>OW796104.1:8430931-8800136 GCA_941860345.1 Chrysodeixis includens | reverse complement strand
ACCCCAAGCCACAGGATGTGGTTGTAGAGCGCAACGTTATACAAACAGCACATCAAACATTACGAACATAAACACGCAGACAAACAATCTAATGTGTCCATTTATTTGCCGATATTCCGTATTTACGTTCGGCAAATAGATCTTATGGCAACTTCACAGTTAAATACTCTTTGATGATGTTTTTTTTTTGTATCCTTGTACTGTCAAAGATAGACCACAAAAGGTGGTAAACTTGAACAATATTCAAAGGAATCAAAATATCCCTCATCAAAACATTCGGCATCAAACATCAGATCGAGTACTAATGAACTAGTTATTAAATTTCATTTCAACTCCTCGGAAATGAAAGGGTAACAAACGTTTGTCTGCCTATTAACATCGGCGGGATTCCTGGCCGATCATTTATCTTGCAATAAATTCCTACAAGTCTCGCCCTTCATATTTCTATTATCGTCGATGTCTCAAAGTTTTTATCGCCGACGTGCTGATTGCTTCTGGCTGACAGTTCCGTTTCCTGCGGTCGTTCATTTCCAAAGTTGTGACAATTTTGATGGCAGAAATGGTGCTTTTACGTTGTGTCAATGTAGTGGACAATGGAGCTATTGGGGTAATATTTTTTGTTACTTTTTGATGGTTTATCGGTTATAAGATCGTAGGTACGTTTCTGAACTTTCTTTTATCTGAAAGCCAAAACTTTCATTCTAATAATATTGCAGCTATTGATTCAATTGCGGACGACCAGGGTAAATATTGAAGCTAAACCATTAATCCAATTTACACAATATCCTTTGCCTATCATAACATTTTATCTTATATCCCTTATATTCTATTAGCCTTATTAAGTACACCATAATCAGCTTTGCCAGTGACCTCTTTACTTATCTCCCGATCATGTCTGGAAGAATAAAGGAAATGGAAACATAGTGGAATCCTTTGATTGCGGAATCTAATTAGCGTTTTTTCCTATGCTTAGCGACGATCAAAGCGTTTTTACGAGGCTCGACTGTAGCTGATTAATTTCTTTTAGCTCTGTAACGCGGTTGCAGATGTTGGGAAATATTTTTCTGTTTAAGACTCCTTGGTTGGTTTTTAAAGGTATTTTTTGTTCGTTGACTTAATCTTGCTTTGTGTCATGAGATTTCTAAGAGAAATTCATTAAACTAAAAGTACCTGGATCAGTCTGTTAAGACCTACTTGCACCTGCAAAACTGAACGAATTAGTAGTTTTTGTCGAATTTAATTTCGTTCTCTTTATAATATAACTTTTACTATGAGTCTCACAAACATAATTAGCTCATATCGTTTACATAATCTGACATCAAAGGATTCCCTTGACCCATTTAACTGGTTAAAGTTTCCATTCTTATTTAATTTGATTTATTCGCACCAAACCTATAGGTGTGAATGTAGTGATTTTATTTATATTAGTTTGATTATGTTACTAAATATATACCTACATTGTAAACAAAGTTTGGAAGTAAAAAAAAATGCAGGCGTTGTGTTTAACTTTCACGCGAAACTTTCTGCAATGAAATCAAATACGATTCAATGTTTTGTTATCAATTACACAAATAAGAGTAAAAATAGAAAAGAAGTAAAGACGAGAGAAAAAATATATGGCAGTTCCCAGCGGATAAAAAAATCTTACAACAAAACATTTCAAAACTGTCTCCCACAACAGTTGTAGCAATTGGCCGCAACTCAGAAACTTTACAAACATGTTCCCAGAGTTCCCAGAATTTCAGTACAAATCCACGATTTATCAATTTTCATTCTAATCTCTAAATATTCTCTAAGCGTTTGGCCTTGTTAAAACATTATTTTTCGAGTCCCCTCGCCACACGCCTGCCAGTGTCGGGATGACAACGGTGCGACAATGACATTTGCAGAAGTAACATTGACACACAAACTAATATTAGATTCGCGAGTAACGCGAGCATTTTTTGAGCTTGGATATTTGATGATGCTCGGATTGTGTAAGCCCTTTATGAATAACAAAACAATTAATGGGAATTGAGCACTTTTTTAGTTTTGGCAATTGTACCCCGATCCCGTTATATCATTATTTTATTCTGGCTTTAGTCACTTTGGTCTATTCAATGTGCTAAAGTTTCGCCTTATCACTGGTCTTTTCCTTTAACTATGTAAACAATTCTAATTTTAAAAATACAATGTGATTGTCATTAGGTGTCGAAATATTCTCGATGTTTTTACAAAACAGTCTCACATATCTATATTTCATACCGCATTGGTTTTTCATGTAATTGTAATCAGGTACTTCAGTCTCTTAGTACAAAAATCAAAACAAATACCATATTTTTTACTCATTCTTTCCACCATGTCTTAACCATCATTAGCGAAAACACAACGTGTACAAGCATCTGTACACTGTATCTGTATACTACATAAACTTTCCGATACTTCCAATGTTCGTACTAAGTTGTACAACACAAGCCTTCCGCAAAGTTCGAAGATGAACCAGTTTTTGATACGGCTAACGAAACACCTCTCCAGAAATGTTCCGTTGTTCGAAATCGAGATGAAAGTATAAAAGTATGAGCACTTTTATAAGTACGGCACAAGTGTACGGGTTACGTGTATTTTAAAACAATGAAGTTTACAATACATGTATCGAAAAGTATTAAGGCTCAAGGGGATTACGTAACAGAAAATTCGAAATTTCATAATTATGATGTTGTATATTTATTTACAAGACGGAAAGAGTTGAATGTTGTTGATTGCTCTTCGATTTTAATAAGGCGCATATTCAGGCAAGATATTGCATAAGCAGTTTTTTTTTAAATACTGCCTTTTTTGGGGTTACATCGTTGATTTAGTGCACAAAAGCTGTGTTTAAATTCACCAGGGTTTTCTCAAACACGTTTTAGATAACCATCGAACAAGGAATAAGGATACATTTCTCGTAAGGATAAGTAAGTATTACTCGCTTAAGTTCCCACAGAAAACCAATTCGTTCGTTTTTTATTGTTTTCCCAATCTCAGGACTTTATCCCTTTGGTAATGAGGGAGGTCCCTTAAAGGGAACACGTGCGAGCCACGCACGGACCCTTCCGAGACTTTAAATCTGAAATGTAATGGGACGAGAGCTGCTCGGATTGGATTCTTGGGATAAAGAATGATTAACGATTATCCTTCGTAATCGGAAAACAGGCAGTTAATAAAAATGTGATATTATTATGAAATGGATTGGATGTAGGCAGGTGGAACTCTTTTGTTTTTACAAGGATATAACCAACTTCATTCAAGTCCATTCCCCTCGCTAAAACTCGAGGCCTGTTTCCAGTAGTTTCAGTCTTATAGGATTTAAAAGTACTTTATTTTATACGAAACGACTGCCTGTCTATCCTGAATTAAGTTCTTACATAGTAACTCCTGTTTATAGTGTCCAAAAAGTGGAAAATATATACCGTTGGAACAATGGAGTTTATCTTTTAAGAATTTTAAAATGAGGTCACTCTAAACTCTTTGATCACAAACTGAAAGGCAAATGATTAAATTAGGCACACGTCTATTTACTGATACCTACCTGAAATAAAAATATCGACCCAATGTGCCTGCCAGGCCTACTAACAAAGTAACATTGGGTTACATAAGTGTACAATTTTACAAACGGTAATTTATTGAGCGTTGTATGTTTACATTTTATTCCAATAATATTTTTCATAATAATAATTATTTATTTATATCCACTTATACAAATGATGTACAGTGGCGGAATTAATGCCTGCATTTTTTGCTAGTAAGCTAACTGGTGCAGAGGAAACAAGAATCGGAGTGGTATAATAATCGAAATGGAAAGAACACTAGAAGGGGAAAATAAAACTTTTCTTTAGAGAAAATGACTCCTGCACAAAGGAAATTCGATCCTTGTGTCGCGAAGGATATCACATTCAATTCAAACACACAGACACCTAGACTCAGAACAAGCATTTGTAGATCGCACAGATTCTTGCCCTACGCGGGGATCAAACTTGCGACACATTACCAGTCATCATCATCATCAGTGGCCTCAAACATCTACGAAACAGTAGCCGTGTGAACATTACCACTACACCACAGTTATCCATGCAGTCAAGCAGTCAAACTAATGGATGGAACAGCTATTATTATTATACCTTTTTTTGTACTCCTTGCCTATGTCAAATCCTCTTTGAACACAATCAGTGGCACACACGGCGTCCCATAGGAGGCCTTGTTTCGTGTTTGCCTGTAATGGCCCGTAGCTGGCCAGTTATAAACGAATCACTACCAAGGTTTTGTTAAACACGAATTAATAAAATATTGAATCTGTTACGAAAGTTAGTATGGATTTGAAATGTGAGTTTCATAACAGAAATTGAATCATTTTGGTACTTTCTACTGTACTCAGGAGACTTTTTGTAATGGTTTATTTATTGAAATACTCAAAATCAAGTCATTTATTAAATTAGGCTACAATTTTATACTTTTTGAATGTCCAGATAAGTAATTACCTATAGACGGCACTTCATCGGTCACCTTCACCGCTACTTGTGCTCTTGCTATGGAAGAAGAAACCGTGCAAGAAACTTCCCAACAGCACGCTGTCGTTTAATTTGCAATATTCAATAATACTTATGTAAATTAGAATTGCGCCAAATAAATATGGTCGATACTCGGTACAAACTATTAAGATATTAAAATTATTTAGAGGCTAGTGACTCTTATTCTTATAATGATGTGCTTTAATTAGGAATTTGAACCAATTTAACGAAAGTTACGTTATTAGTGTGACGGTCAGATATAGACCGTAGCGTTTCCAGTTTTCGAAGTATTGTTTTTGCTTTAACCTAACACTGATCGAATAATATAATAATTCAGGTGTAGGGATAGATCATGTCCAAATCGAGTGTTGCTTTGAAATAAAAGTGATTTCAACACATTTATTTATCTTTAAAGGTGCTTCTTCACCTCACAATGTAACCGTGTAACGTAACAGTTTAGATTGTACTTCGATTACAATAGTTCTTCCCTAACTGACGAGCACTCGCGTGTAATTTAACATTACAAATTTGATTTTCTGCATTAGCTTTTATAGTTCAAAGTTAGTTATTACATCATCATCATTCCCCTGCCCCCATCCCAACCACTACTATTTGGGGTCGGCGCAACACGTCTTTTAGACGTGTTGCTTAAAGTTTTGGCTATGGTTTTATAGTCGGCCGCCTGCCTGACACTAACCCTCTTTGGGAATGCGATTGTTGGTTGTTTACCCGCCACCATTCGGGTGACCCAAGGTGCTTGGTACAGTGCACTGGGTCTTAAGGTCCATTAGTCGCCTTTTACGACACCCAGTGGAGGATATGGGGTGGTGCTATTCTTTATATCCAGACACCACACGGATTTTAGAAAGTTAGTTATTACACATTGTGTCAATAAAAAGTGCGCATTGTAATCCTAGGTTTGCCTTCTTCACTGACGTATAATGTAACGTTACATTACACGCAAATGCTCGCTTTGAAGGAGCATCTTTACGCTTCTAAAAATGACCTCCTTCAAAAGCCACTCGACAATTATTCGTAGCCTATCTCAATGTTTCAATCACGAACTTGGTATCATTACAACTGTACAACAATTGCGCTATACAATACTATGTAACCGTGTACAGGGTGTTGTTAAATTGTTTCCCCGATTCGTGGAGTAATAACAACTGGTGTTCAATGTTCATTGTTACGGCTTGTATTGAGTTCGTTTGCTCCTTGCTTTAAGAGTCGGAAGTTGGAGTAAAGTTTCTATCACTTCCCTTTATTGCGAATGATAACAGCCTGTAGTTAAACCAATGCGGGGTAGGGTCATGTTTAAGAGAAGAATGATAAGTTTGAGTTGTTATTGTGGGCTTCTTTGTACATAAACACATATGTATATGTACTGTTATGTAAAATTATACTTATGTTAGTAGTCGTAGCTAAAAAGAGACGAAAACAATAGCCGACAAGCAAAAAAACAAAAAATATTTTGCAAATACATATTATTTTGTGCGTAGTGCAATTATACTAAATGTTTTAAAAAATCGTTTGTGTTCCACTGCCTCTTTTTCATCCTTCCTTCTATCTATGGTTATTCGGGACCAGTTCTGGGAGGTAAAACCTAATTCATCCTACATTCTAAATCATTCCGTCCTTCAAAGGAGTCTAATTCATCCTGCCTTCTTTTAGGTCTAACGTGACGTCACTAAAATCTAAGTATGAATAAATACGCTTCATTTTCATTTACAAAATTTCTTTCTTAAACAACTTTTTACAAAAGGTAAATTTAAATGCCGTATGCCTTTAAATGAATGCTAATTCATTTCACTCGCAACCAAAATTTACGATTTTCGGGAACAAATCCAACCGCGGGAATTGCAATCGTGACCAAATTCCTTAATAGACAAAGTTTGTTCAGGATTTTTACGTTACGTTCAACAAAAAGAGAAGGATTTATATTTAATTAGTTAGTTGTATTTTTAATTATGAAGAAAGAGTTATTTCAACGATTACGTGATTTTTGTAAATTAATTGTTTATCGTTTTGTTAATTACCAGGAAATTATCATTTCAATATTGTTAATGTTGTATAATTGATAAATCAGGTTTTGAATATTGTGTTTTTGAATTTATTTTTTGTTGTTCCATTTACATATAAACAAACTAACTTTTAACATAACCAATACAATAAGACCATTTGAAATCTTTAACTACTAAACTCAAACATTACATACGCTACAAAATAGTACTGCCAATATGAATAAAATGAATAACCGTTTTAAAACTAGACTATAATATACGGACAGTGCAGGCTTTAATAAGGAAAGTTAGCAGAGCGCCGCGGGCAAGCAAACAGACGTAGTACGTACACAGATATAACCGAGTAGCGAGATAGTATAGCGAGTAGAGTTGTGTTGGAAAACTGTAATATACTTGTTAATGTATGACATTAATTAGGTCTGAGGACAGTATTTTAAGCGTTTAGATATTATTTGTTCAGCTAGTAGCTATTGTAGCAGTTCAATGGAGTCTGGATGTTATGCTTTTGTGTATGAAAGGAAAAAACTTTTTCTATAATGCAATGTTTATTCATTTTGTATGGGAAACTGAATTTCCTTAATGAAGGCTGATTGGTTTTCTTAAAGAAAACAGTACATTTTTATGCGCAGTATAGTAGGCGTTAAAAATGTGACCGGGCTTCGGCAAAACAGAAAAAAAACGCAACCTAAACAATTTTGAAACAGCTGCTATTACAAAAAACAACAATTACTATACAAAAATAAAATAAAACTATGTTTAAAATTAAAATTAAAAAAAAAAACAAACTTGTTATAAATATAAAACTCATCACAATTTTCCAACCTACCTAGAACCTCGCCGCTTCCACAAACACCAATTATATCGAATGATAAACATTTCTAATTAAAACATTGAATAATTAACATATTGATTGGAGCGAACTTAGAACGTGGGGTCGTCCAATTAGCTCACAGAAGCTTCCCCACCAAAGACAAACTTCGCTAGCCGAACAGACACAGTATAATTAATATTTACTCTCATACAGACCATAGACTGATAGAGCATAGATGCTAAGTGCTTTAAATACTTAGTATAAGTTTAACTATAGTGTGGTTACAGTAATACTAGCTCCCATAACCTTATGTGGTTTTTGGGGCAAAATAATCCCATTGATTTATTAGGACAACGAAAACATAACCAATTTCCATCTAGATCAGTTTGTTTTTTTGTAAATGTTAATGCTAATAATTATCCGAATGTTAGACATTTAGGATACTTTTACTAGGCAATTTAGTAAGGTATGATTTAACTAATATGCAAGTAGTAAGGTATGATGCTAATTATTTTCCGAAAATCTAACTGTTGTTAGATATTTTAGTGAGTTATAATTTGACTATTGGCCACTATATTCAAGTCGACAGTGGCAAAGAGAACATAACTCTTTCATTTTTTTTACTTTGTGTCGGTTTTTAAAACGACCGTAAGTCACGTGACTAATCGAAAACGAATGTAATTTAATCACTCATCATCATTAAATGTCATTGAGTCATTATTATCGGCTAAAAAATGAGGAAGATATACTTTTTATGACTATAAAATAGTATAAAATTCGTGCTGACCCCGGTAAAATTTATTCATAAAAAAATGTCATTAGCTGAACATTTGTGCGGGGGAACCAACATAAGATATTTTTTCTAAGTAAAAGCTTTATTACAATTCTGAATTATTACAATGTGTGACAGAAACCGTCAAACAGTTTTTTTTAAGTAGAGTAATGTTTGCACCTATAGCTGACATAAGGCGTAGTTGCAAGCCACAGCCAGTATTAACATAGATAAAGACACATTGAACACGCTACTTCCATCTTCCTCACATACATTAGATATCAAATTCCCAAGATGGGCACAACATCTCAATAGTAAATACGCCTTAGTTTCAAGTATGCAGAAGTGTAGAGCTTAAACTTAGCACGTCTGTAAATATGTAGTTCACGTGTGCTTCCAAACGTATTGCATTCGGAACGTGTAACAAACTTGAAACTTCTCATGGCTTTAATGTTTATATTTATGTGTATATTTGTAATAGTTTAGTTATATTCATGAAATGTTATCCGTATTTAGAAAGTTGTTGTAGAATGCTAATAGTCATGGAATATTTAATGTACCTACGGCCAAACATTAAATATTCCACGACTGTCACACAACGCCATCTAGTCTCAAACTAAGCAGAACTTATACTATGAGTACTAGACACATGATAAACATACTTATTCATTCCTAAATACATACATATTATAGATTATATACTAGACTATAAAACCATAGCCAAATCTTTAAGCTACATGTCTAGAAGACGTGTTGCGCCGACCCCAAGTGAAATGGGATAAGGGCAGGAAGATGATGATGATACATATTATAGATTAATTACACCCAGACACAGAACAAATAACCGTGCTTATCACACAAACATTTGTCCTGGGTGGGGAACGAACCCACGACCTCTGGTTTACCAGTCAGGGCCTCTAACCACATTCGGTTATGTTCGACGTGGGTGCGATGTTTCCTAAGATTTCATAATTACATAAACAAAATTCTAAAATTCGTTTCGATCTTTCGTTCGGCGCGTTTGACACGTTTGACTCAGATGAATATGCGTTCAGCCAAGGCGGTTGGTGGAAGGCAATACTACATTTCTACAGTAAATATTGTGACGCAGTATACAGTGTGATGCTGAATCCGACATATAGGTTTACAGAAGGCCGCGGCTTAAGTACCTAGGGGCTAAATAGATGGACCTGAGTACCGCTTGTTTGCGGGCCATGTTTGTAGCCAATGCTTTGTAGATGTCACTTTACTAATTGAAACCCAGTTAAATCTCTGCGGAGCGCAGGTTTAATATGCGGACCCTGGTTATTGATTGTTTTGAGGTTATTTCTGGAACGCTATTAGGATTGTTTCTATAAGGAAACAAAGATGTAACGTTTAGATTTTTTTTTAGTTAGTTTCGATGTTTTAATTGTGAGACTGGAATACATACATACTTTTACTCATTATAACATCTGATCATAATAATATGAATATTTTTAGTCTGATAATGTCATGGCCTGTTACAGTTCTAAATTCGTAGTTGAACAGGATTTATCAATTATCACTATAAATAACATCATTTAAGCAAACAAACTTAAATATGTGTATACGGGGTTCAAAACTGCACCTTGTGCATACAAATCCATACATACAACCACATAGCGACCACGACATTTTTTATAATATTTTTTTAAGTACGAAATTTTTTGTACTCTCTTTGACATTACAGTAAATCGAACATACGCAGAAAAACAAATGCCTACCATGACAACACGTTTCAACGCCCAAACACATACAAGTCATAAAGTGTTCTACTGATACCGAAGCCGTTGCCGCGGATGAATGACCGATAGACGAGAAATGTCAGATGGATCATTTGATGGGAGTGGCGCACGACGTAAACTGTCCGGTCGGGAAATGTGAGAGGCTAGACTGAATTTATCGGCGTTTTTGAAGATGTCTGTGTGATAAAGTTGTATGGAGAGTTAAAGGGTCTTTAACAACATTTAGGGTCGAAAAGGCTCCGTATTAAAATATCTTAATAGGGGTGTTAACTACTTTTTATGTATTTTTTTTTGTAGTTTAACGTTATCCTTTCAGCATAAACATACCTATATACTACCTATAAGACATTGTTTGTGAATTTTTATAAAGAAAGGTGTCAGAAATCTCTAGTTAAAATTATATTCACATAGTTATGCACTTAGGAGCCGGGTAGAATGCAGACGCACAAATAAACACCTAGTAACATCTTCATTCACAACCCATCACATCAACAACATGCCAAATACAAAATGATTGGCAGCCCAAACAATGCGGGGTCGTTGAACCCCAAGCTAGAATATAATCCGATCTAATCAGGTCAATCATGACACAATATAACATGATCACTACATATTTGATGAGAGGTCAACATTAGGCTAGATAGGCGGAAGAGAGGCCAAAGAGAGGACAAAGAGAGGCTAAAAAGAGGCCAAAGCGAGGCAAAAAGAGGCCAATAATATATTATGCACATCAGGACAGTATTATTGTGGTCGCAAATCCGCGCCAACCGTGGTAATTAGGCCACAGAGATTTATGGCGCGAGCCTACAAATCCAGGGGCTGTAAACCTTCTGCCAGGGTTCATGAAAACTTATTTATTTCCAGCTAATAGGCTTTTTGGTTTTGCTAGCTGTTAAATATTGAGAATTTTTTCACAATTTAATTAAAAAGTGAGGTTAGGATAAACTGAGTATCAAAGAACTGAATTGCGCTAAGACTACAGCATGGCAGAAATGTTTATTCTACAAAACAGGTCTCACTGAAGAAAATGTTCTGACATTGTATCAACATTAGAAATTAGGACGAAAAATATTTCAACATTTCGAATTCAAACATTTAGGTGGAATTTAAAAACAAAAAGTATTCTATATAAATCTGACGTACCTTCGAAGTTATGTAGCGTACAAAACCATGTCTGGACATAAATCACAGTTAAAATATTTTCAACATACGAACCCCGTTCCAAGTACGGTTCTGTCGAAACAAATGTCAAATGTATTTTTGTCAAAGCAATTTTTCATTGCTAAAAGTTCGAGAGTATGCTTTTGATATGATAATAAAGGCCGTACATATGTGAACAAGGGAAGAAAACTTTGCCTACGTCGTAGGCTCACAAAGGTCAAACGATATACTCGTAGCGTTTCGTAGCTGCTCGTAGCTTGTAAATATTTTACACGGGAATGTAGTCTAGGTTCAGGTTTTGTGGGTGCCTTGTGGTTCTATGACCTAATTCGTTGACACTAGATTGCGAGTCTAAATTTATGTAAACTAATATGAACTGTAAACATTTTCAGAGACTACGGCTTAACTTACAGATTGTTAGTACAAAAAGAACATGGTCTGTAAAATATAATTAGTTAACAATGGCATTACCACGTCACGTTTCGGAACTGAGGGCTTTTCAATACCCTACATTGGACTGGTTGTTCTAGCATCTCTTATAAAAAATGTTTTAATCCTGGGAGGCAAATGTATATAATTTATTGCATTTGTAGCGCACGGGAGAGTTCTGTTTCTGCGTAATCCATTAATGAAATCCAGGGCTAGCTTAATAAGTTCCTGAACTAATCCGAATTTCGCAATCCATTTAACAACATTTTCCAATAATTATCATGAAAATGTACAGTTTTCGGGTAAAACTTTATCAGATTATTTATTAACAGATAAACTACGTTATAAAGCAAAATTTCCAGTTAGCTGAAACTGTGAGTGTTTGCCAGTAACTATACCTATATAATAAAAACAGACAGATCCGTTTGTCCGTTAGTTCTCACCTTGATCCGTTAATCCGATATACGTGATTTTAGTATATACTCACGGTTTATGCTCCGGATCTAGCTTAACTAAGCAATACAACGAGTTTTAAATGAGTTGTTTTATAAGTAAGTTATTATACAAAATGAGTTCATAAATGAGCTAGTAGTTAGTAGCTCATTTATGTGACTGTTCAGTAGAATTACTGCACAAACAATTATACTTAGAAAATTCAAGTAACTACTCACGAACAGTAACTTCTGTCTGGTACCTGATAAATGGCAAAACCTTATTTTTCTTCTAACTGCAAGCTGCTTGAAACTGTGTTGATCAATCCTTCCTCTTCTCCATTCAAGGACAGGCATTTTCCCTAGAGTGACATTTGTAAGCATCGACTCCTGCTGATCCACTGTGAGGCAGCAGTCGTGATAGCTCACGTGGATGTCGTAGCTACAAATCGTTCCCCTATCTCCCAGCTCCCGTGATTTGAGGTCGCAATGCGTATTTTCTTCGATTCATCCCTCAATCCATCATTCATCCTCATTCGTTTCCATATAATTCTTCTTCAAGTCCATTAATCTTCCTTTGCCCGCATACCGTGTTACCGCTTAGTGGATTCTATGATAAGCATTCATTTGAACATGTTTTAAATCTTCGGGAACTATTTATCTTGCTAGACGATTTATTTTATCCCGGAGAAAGCTGGGTATCACGTCTCGGTGACACTTTATCATGGAATACGCTGGGTTATGGAGCTACATACACTGGTATTTTTTTTTGGACAATATCCACACACGGCCATCTGATCCCAAGCTAAGCAGAGCTTGTGCTATGGTAATCAGACAGCTGATAAATTTATATATTTCTAAATATAGTATACATATCATAGATAAATCACACCCAGACACAGAACAAAATGATTGTGCTCATCACACAAACATTTGCCCTGGTTGGGAATCGAACCCACGACCTCCGGCTTAGCAGACAGGGTCGCTAACCACTAGACTAACAGGCCTGCTATGGAATACTCTGCTTTCTACGGGATATAGAGCTACATACACTGGTATTTGGTTGAGAATGGGTGGGTGCCTGCTTGAGTGACCGGAAGGTTCGCTCGGACAGTATAGACAATTAATCAGCCGCCACAATGTACCAGATGTGACTGAGGGATGTGTCTGGGAACTCGCACAGATGTGCCCGGAGTTGTTGAGAAATAAACTGGCTTGTAGTTGATATACTGTTTGACTGAATTAAGTTAGGGACTTTCTTTCTACATTTATTTGCCCTCTTGGTTAAACGAATGTTAGATTTTAGGTTGAGCGAGTACTTAAATGTTACTGAAAAAGAAGGGCAGTCTGATACAAAAAAGCTGCTGTTTCAATCATCTGTCATAGATGTTAGAGGCCATTGGTGACGATGATACATATTTAATCCTACCAATATTATTAATTTTTCAGCTCTTAAAAAAATAATCTAAGAAGTGTATGTGAAGAGACCTTCATCCAAAACAACTGCAATAAACCCAAATTAAATTTAAAGCAGTGTTTAAGAAAAAACTTTGGTCACAAAATATGAAGCCTATGCTTCAAGTACTTAAACTTAGCCACGCTATGCAGCTGAGTCTCAGATTTAACCAACTTTGTGTCCCTAATAAGTAGAAGTTTATAAACATTTAAAAATAAATTAAAGAAAAATACTTTAACCAACTTTTAAGTTGTTTTATACGCAAAGTAAATTAAACGACTCTCTTTACAAATGTACAAATTTTAAGACGAACTTTTTGAATGACTAAACCGAAAAATAAAAAAAACGGAACAATAAGCTATATTCAAAACTTTATTAATATTAAGACTCTAGTCTTAGATATCTTAATATCCCAAGAGAATGATTTGCACCGTACCTATTACATATCTTAACTCGATGTCGACCTATGTAAAACGTGTCGGGATGGTAATAGCCCCCGGGAAGGTCATTAACACCGATGTCTTTATTATCACATAGCTAGCAAATAAATTAATCTCGTTCCTTTTATGCGGCAATTTTCGTAAACACCATTGCGATTGGCTCATCGCTTTTATGTGTTTGGTTAGCCTGAGGTATTTTATTTTATGTGTCAGAAAATTGTTATCGAGTTTTCCGGAAGCGTTTTTTCTTTTAGGATTTTAGGATAAGTATACATACTCGTGAACGGGTATTGCTTGCGGTGGTTAGTCGGTCTGCTGACCTTGGACTCAGTAGTTAAGATGCTTGTTTTTTTATATATTTTTTTGTAGTTCTTATCGACCTAAAACATCGATCTATCTGGCACGGTTCCTACCTTAATATTTGTCATAATGTAAAAAGACAGCATGCTGCTGGAGAGTTTGTTGCGCCGTTTCTTCTCCCGTAGCGAAAGCACAGGAAGCGGTGAAGGGTGGGCGATGTGCTGCTGTCTATTGTAATTTTTGACATTCGAAAAATGCTACATTGTGGTCTAATTTAAATAAACGAATTTTGATTATTGATACATATATGTACATACAACATATCCACTTTAAAAGTTTAGCATTTTTTTTCTTCTATTGTTTTTTATACTATACACAGAAGAAAATGAGGATAGAGAAAAGAGAACCATACACGGAAGATGATGATAGAGTTATTTAGATATAGCAATCAATCCTTGTACTCGATTCAATAATTTGAATTAAATATTTGACATACGGGCGATATTTTTTAAACGAGGTAAACAGGTAAGTTTTAATAAGAGGGCTTATTAAAACTTAGCTTTTCCATAAAAAAATAATCAATTTTGCTATGTTTGTATCGGAAAGTAAAATATTCTTTTGCGAAACATGATGCATCGGTTTTTATCCCAAGAGTATGATATCACTTTCAATACACAAATCCAATGCCAAAAACATATTGTACAGCAAATCTCAACAATCCAGAAAACGTCTCAAACCAGAACTGTAACGGTGACAAAATAAGTAGGTACAGTCAGCAACAACATTCAATGAAAAAATCTGTTTCAAAATGTGCCAGTATTTTCAAGTGACATACTACAAAATTGATGTTTACTGTATTGTAAACCTAGTTTGTTACCTAACCTCGACAGCAACTCATTGATTTTGATACAGTTAAGTCATTTTGAAAAACCCCGTATCTTAAAGTATAATTACATTATTACAATTGTGAAAATGTGACAGCAACCTGAAGGTAAAGCGGCGTCTTTTTTCTACACCTGCTTACTTTACTCATAGACTTCACTTTACTTTAAGAATATTTTTTTGTCTGCTGCTTCCCCGGTTACGTTAACCGACTTTCGTTGCTAACCGTACATTACCTTGAACTAAATCCCACAATCTCGAATCGGGAAGGGTTATAAAAATATATCTGAAGCGAGAAATATTATGCAAACGGTTGCGGCGCGAATTACATCAAGCATGGGGTTTATACCCGCCGTTACATGATCGTAGAGGGCCCAGGGGGTCCTATTGTGGATTGTATCTTCGTGAGGACTCAGCTTAGAAAGGACGTTGAAATTATTTCCAAGAATGTAGAGCGAATTTTATTCTGAACTTGAGTTATGTACAGTAGAGCAAATGACTAAAAAATGTATGCATTTTTAACTAAAATAAAATGAAATAGGAGCAGAATTGAATTTCCATTGTAGAGCTAAGGAGGCTGTCCTATCTTTTCATCTCTCTATACAGGTTTTATTCAAGTATATAAGTAGTATAATAGAAGTTCTAATAATTTCAATGCAAAAAAACACGAGTACAGTTTCCCAGTTTCCCGAAGTAATTTTCTACCTACCCCAAAACTTTTAAGAATCTACTTTTACCCTAAATTCTAATGCATCACATTATAAAGCAGTGTCAAGTAAAAAGTTTTGGGTTAAGTGTTAGAACACATTCTGGCAAGGCCGGCAGCTCATGAATCCTCTACAATATAGACGTTGGGGCTTACCGACACCTCTTAAAGTAATAATTTTGGAATTGTGAGAGAGAGACGCCGCTCTATACCGCGTAGCTCTGTCTCGCTTACACACAGTTACAGTATGTTCTCTAGTAACGGCCGGCCATCGTAAAGTGTGCTAACTGAGACCACAGTCTCATCGTAACCTTCTCAGGTTTATAACTTAAGCTAGTGGAGGCTACTTTTTACTTTTAATGTAGTCCCCGAAGTGAGAAGCGGTGAGTTTATTCGCCCACATGACCTGTAAAGTACGTGAAAGTTCTTTAATTAATTTTTGAGTTGATCTAGAAATAGCAACGGTACTATTTTTATTTTACCTTTAGGTAACTTTTCCGACTTTTTTCGTCTAGTCTAGTTTCCCTAAAAAGTTTTATCATGAATATTGTTCAATGACGAGAAAAAAAGGAGTTTGTAAATACCTACCTATTAACCAATTTCAGAAACCGATTCTGAACTGAGCCCCAACAGTCTAAATTGAAGGATACTTTACTCAATAAATTCGCATACCGAGATTAAGGTTTGAATCCTTGTATACAGTTCACTAGCTCACAATACCGGGTCCTTTAGACCCTTCAAAGTCCGCATAGCATTGAACAAAGACGTTTATACCTGGCGTTCGGCGCCTCGGAGGTAAACAGTCCCTTTGTACAGTTCTGTAAACCTTTAATCTGGTGGCACGCAGCCCTCGCTGTACTTTGACATCGTAGGGTTAAGCTTTTGAAGAACTATTTGTTTACTGATTTAGAAAAGAATGTTGATATTTGTAGTCAGTTAGATTGGCTGTGCGTATTTTTGTTCAGTATTATGTATTGTGTATAGAAGTGGGTATTTGACAAAAAAAATTGTCTAGTAGTCATACAAGCTCTCATAATACTAGAGACTAGATGGCGTTGTGTAAAAGTCGTGGAATACATTATAATATACTACATAATTTTGAACTTTACTCAAGTCCTTGACACGATACTCTAGAACAAGGAGAGTATCTGCAACTAAGTTAATATGCTCTATTAGTATATGAACCATGTTCTAGAATCTAGGCTCTTATGAGACTGGGCCAATTGCCTAGTCTCATTATTGTGAGTCGTCGCTTTTATCCATGTCACACTACAATTACAGATCTTTAGGGTAATTTTTATCCGTGTAACACTGTTCTGATAAAATATAAAATCAATTTTATTTAATTTGTTGGTAAATTCGAACTAAAAAGAACATACATGAGCTTTTTTTTCTAATAAATAACAATTAAGTACAAAGGTAAAGCCACAGGCGTATATAAGTTTAAAATAATTCGAATATAAAACCTATTTGAATAAAGCTACTTACAGTTTATTTTTCATCCATTTCAAACAAAATACAGAAATTGTAATATCCAAACCATAACAGGACGACAAATGATTGACGGATCAAATTATCGAAATGTAAAAGCGAGTTATAACGGTAAAAGGCTTTTCATGTATTAAAACAGAACCGTCTTTTTACGATTGGCTGCAGTCGACAGATTGCCTTGGCCTGCCGACAACGTACGAGGTACCAGAGCGCTTACGTAGCGATGATCGAAACTCTTAAAGGTATTAAACTGACAAGTCTAAGTCACGTCATTGGTTGAAAAGGAAATGAAAAATATATTCCTCAACATTCACACGACGCCATCTAATCTCAAGTACATACTAAGTAGCTTGTGTTATGAGTTCCAGATAACCGATAAACATACAAAAAAATAAAAACAAATAAATATTCCTCAACATTCACACAACGCCAACTAGTCTCAAATAAAGTATACGACAGTAACTTGTGTTATGAGTACTAGACAACTGATAAACATACTTACATATTTATAAATACGTACATAATTATTATAGATAAATTACACCCAGACACAGAACAAATGATCGTGCTCGTTACACAAACGTTTTTCCTGGGTGGAAATCGTACCCGTACGACCTCTGGTGTAGCAGACAGGGCTTCTCACCTCTAGACCAACCGGCCTGTCATAAGAAAAGATATTCTTAATTGTTAAACTATACGTTTTATTCACACGTATTTATCGGGAATGCGCGACAAGTTTTGGACCCAATCGAAGTCCTTAATCATTAACTGACGAGCCGAACAAATTTTAACAATTATGAATCCGCTTCACGAAAAACATTATAAAAGACATTCCTATATATGGCGTTGAGGCTTCGTGCCGGTCATATTCCATCGAAAAAGTTTAGTTTTCTAATGAAAAAGGTTACATCACCAAACTGTGACGAATGTGGAGTAGTCGAAGATGTACAACATGTTTTGATGGAGTGTGTCCGGAATGAAGCTTTAAGATTAAATCTATTCAGATCCACATATCATTTCGACATTGGAAAGTGTAATGCCATTCTGGCTTCTCCTTTATCGGTAGAGGCCAGAAACTTGTATAAACTTGCTTTTTTTATTTTTAAATAGTTAAGTAACTTGTAAGTAGGTACCTATCTTATGGTTGTAGTAAGTAAGTTTTTTAAGTTGATGTTACAGGGCGACGTTATCGCCAAGCGATAAAGCCCTTAAAATAAAGAAAAAAAAAAAAAAAAAAAAAAAACATTCCTATACATTTAAACATTTTTATTCGTGAATTCGTAATGTGATTTCACATTGTCTATGCCTTTTGGTGTCAATTTGATTTTTGTAGGAGTTATTTTGTAAGCACTAACGCTGAACAGTCGCTGTCGTATCGCTCTCGCAAGTTATGTAACACCGCGAAAACAGGAGAATATCCAATCACAGTGCTGCTAGGGCAAAGTTGGAAAAATTCTGCATTTCATTGTGTAGTTCCTGTATGTCTGGCTCGGCGAGAGTTTCAAACAGTTTCAACACGTTCGTAATTAACACTATTGTTTGCAGATTTTTTTAGTTTCAGTGGCATTGTCGACAATGTTTGCAAAAATGATTTCTTGTTTAAAATTGTAATTAGGTATTTTGCAAATGGGTTTAATGTTTATAGGATAACTATAATTATGCAAATGTTAGGACAAAAATCTTGTGGCTTTTTAGAAATAAATTGACTGTGCTGTCTGTAAATAGATTAAGAGGTGTTTTGATAACACCTAAATCTCAAGGCTAAGGTTCATCGCTAGAATCACACAATATGGTTTATCGCTAGACACTAAAAAACGTTTACTTTCATGAACAATAATATATTTTAACACTGTAATAACTTCAGATACAGTTGTATGTACCGTACTAGGGTACTTCTCAGATTTCGTGCAAAATGGATGCAATTGTGAGAATATATAAAATGTTTATTTTTCTGACGTCAACTCAAACCTATAATAAATTTATATTTACTGAGCGATTTATATGTAATTCCACACATAATTAATAAAGATATTGATAAAATAAATTTATGTTCGCTGAAGGTAATGAAATGAGTACATCTGGTAATGATATTTTTCAAGGAAGTAATGAGTAAATATAGCTGGAAATCAATAAAAAAACTAGTATGTCATCATAATGTATTTATTTAGTGATTTTAATTACTCGTCGATGCTGAAGAATCAACACCTCACTAATTTTCTTGTTTTTCTTTTTGTTTTCTAAGCAATGTTTACTATTCACTTTCCACCGTTTTCGCTGTAGTCTTTGATTTCTAGTCGTCATATCTATAATGCACTTAATTTTCTTTTCTTCTTTCCTTCTTAAATATCTATATTTTAGAACCATTTACATAACTTTCACTTCAGCCTATTTACACATAATTATTAAAACTGAAGGTAATTGATGGTAATGTATTAGAAGGTAATGAGATTTAATAACTTTTTTGGATATTACGCATTTAATAATCACACCATTTCTATAATAGAAGTTTCTAGGTATTGAAATATATCAACAAGTCTATTAAATCTAAAACCAAAATAAAAAGATGAGAACTAACCGTTTAATTTAAATGAAGGTAATTAGAAAACAAATTCTGGAAACCACTAATCACGATAATTACACGAGCATTACAGAAAATTGGGCAAATTTCATCCTCTTCACTGATTCTCGGGCGATTGGCGGCGTGTGCGCGAGACTGTTGCTATGGGAGCTGTGCCCATAGCACTAAAATAAACTATAATATTTTGATAGTTTGTTTATGCTGAAGGTAATGCAACTTTTTTTTTGGGAAAATTGTTTTAATTTCGGGAACGTCAGGGACAGTACATATTTATAAAATAAATATCAAGTTTTATTCCTAATGAAATACCTAAGGTTTGAAAAGTAACCACTTAGAATTAAAGCTTATAGATGAGGCTTATTTTTAATGTGTTTGCTTAAAATTATAAAAAGGACACTGAAGGGAATGAAGTTTTGACCTGTTTTTGTTTTTTTTTTTATTGATTTAACCATAATCATACTATACTTATTGCAGCAAGTATAACTTATAGTTATAACTACAACATACAAAAATATTGGTTCGCATTACGTACTTAAAATCGTAAATAATTAACCGGACATGCGATTTGCACGAAATCTGAGAAGTACCCACTACGTATTATATTAGGTATCTAAATATCTTAAAAACACATTTAAAAAGGACTACCTTTGTCTCCCATTATTCCTTAGTACAATATCTCTTTGCACATAACAAACCTCGGTGGACTATCCCAAGACTTCTTTCGCCCCGCCCTTGAGAACTTTGCTAACGATATTGCGGACGTGACGCAAATAATAAGTAGTTTGTAATACAACAGCAATAATAACGATGACTTTACCAATCTTTAGGGATTTGCTGTTAACTGACAGAATAATGGAGTGGAGTATTTTAGGGATTACTGGGTTACCTGCGTAGTAACTGTTTCAAAGTTATGGGAATAAAGAAATGAATAAAAGCTTTCCAAAAGGCCACACCTCTTAAACGAATGCTTGTCCTGGAAGACAGACTGACAGACAGTTCTTGGCATAACTGCAACAATCTGAGGTGCTGGAGTCTGTGCGTCATAGCTATCATATTTGTATATCGAATTTTTAAAATCAGCTTATACAGAGAAGTTGTCGCGTAAACCTTCATGAGTAGTTTCGCCCTGTTTCACTCTCGTATTGCTTTTTTTCAAAGATGTATCGAGAAATAGAGTTGTTTTTACTCTTTCGTAACAAAGTATCTTCCAAACTCCATTCAGCTCAGTTCAACTATTCTCGTCGTTATCAATGTATCTATCTCATGCATAATATTGTAATTTATTGAGATAGCAACAAGTATCCCTCGGTGTATATTAAAATGTGTAGGCGTTAAGAACCTCCGGAGTACTCCCACACTTTCCTCGTTGATGGTAATTATATAAATGTCACCGGCTAGGGGCTTGCAGATGACGTCACTGCACGGGGACTCGTTAAGATGTTATACTAAAAATAAATATTGTTTATGTAAAATAAAGTCAACAATAATTGTCAGTATGGAAATTGTGTAAGTTCTAATTTTACTGATTTTAGTTCATTATGTTTCATGTCTTTACAGAGATAAACGATTTTCTCTAACGCTGTCAGTTGAAAAGTCGCTTATGTAGTAATCCAAGGAGTCAACTAGTTCCATAGCAAAATTTATTAAAATCGCTCTACCCGTTTAATAAAAACAAACAAACATCCATCCACATAGCCAAAGTTTCGCGTTTATAATATTAAAACGATATCAAATTTTAACAACATTCTATGTAATCCATTTACGTTTCCCCATTATCAATGACTTCACCTAACTGCTCATAATTGCAATCTCAGAGCCCTGCACTCGCTCAGAGCATGTTATCTCTTTAATGAAGAGACAATTACTTTGAAACCGTATTAAACTTTGGATGTTCATAAACTGGTTCAAGGTATACAGAAATTGGTTCTCTATATTCGATTAACAGTTAAAGTGAAAATAGACCTGCCAGAGCTGCAGGATGTTCGTCAGAGTTACCGTGACCCTGGCACACAAAGGGCTCCAGGAGGAACATAGTGGGCTTAGTCAGTAGTCGCTGCCCACAGCGGGCGGGGTCATTTGATGATTTTTACGCAAAAAAGATGAAAATAGACAGTCGACAATTTTTGGTCGTCGCGGTCGTATACAACGTGATCTTGAATGCCCATCTTGTATGGTTTTTCTAATTTACTTTTTTGTGAGTTAATTTTTGACTTACACATCGCTTAAGGAGAATGCACATTAATACGAGACAAGATGAATTGTAGAATTCTATAATTATAATATAAAACCTTTAGATTCGGACGATTCAACGTTGGGAAGTTTCGGAAGATTTCATTTACAGAATTTTAAAATTCATGTAGACAGGTATGCTTTTACCTTAAATGGGTTAAATAAACTGAATTAAAATTGTTAACTATCATGTTTTTAAAGCAGTACATACATGTTAAAAGGAACAAATAATATTTCATGTTTAATTTCGGTTCAATTAAACTCTTTATATAGTTTTTATTAATATAATTTTAAAATATTGAAAGCTGCAAACGTTTTATTGTTAACGTTTTTAATGTTTGAGCTTTTTGCTTTTAATAAAATCAGTATTTTGCTGTATCACATCCAAATGTAAAATAAAGTCGCTTTTCGCGTCTGTCTGTATGTCCCTAAGTACGCTTAGATCTTTCAAGCAACATTATCATCATACTGCCCTTATCCTATTATTAATACTTGGGGTCGGCGCAACACGATTTTTTTCTTATATATTTTCCCCTATCAGACGTCACAGTATCTTTCCTTATACAATAGAAAATCTTTAATGTAATGGATTTTTTTGCGACTTTTGTTAATAAGTAGAATGTGTCAAGAGAAACGTTTAAATGTATGTTACATCAGTACTGCGTCCGTGTGACGCTGTGTCGTGTCGCTAGTACAAAATAGAAGGTATTTTAATATCTCTACATAATTCTGTTGGTGTGTATACTACCTTTATCGGATCGAATGACGTCAGGCTATTGATTTGGTACTGAAATAGTTTCTTAAGAACGTGCAAACCGAGTCGAGAGCCGGGAACTCGCCCGTGGAATCAATTCTATTATATGATGGTATTATAACATTTATGTTCTAATCTTTCGAAGATTCAATGGATTTGACAATTAATTCCTAACGTCATAAAGCACGACTGATAAATAAATATTTCACACAACGCCATCTAGTCTTTGACTAATTAGAGCTTAGTTAAAGACATACGAATAAATACATATTTACTTCTAAATAAATGGGTACATATTTAGAAGTATATAAGTATGTTTATCAGTTATCTAATACACATAATACAAGCTCTGCTTAGTTTAAGACTAGATGGCGTTGTGTGAATATTACAGATAAATTACACCCAGACACAGAACAATTTATCCTGCTCATCACACAGGCATTTTCCCTATGTGGAAATCGAACCCACGACCTCTGGTAACAGTCAGAGCCACTAACCACTAGACCAACAGGCCAGTCAAATTAGTGGAAAGTCAAGTAAAAGCGATGTACATACCACGGGATATAAAAAAGGGAATATGTTATTTGCTACACCTAAGTCTAAGAACCCCGCCTAAAAAGCTCCTTCATAATCAATTAAATACGCATTATTAAGGAAAACTCTCATCAAATGAAACTAATTCAACTAGCAACAAAAACTAACCAACAAAACAATCGAATCAAGAATTCCTTGAAACAAATCTTAAGGAAAAACCAGAACTTTACTTCTCTAATTTAATTAAATACAATTATTTTCCTTATTTACAAAAAACAACAAAAATATATACATGTACCTTTATATTTGAATTATTTTGAAAGTAATTAACAAAGGTCGTGGCGGTGGACAGTCGACTGTCAATATTGTTCGTCCGTGTGTACACTTGTGTCGGCTTGTGTCACTCACGAGAGTAAATTAACTGTACCGGCGTCACTAGTCTCTGTGTCACTGAGAGACAGAGTGACAATTGAATACAGGACGTCAGAATGTATTTGCAAGTTTTTAATGGTTCAGTTGCTGCCAGTAATCCGTTAATTGTGGTAGTTTAGTAATGTATATAGCTGAGTATATCTCGAAAAAGGTTAATTCAAAGTAGGTTGTAATAAAACAGATTTATGATAGCAAAGTTTTAGTCCACTATTTGCTAATTTATTTATTATACCTACTTAAATGTAGACTGATTAAAAAAATCTATTTAGTCTATGGTCTAAAGTGGAGATTACGTGACAATTTCTTCTCTAGTTCTTCAATCAATTATCTATGATTTGGTTTATTGATTGATGATATGATATCATATGATTAATTAGTAAATTCGCTAGTTAGCTACATTATATTTTTTTTAATTAACTGGTTTATACTCCCGATAAATAAGTACCAAATAGTTCACAACATTTTTATTCTTCAAACCTATAACCACCACAAAAACAAAACGTGCTCAAAATGTTATTCAAGTGACTACACTTCCCGCAGACCAGAAGTCACAGTTATTCCTTAAACAGGGAAATATGGAAATATAACCACTACCCTTAGTATTATTAAAAAATATTTATGTTATGCAAAACGGGGCCAAGCTTACGGAACCCGGTATCAGACTATTTAAATTTGAAATTGTAAACTCCACCGAATACTTACTTTCAGGCTAAGGTATATCTTTATCTTTAAGTTTTAACCTAAATTTAAAGGCTTGACACATCACAGTATACTTTTATTTTATGTGAAAAGTAAGGGTTATAATTCAACATACATACTTCTTAAATCTTCTTTTAGATTTAGAACTAAAATTCTTTTAAATGGGGAAAGGTGTTGAAAAAATATTACAAAAAGGATTTCTCTATATGACAAATCGCACCTGAAAATACATATCGGTAGACCAAAATGTTGAATAAAATAAGTTCAAGGAACAACGTGCCAATAAACGAGTGTTTAATACACACAACAAAAAGGAATAAAACATACAAATCTTTGTCGTATGGTAACACATTTGCTATCTATGTAACACTATCTTTTGTTTTATTTATACCACTTAAACCCTACTGGGTTACATACAATCCGAATTGATCTGTATTTGCCAACTTAGTACCTACATATACAACATGTATATAGGATTAAGTCCTACAATACATAAGTCGATGCAATATCTAAGTACAGTTACAGTACACTTTATACAAAAATAGAACATATTACTATGTACATAAGATCTATTTTTATGTAGCAACTACTTAGGAGCACTTAACATGATTAATATTCTATGAAAATAATCGTCGATTGTTTTGGCGAGGTGCCACGGATTATGTAAAGGGTGTTTGATTCAATCATAATTTATACAGCTGTGTTTTATCCATACTAATATTTTGATTCAAAAAGTAATAGTGACTAATCCATTTTAACTGATCCATATTAATACATTTTAGGTATGTTTGGAACTAGATTTTTCTTCCGGCTTCGCCCACACGTATGAGATCGCTTTAAGCGATACAACCGCCCATTGTGGCACCATGTAACTTTTACGTTTGTCAAATCTGTTTCTCATGTGGTATGCTCTAAAGGATATTCAATCTAGCCATCTATTTGTCAAAGAAACAACTTCTAAATAATGCTTGTCATCTCTTCATCACCATAAGCTAACCGGCAGAAATTTCTTTAAGCATTCATACATTCGCGATTTAACAACATTGTTTGAATATGAAAAATATAAAACAAATGACTAACAAATGTACAAAAATAAATAAACATTTTGCAGGTTAACTGAGGTGTGAAGTTTTCTACAAAAAATGAAAGTTATTCGTACGTACTCGTAGCGCGCCGTGCGAGGAGGATCGCAAGGCGTTTATTTTCTTTATTGAGCTCGCAATTTGGCCTCGCGACCGATTCTGAAGAGTGCTCAACTTGACAAATATCGATACCTGAGGCTTGCAGGTACCTTTGTGTGTTTACGTTATTTTATATGCGCAATAACTTTTGAAAAATTGGGATACAAATTCGACTATTATTTCGGGATTTGAAAGAGGAAATAGCTAATATGCTATACGAATTTTAGAAGTTTGTTTAAATGTACTAAATTTCAAAAAATCTAGTTAAATCTATCAAGTAGATGTTATATCAGATTACAAATAATTTATACAGATCATACAGGGCTTAAAGGGGCGTAATGTAACAAGTTTCACAGCAAAAAATAATTAAGTAAAGAATGCGTTCGATACGCCGTGTGACGTCGATCAGTACCATTCTTTATACATTCAGAGTAAAATATACATCCAGATCATTGAACTATAAAAACAATACGATCAAAGAAAGCGAACGTCACGAATAGTAGGTAGTATCCAGCATTATACAGGGTGCGGTAGAAGTCAAGCGCTCTTAGCCTCTCATTGAACCAAGGCGCGTTCACCAAACCGAGGCTGTCGGTAACCAGATGCATAATTTTAAATATCTTTGTGTAAATCAAAGGGAATCGAAGTAATCTGAATGCGGGGCACTAGCTTTGTATTTTTCGTACTGCTTTTGTTTTTGTGAGGTCTGTTTAATGAGAACTAAGAAGCATTGCAGACGAGATATCCTTACATTAAAGAGTATTTATGGGGTTGTGATAAGGATGGTTATTGTGTGATTTCGTGAAATGTGAGTTGGTAATTTTATTCAATAATGTATTATTTGACATTAGAACAGTTGTTTCATTGTGCAACAGTATAAAATTATTTCTTACTAAAGGTTTATTTCCATGGTAATTGTAATAAAAGCTAGCGTGTCGTGCGATGTTACATTAAAAAGAATACAAAAGTCGGCTTTAGCACCTCGATTGAATATGATTTTTTCCTTTATCGCCAAATTCCCAATTCATTGTGAATTCCCTCAATATAAATCTAATGATTACAAAGAAGTTGATCAGTCTTCATTGTAATCGTTAAATTTAATATTTCTTTAACTCACACCTGATCTGACACTTATTTTCTTTGATTATATTTCTTTACTGCATCTGCGTATCTTAGCCACAATTCATTCGTAAAAGGAAGAGTAAACTTCATAACAAAAGAATCAATTAAGCCTAAAAATGTCCTTGATACCAAAAACGTCATGTGCTTGAGGATTCCAGCTGTGGTTTGTTAGGAAATCTCTTTCTTATAAAAACGCGGTAAGTGCGAGTTGAAATTGCGCACGAAATGTTCCGTACTATCATACTAGAGTTTACCTGTTACCGTTTTTCATATTGAGCAAAAAAAATACGAAACAACAAGTTTATTGTGTGAGCTTAAGGCCTTGTGTAAGCCTAAGGCCTAAGGGGGGTCCCTTAATATTTATATTTAAGTTTTAGTATTTGTTGTTATAGCAGTAACGGAAATACATCATTTCAGCTTTCTAGCTATCAGTCGTTCGTCGCTATCATCGGTTTATGAGATACCGCCAAAGGTTGTCTGGAAGATATCGCTATTAGCGATAAGACCGCCATTGTACGCTTACTGTATATAATTTATTTTTTCATAGCTGTAACCATGGTGTACAATAAAGAGTATTCTATTCTATTCTATTCTATTCTATTCTACAGCCTGGAGACAGACAGAGTAATAGGGTTCCGTTTCATCCTTTGGGCAGGAAACCCTAAAACATGTAAACAAGTAAAATTTTGTTGCTATTAATTTGTAATAAATACAGGGTAGTGTAAACCAGTCTCCTTTGCCCCCTTGTTAGCCGTGACTTATAATTAAAAGCTCAAATGTTAAGGACGGCCGAGAGTCCCTGAAGCCTCTCGTATCGTCTTACAGTTCGGGGTATTTGAGAGCCTTTTATTTACTGAAGTTACCCTTGACAGGTCGTGTACTAACCTTCATAGTATGGTTTTAATTATCATCAAGTAGGTACCATATTTTGTTTTTTTTTTTTAAACATTCACACAATGCCATCTAGTTTTAAATAAATATTTTAAGTAGCTTGTGTTATGAGTAGACAGACAAGTTCTAGACAACTGATTAACATATTTATTTATAGGCCACTACGCTAATTACCACTGTGCGTCGTGTGTCGCGGGTCCGATCCCCGCGTAAGACAAGAAGTTTGTGCGTTCCACACATGCTTGTTCTGAGTCTGGGTGTCTCTGTGCAAGTGAATTGAATGTCTGTGACATCGCCCGCGATGCAAGTTATAAAATACTTAGTGCGGAAGAAGTTTAAAAAAAAACTGTGCTCATCACGTCACAAAGAATTGTCCTGGGTGGGAATCGAATCCACGACTTTCGATATAGCATTCAGGGTCACTAACCACTAACAACGAAACTGAGCGATATAGTTACAAAAAAAAAATGAATATCGCCATTCAATGGCGCCATTCAGCTAGATCATCATCACTGTTAAACTTTAGAACATCGTCGATAATAGAAATATGAAGGGCGAGACTTGCAGGAATTTATTACAAGATAAATGATCGGCCAGGAATCCCGCCGATGTTAATAGGCAGACAATGACAAACGTTGTTCAGCCTTTCACGCTGTCTGCAAAGTTTTGGGTTGAAATGTTGACATAATGAGGAACTGTATTAACTAACTGCAGTTCGTTAGTTAGAGGGTGTGTAAATTAGGGCGAGGTTTGAGGATATCGAGGTTTGGAAGTGAAAGAATACGTAAATAATAAATAATGAAGCATTTTTACCCGACTGCAAAGGAAGGGTTATTTTATCTAGATAATAGTGTCTCACAAGTGGGCCAAGGTTTCTCTTCTAAATTCTTGTAAAATAACCTATAGTCGTAGCAGTTTTGCTAAGAATATTAATACATTTTATTAACTACAAAATTACTTAGTGAACTCATACGACTACAGTAAAAAAAAAAACAAATTATCATTCTGGATCGTGTTTTGTTTATTAGCTATAGTATATCTATTTGTTTCCCAAATAAAAAAAAATGAAAATTAAATAAAATAAAGTTAGAATGAAATATTAGGTAAATAACACCACAGCAAAATTATCAACAGCATTACGTTTTACTTACTTTCTTCCAAAAAAAAAAACACAAGTTATAATTAAAAATTAAAATCTTCATTAATCCAAAACCATTTGGATAATCTTAGCTTGAATTTTACCTAAAATCTCAGTCTGCATATTTTAACTCTCTCGAGTAATGAGATGTAACGTAGCTTAAATTGTTCATGAGGTTAGTCTTGCGACGGTTACTGCTCGGTGTAAGAAGTAGCCATCCATACTTTTAAGAATAGAATAGGTATAGGTTAGACTCTTCATTTGTAGGAATATAGTACAGAAAAGTTAGTGGAGGAAATAAACGTGTTACGCCGACTTCAAGTTACATGGAATAAGGCTGCCCTTACTCCTTGTAAGATGGGATGATGATGATTGAAAATTAAAATAATTCTATTGTTCCTTCAAAATACCTTATCTGGCAACCTATCTCTAGTGAGAAACAGCTTTATATTACAAAAAAGAAATAACATTTGCATAGCAAACAAAAACCAAAAAGCATCTATTATCCTTTATCCAGTTTCATCCGGTTATATCCAGTTCTATCTGGTTCTGTTTTCCAATTGTAAAGCCCTTTTGCTAATTAAAGGCAGTATTGATGAGTATCGGATAGAAGATACGTAATTACAGACTGGAATTCAATTTGTGTTAAATCTTCTTGTTGTAGATTTATTTGCTTTACTTTTGTATTTGTATTGATTTGGCATTAATGAGAGCCCAGGGTCATTTTATTGGATATAAATTTAAAATCGCGAGGAGATTGCAAGATTCAATTGTATCTGAATTATTGAACCTTTGGTTTCATCCACGTTTTTTTGGTACCGTAAGATTTGTTTCCATCAAAATTATACGTATAATCGGTTTTACGTATAATAGATTACAATTAAGTAAAGTTGTGTCAAAAATTTCCTAGTCGTTTTTAACGATAAATATGTAGGCCAAAAAAATAATACAACTCGACAGACAGTCAAAAAATTAACTTGTTTTCAGGCATAAATGTTATTCATTATCATTTCCACACTACTGTTCACCGTTTAATTAGAATGTTGGCCATTGTAATTAGTAGGCAAACTAGTCGCACACTAACAATACATTTTACATTACAGTAATTAGTACGCAAACTAGTAGCACACTAACAATACATCACACTAAACTCATAATTGCTAGACATCTGATATAATTTTCCTCAGACATTCTGTAATATCAAAACGTGTAACAACAATAGAAATAGAATTACAACGAATGAAACGTCGACTCGCACACAATTTCAATTATAACATCTAAATATTTAGCTTACAAACAGGCAAACGCAAATATTTACCATTCGCACCGCTCTACGCGATCTTCATTTGTTACGATACACTCGCAATTTAATTTCCAACAAGTTGGAAACAAATGAATGATAATAATATTAATATCAATTAAAAAATTGCACCACATTTCGCTCTAATTAATATACAAAATGACTGGGAAATTCGTGCGATATATTAATTAGTAATTCAATCAATTAAATTACAAAAGAATAATTTTCAGTTTTTAAAGTGAAATTATTATTTTGTTCGACGCAGTAACTGACTGACATAACCTTTTATTTTTACTTTAGCAATGAGCTGGTATTAAAAAGCCTCATACTATATAACGGTCTTATGTAGTTATCTCTAAGTACATATAACATTCAACCTGGAATATGTAATTAATTCGTTATTATAGTCATTTATTTCATGAGGCAAATTCAACCATATTGAGTCGTGACGTCATAGCCACATCTCATGATCAAATGCTCATTGTTTCAAACTACTCAGACACTCTCTACAAAAACGCATGCGCAACCTGTGAACAAAAATCTCTATGAATAGATACACATAAGTAGCCTGTGACAAATAACACCGTTTATTGCATGTCCAATAACACCACTAACCCCATTTACAAATCATTTAATAAAACCCTCAAACACTCATGTTGTAACCAGTTCGTACCTATAAGAGACAGGCTGAGTGCCTCTGTAGGGCAGTAAAGGGTTCAATGAACTGGAACTATTGATGTCCGCCGCCTCTCTAGTTCACTCTGATTACCTATTGCCGGCAATTCCGCCAATATGATTGTGATAATCGCGTTTATTGAATTTTATTGGTTGATTTAGAGGATAATTTGTCTTGGTAGATTAATTCCGGTTGTTACCTCTTGGAGTATGAGTTGTGGACGTAAATATGAGATGTTGCTTTATACTGAGTACTGTAGTCTATGCCTTGTAGCCAAGTTACATTTTTATAATCGTTAGCGAACGTTAACGTCAATAGAAAACGTTCAAATGTATGGAAATGACAATTCGTTTTAATAAATCCCGTCACTTAGGCATGCCATCTCTATACATTTGAGCATTTTCTATTGACGTTAAAGTTCAGTTAGGTATATTAAATTTTAATTAAGTACAAATCGTCCAATTTTTTTTTATAAATTTACTAAGAAAATTTAGTAGTAATTACAATATTTTTCCATGATACTTTATAACATTGATGAAGAGTCTCCGATATTAACGAGATTTTCTCATCTTTTCAGGGTAAGCATCGCGCAAAGCACTTTATGCGTTGGACAGCGACCACCCGCGACAAAGTTCCTGGACGTTTAATTACTTGCTCCACAAACGTCACTTACAAGCCTGTGAGGTAACTAAGGCTATACGGTAAGTCTAAATACAGATCATAATATAATGAAAAAAGTTGTATTTAAAAAGAAAAAAAATATCTGGGAATGTCATGGTCAGCTTATCTGGTTCTTTTCGAGGGAAGTTTGTGTTGAAAATTGAAGGAAGAAACTTAAAGTGAATTTGTTAATTTTACTAAACGTGACTTTTAGTACGAATTTCGTGTGGTGTCCGGATATAAAGAATAGCGCCACCCCATATCCTCCACTGGGTGTCGTAAAAGGCGACTAATGGACCTTAAGACCCAGTGCATTGTACCAAACACCTTGGGTCACCCGAATGGTGGCGGGTAAGCCACCAACAATCGCATTCCCAAAGAGGGTTAGTGTCAGGCAGGCGGCCGACTATAAAACCATAGCCAAATCTATTAGCAACATGTTGAGAAAAAAAAAACATGTTGCGCCGACCCCAAGTAAAATGGGATAAGGGCAGGAAGATGATGATGTGACTTTTAGTACGAAGTAAAAAATAGAGTTTAAAAAGTCTAATTATTTTATATTTGTTTACGCAAAACAGAATTTGCAGTCAATAACTAGTAACATTAAATTGGAAAAGACGATCCAATTGATTACGCATATAAGTATTACCTCACAACAAATAGGCTCAAAAATTTAAATCATCAGACTCATATAGGTCAGAGGTCCATATAGGTTGTATATACCTACATTATACACTATCACCAGAGCCTTCATTTTAAAAATTCGCTGTGTGTCAGGCACTCTATTACTTGCTCGTTGCTAGGGGTGTGCGGAGGCGCCGAGTTTTATGGAGAATCGATAGCGGGTCATAAAATGCGGTCCGTGACTCTAAGCGTCTACCCTGGAGGTGGCGATCAGGGATGTATACAGATGAAATCATGATGAGTAGATAGTCTTAGATTATGTGGTGAATTTTGGAACTTATTGAGAAGAAATTGGCCAGAATTTTCATAAGGTAAAGACTATAATAATATGACGATTGAAGCTTAAAGCTTAAAATAGATTTTGGTATACGGTTTTTTACTTCTGAATGTTTGTCTAAGAGAAAAGTTGGGCAAATCAATCATCCAATCAAGGCAATCGAAAGTCTATATTCGATTTAAGCAGATTATTACAAAAAAAATGGCAAATAATAAGTTCATTAGAATTAAGTAACCATATTGGCCGAATTACTAGGTACTACACTGTAAATATTTAGTTCAAAACACACTGTTGATACGTGTATTCTCTTTTAAGGGCTCTTTACTCTCCTTTTTATGAAACGTACAGCTACTGATTTCCAAATGTAACTACCAACTAATACTTCCAATACAACTCTACATTTATAAATAAGTTCTCTATATGAGGTTGGCAGCCCTACTGGAGAACGCCACTGTACCCCATTTACCGTCGGAGTGAGAATTCTTTGTTGTCAATAACTACGTGGGGGAAATTGGAAAATAAAATAAAAGTCACCGCCGTACAAAATCCATTACTTGCGATGTCCATAGTTAACACTTTTTGTTTGTAGAAATTGTAATTACTTTGTCTTTTATGTGGAGAAAGGTGATATAGATTCTAGATAGAGTGATTGTTGATCATTTTGGGATATTTTGACTTGAGGTAGAAAAATATTGGGTAATTGACAAGAATACACATTGCTGCAGATAGTTTTTAAAGGTTTAAACTCATCGCCTTGTATTACTGTTTAAGCGATAGCAATAAATGCAAATGCAATAATAAATGGAAATATTAATAAAGAACATAAACGTCAGTCATCTTTCTGTTAACATATTATTTGAACTAGTTCAGTACTACGTAAAATAAAATTCAATACCTGGGTCAAAAATGACAAAATAAAGTAAAATGAAATTATGAAAGATGAAACAATTAAGGTTGACAGGTAACTTTAAAATAATTTCCATTATTTTTCAATAAAAACAATTCAATTAAGTATATTTTCAACACAAAATAATAACAACCCCTCTCTCAGACTCTATCTTCAACAAATTATAATAATAGAGACAGAAACTATGTAAAATCAACAAACAACTCTGAACACTGTGTCTCTACCCAGTCGGTACCACGTCCTTTTAATATAAACCTGTTACCATTGTGTGAGCGAGACAACGCTCTACATTCCATATCTCCATCTCCCTTCCACAATACCAGTTTCCCTTCAAATAGGGGGTAGTGAGCGCTCGGGTGAGCTAATTCCCTCCGCGCCAACCCGCGTGGAACAAACGATTGGGTAATTGGGACGAACCGGTGTAAAAGTTACCTTTACCGGTAATATGAGCCGGTAATTGTTCAACGCTTTTACCGGTACCGAATATGTTTTAGGATAGTTTTTTTTGCTGCTAGTATTTTTTGATGTTTTGTGAATTGTTTTTTTTTTGTTTTCGATTTTCTGTTGTTTGGTGCTATCTATTCTATCTATGCTAATTGTTTCAATATAATAGGTATTTGAGGTATTTTTTGTCATATATTAGGTGTTGTATTTTTCGTATTCAAGGAAACTAGCTATAATGTATTTATTTGGTTAATTCCATTCTTGCATTTTCATAAAATTAAAAGTTTTAGTATTCAAGTTATGCTTGTTTAAGTTAGAAAGGCATTAATTTTACATTTAAAAAATTGAATTGTATTTTACGATCCAATTTATTTCCATATATCCATTCGATGAAAAGTAACTCAACAAAGATTCTCCATACATTCTTAGCTAAAGAATTCATGTAACTACGCGAGTAGCGACAGGCGCATATCGCAACACGATCGACTACGCCTGCTAGGAAGGCATGTGCTACGCCGGCTACGCGCTACGCTATGCGAGGCATGTGTCTTGGCTGGCTGGCTTGATACACTACATAGCACACGTTCAGGGAAATTCACTATGTGTGAATTTATTTGTGAACTATGTTTAGTGTATTTAAATAATATTGTGAACACCATGTTCACAATATTATTTAATTTAATATTCGACGTAATTATTACAACTAATTGCTGTAAAATCTCTATACAGGGTGTTTTTGAAGTCCCTGCCCTTCTTTTTTTTAAATTTCTTTTACATTGGAATTAAATGTCGATATAATATGCGATGACATAACCTTTCACTCGTCTATAAAAACTGGATCATTGTAATGTACAGTAAATTATTTCTTAAATATCTGTATTTAATCTAAATGTACTTTAGAAACATTTCTCACTTGACAATGGGATGTGCAATCAATCTCAGTCAGTGTAAATGTATGTAGGTTTGTGTTATTGTATAAATATTTAAAGACTTCAGCCGATGATCGATTACTTATTAATGTGTAGGTAGTAGTGGGTCTTATTGGCAGATAATTGAATTGTAATCCAAAATATAAATAACATTTTGCGAGACGAAAACAACTCGGAAATTAGTTGTTTTTCCTTACTGAAACTCGCTTTTAAAGTATGATGATTATCACATCAATACTTAAAAACAATTATGCTATAAAAATGAATATAACAACCTTAACTATACCTAAACCATTTGCTCTTAAAAAAATAACTAAATACAACAGATAACTAAAAACCAGATTTCTTAAAAAAATAAAGCAGCATTTTTTCTATTCCCAAAACGAATTCTTAATTAAGTAGTCGTTTAAAACAACAACATACCAACCAGCTAACCTAGTGACATTTATTACATGACGGCTAAAACAGCGTAACTTTCTCATTACGTAATTAGTCAGTGGAATAAGCAGTCCATTAAAGTTTCAGTGTAATGTCACAAGTCCGGCTAACTCTCTGACGGAATGCCACTGACTAAGTCCGCTGAACGAGTATCTTAAGGGCCTATGAAATTATCAAACTGGTTTGACTAGGCTTTATTAAATACGTAGCCTTTATTCGATGGATTGACACAACTGGATCGTTAACTCTTCACTCATTTGAAAACTTTCTATTTTGAATTTGTCAGTCTCTTATGACATTTAGTTTGCCTATTTGCATTTTTATTTTAGCTTTAAATTCTGTAGTAATACCTGCTTATTCAGGTCTCACTGCTGGGCACAAGGCTTTATGCATATAGGAAAAGTTTAAGCAGTGATCACCTCGCCAGATCACTGCGGATGGCATTTCAGATTCCAGTGAATCCAGTTTTCCTCTCATGATTCCATGATTTAAAGGCTCGCATATCACAAGCGGCCATGCTTGTGATATACGAGTTTGACATAATACAAGAGCACACAACAAACTATAACGAAAAAGTTAACAAGAGAACTTTCTAAATTATTTGACACCACTGGCAAACGGTGAATTGCCAGTGGTGTCAAATAATTTAGAAATTATATCACAAGTGGCCATGCCTTTAATGGTAGTTGAGGGTGAATATAAGTTAAAAAAAAAACAGTAAGAAAACGGGCTTCAAACGTCTCGCAGACCTTAAGTAATCTCGAAAGGATTTCATAAGCCTTTTACGAAACTTGCCGACTTTGGCCGCAGTTTTAAATGTTACGGAAAGCTTTTAATATTTCGTCACGGTTTGTTAAATTACTTTTGACGATTTGTAACCCGCTTTTATGGAGATTTTTCATCAGTATTTTCACTGTTTCTGTGAGTGTTATTTATTTTTATTTATTGCCCGTCTAGGGCTAACCACAGACTCCGTCAATATCCTGATTTAGTATTTATTCTACTACTTTAGGCTCGGAATATTATCGTCAATACACAAAGTCGCTTTTTGTGTTTCTTTTAATCTTATACTTAACGATATTTTTTTTTTTTGCATTTTTAATGTATATGGCATCGTTTATAATACGACTATTGATTTTTAGCAGTACGGTAATACCTACATAACTGTCATTGTATTATTCGTATATAATGTCTATGTACGGCTAAATATATAATTTTATTGCTTTTTCTCAGTTTTCAAGTACTTCCAAACTTGTTTTTTGTTTACCACAATCAAAATGTTGAATCAACAATCCCGGTCAATTTGCTAAAATACAATTTGGGATAAACTTTTGGAATTTTAACAAGGAGGTCCGATGATTTGAAGAAAGTAAGGTTTGTTTTCTCAATAATTGAATTGTTATGATTTGTACAAGTTGTTAAAGAAATTCGTTAGGCATAATAAATATTAACCAGAAACTTCTGGTAAATTTACTTATAAAAATATTAGATGATTTGGTTTATACTTAAATTGTAAATGTTAAGTTTAATAAAAAAACATAATACCTAGGATCAGCCTGGAACATGCTAGTACCTGTTTGAAGTATTCAAGAAATGAAAGAATTAAGGTACTATGTTTCTGGCTTCAATGCAGTTTTTAATTTAAATTTAATTTTCTCGTAAATAACATACTTTTCTAGTTTCTTGTTCCACTTTTTACGGCAAACAAGACTAGCCCCAAAAAAAGTCCGCATAAAATAAAAATATAGCAAAAACATTCAAAACCGTGAATCAAAATAAAATATATCAAAGGTAGAAATATTCGCCTAAGTTTGAGAGCGGGAGACAAATTACTGCGCCCGTACTTCAGTTATGCTTCCTCAAATTTAATCAATTAAACTGAGACTTTACATTTCTGTACAGAACTTCAGAAAGCCTCCTACCACTATATTACTTATTTACTTTAAGTATGAGAGTAGCGGTTGTGGAAGAGAGATGTCACTCTTCATCGTGTAGTGCGTTGTCTCTTTTACACAACTGCAATGAGGATCATATATTTACAAATTATTTTAAAAGGTAGGCTGGTAGGCTGTATGAATTTTAGTTCTTTTGAATTTTAAAATACACCGACAAGTCACTGTATCAGCTATTATCTCATTTTTACTTTAACCTATGAGTATAAACTCTTTCATTCGGATAAATGAAAATTTGAAAATTGAATGAATGAATGATGATCTCATGAAAGCTTGTACTGCTTGTTTTGTCTGTACCATTTATTTATCTGCTTTTAAATCTAGATAATAAATGTCATTCAATAAATTGTAATCATGCTGATGGTTTAGGCTTCAGTTCTCAGTGGTTTATCAAGACCACAATATGGTATCAGACACAGTGCTGTTGGTTTTTATTTTCTTTTAATAAAACAATCAATCAATAATGATAAGTATAATTAAAATAAATTGATCAATAGTTTTGGTAATTTTAAGCAACGTAGTTAAAATATAATTTTATAGGTAAGTAGATTTTAAGTAAACCCCAACTTTAATAAATACATTTTAAAATTCTGAACTCTCAAATTAAGCGCATTACGTTGATATAAAGCAATAATTAATTTTGCTGAACTGAACAGTATTTATGGAATAAAATACGACACTAATCGTATGAATTTTAATACCATTAAATGTATTAAAACGAAAAATATTTTCAGCGAGAACATTATTATAATAAGTTGAATTATTCGACGCAACCACAGACAAACCGTCAAACGTGTTTTGTGGAACATTGTTATAGGTAAATGGAAATTATTATAATAATATGTTGGTACGTATACCTTATACAAAGTATGTCATAACTAATCACATTAAATCAAATACGTTAATTATGCAGATTAACACAAAGAAAAAAAAATCGCAAAATTGAAAAAAAATCTATAAACTGAATACAGTAAAAATGTGCGAGAATTGGAACACCATTTTAATAAGTACATTGCAAAATAATAACGATTTTAATAAGAACATAGTATAATAACAGGCTAGGCGACATAAAAAAGCAGGAATACGATAAGGGCAAAGTGCAAGATACAAAATCATAAACAAAGGGACGCTTGTGCCCAGCAGGTTATCCTAGGCTGATGATGATGATGATCCCATCAGTAGTTTCAATACATACAAAAATATTCTCGTTTCCATGTAAAAATTGTACCATCATGCAGCTCAATCTTCAATCGACCAATATTACAAAAAGGGTCATTAATCAGAATACCATTCGACAATTTATTACTCGACACTTTATTTAAGGACATCGATCAATCGGAGGGCAATGACCCAGGTGTATCTATTCCTTATTTATAACTCAATCTGGCAGGGACCTTAACGACCGCCCTCGTAAATTGTGGGGACCCTACGCGTTGAGGTTAAGACTTTTAGCCAACGATAACGTTTGGGATTCCCATCTCATCTAATATCGCTCGTTCTAAATTGAATTTGATGATTTTTTGTGTTTATGAGGTTATGTTGTGTGATCCTTTGATTTCATATTGAATTTAGGAAGCATTGAAAATTATGGTAACGCCTCGATGTACAACGTATTTTTATGAAAGTATTTTTTTGTTGTTATTATTTGGTACAACATTTATTGTTGTTATGCTTAAATGATGAAAGAACGATATGACACTAAAATAATCATTATGATACAAAGGTTGTCTACAAATCTTGCCTTTACTGACAGAGCAATCGAAAATTATTATTGTTAAAATGCAGGACCTTTAGTAGTGTATAGTAGAGAATGACAATAATAATGAAAAAGCTATTGAGATATTTTTTTTTTTCAAATTACGAAAGATTAATTATAAGATTATAAGATTTATTTAAATACACTGGCAATTAGTTTCCACTTCGGTATTTGATCTTTATACGATACATTATTGTAAAGCGAATTTCCTTTGATATAATTAAATCTAACAGTCGTAAATTAGGTTAAAAGCATTAATGTCCTGTTTGGGATCTCAAGGAAAACTTTAGCGAAGACGACGTGATGTGATGTTCACTACCCCTCAAAGTAACAATATCGCAGTTGTGGAAGCGAGATAGTGCTCTATACAGCGTAGAGTGGCATCTCTTTCCGTCTTTTTTCCACAATGGCAACAGTGGTAGCTGTGGTAGGGTCCCTGAAATCTGATAAAGCGAGGTCAGGATTTATTTATTGTACTTGACATCGATCCGATTCACTGTTTCCGTGCTTCCACGTCAATTTGGATATAGGGAAATAGTTTATGTGGAATATTAGGTTTTTTATTATTGGAAAACTGTAGGTACTTTTTGCTGTACTCTTTTATGTTTTTGTAATGTATATTACTGTTGTCGCATTTATGGAGTCTGTATTTGATATTTTAGTCATGTGACAAAATGACTGAAATCTCAAATCAGTCAAATCAGTCTCAAATCTCTCTTTAGATGCAAAAAAACATCAACATTCGAAAATTAGGTACGCCTTACTAATACTATAAACGCAAAAGTTTGTAAGTATGGATAGATGGATGTTTATTTCTCTTTCACGTTCAGATGGCTGGACCAATTTTGGTCAATTTTAGTATGAAGTAAAGTGACACCGTGAATTAAACATATAGACTACATTTATCTGGCTGCGTGGAGGGTGTAATGGTATTCCAGCTATTACCAACATTAGCACGGGCAAAGACGCGGGCAACAGCTAGTACTGAATTGATTGAAGCAACAACTTCACATGACTACCAATCACTTTCTTATTTCAAGTACACACATCTCTTTACCTATTTAATAGCGTGTATATGTGTGCAGGGCATATACATCACAGAACACACATGTACAATTTACCTCAAACCCCTTGACACGAGAAATAAAATTAATAATTCAATAGTTATCAGTGTGTAAAGTAATTCTCAGAATATAATACATTTTGAATTAGACGCCGGCAGCTTGCAAAGTTCGTCAATTAAACAAGCGTCGGTCCTTGAGCCAACAATTTGTGAATTTCCATGTATTATTGAACGTCGACTTTACGCCTCATTACCAACATTCATATTGAAGCTATTTGCTTGGAATATATTTCTAAATATTTGGGTACTTCTATTTGTGGGGTAATTTCGTCACTATGCGGTTTTGGAAACGAGTCTCGATATGCTGTGTTTTGCACTAACTAGCTCCAGGAATTGCAATAGTCTTATGCAAAGAGGTGGCATATTATAGGCCTATGGACTGGACCAATATGTTATATTGTAGAGAATGTGGTACCTAGTAGTGTATGCAGATTTAACAAAGGTGAGTAGTTTATACGGAATAAATATAAACACATTTCTAGAGCGCACTAGGGGCAATGAATACTTGGATTGCAAGAAAGACAAATGACAAACAACTTCCTATATTAATTGTTCAAGTCCAAAAAAATCTTACAAACATCAGACTAGAATAAAAAAAACTGCTCAAGTCTCATCAATATCGCATCAACACCAAACCGTTTTATAAATACTAAGTATAAAACTCCTCAAATCAACAGCTACATTTCCAATCAGGTTTTCACCTCATCGCTCGATCGCATTTCAATGGCGACTATGTAACAATGTAATCCAGTTATCGTGGTAGTCATCTGCTCCGTATGTAGCACGTAATTTATAACCTATCCACATAGATAGATCGGCGGAATTCAATTATCGCTAGCGAACAAGGTTAAAACTGAGGGTCGTTAGCGAAAATACGAGAGCGTCGACATGTTGTGTCTTATTAATCTTTTTCAACGTTCAAAGTACTGTTTTTGAATGTGTTTTTTTTTAAGAACGTTCGATTTATAACGGTTTTAATTATGTTTTTTTCTCAATTTTTAAATAGGGTTGTGATTTTTTTGAATTCGTTGCAATGAAACAAAAATCTGGAATACGATATGAGGAAATGTTTATTTAGAGTTTTTCCTGCGAAACTTTTCCTGAAATTCAACGTACATAATGACAATTCAATTCACATTTTGTTTTTAATAAACCTTTGAAAACGTTGACCATTCTTTTTCAAGCGTGACATTATTTTTAAAAAGCAAAATATTCATTTCAAAAAATCACTGGCCATACAACCTTTGTACAAACCGCATTTGTTCTTCTTTTCACATTCACGTGTTTTTCGAATTTCGAGATAAAAAGAATAGATAGTTTTTTTGTGGCTTTCCACATTGTTTTAATAAAAGAAATGGTAATGAAAACACACTGCTAAGAAGAAAAAGTAAAAATATATTTAAATGTAAACGTTTATTTTTGTAGAGGTTATTCGAAGCAATTTAATTTAAGTAGCTATGGTTACATGAATATTTAACCACAAGAGCTTAGCTTTTTAACTTGGCTGCGGCCAAAATTTGTGTTAGCATTTAATTAAATGGTGACTAAGTGGTAGAATGTACTAAACTTAACTTGGTGCTAGTTTGTGAAATCTTCTTTATTTTTAAATGTTCTACATTTTGCCTTTCCGGTAGACTTTATTTCATTCCATTCAAATTTGCATTGCTCGACTCTAATAACAGATACTAAACAGACAAATAATTAAAAGTTTTTAGTCCAAAGTATTTTGCATAACTAAATAAACTTAAATTTCTGTACACATTTCGATATTGAAATTAAACACGTGTCTAACCTTTTTTTTTCATGAATGAATCAGAAAACATGTTTCTAATCCCCCCCTCAGCAAAAGTGCACTATTTTTTAATAGAATTTTGATTGAAAATAACAACGAATTCGAAGTATCGTAAACCTTTATTGCGAATAAGACCCGTTTGATGTGTAAAAGTCGCGAAAGTTTAAAAAAAATAACAACTTTTTCCCTCACCTTACTTCTCATTGACATTGCACGTTGGCACAGAACGAAAACATTTCGACTCCGTACAACCATCGTGTAGTGGTGACAGAAAAATCCCGGCTGTTTACCTAAATGTATTTCGTAATTCTCGCGAAATTCCAGCGGTTTCTGCAAATAGGCTGTTGATTTAAAACATTCCAGACGAGGAATATTAATGGCTGTTTAATTTTCTTTACAATTCTCTTTCTAAGATTTATGTTTCTTTTTTTATATCTATAAATTTGTACAAGGATGTTAGTTTAATTTGTGCTAGGTACTTGCCTTGAAGTTTTAGTACAAATTACATACCTTTTTATTATCATTGTAACTTTTGAATGAGAGTTCACTCGCAACGAATTGGTCCAATACCACATCTTAAGGCGCTGTTGCTATTGTAGAAACGTGAACTAAAACGCGTATAGCGTGTGTCTTCCACAATTACTATAAAATTAACTTCAAACATAGCGAAAAATTAGGGCTAATGCAAGTCGGGTATCGTCATGCATCGTGAAAATAGGTATAATATGTTTTAAAACGCATAACTTAAACCTTTTATTTCAAATACATATCTATCAAATCTTTGATATAAAACCTACATGCTATTTTTATCCATCGACCTCAATTCTCAAAAAAAGTGTCACCTTTTACTTAGTCTACAAAGTGGTCTCCATAAAAAGGGTTCCATACATATTTCATCGTAATAAAGTGGAGAGCATTGTTCCAATATTCATGTTTTTGTGTTTTGCCGATATAGGTAAGCCGGGTAGCCAGGTAGTGGGTAGTTTGGAGACTCTACCGCCACGACTTAAAATAATATTATTGCATAATCAGAATCATTTAATTGACTGAAACATAGTTTTTTTAGGTCCTTCATATTTCGCTTACTTTTAAAATAACAAATTCAAGGTACATCTTTTCACTTATACATGTCCAAAATTATAAACTATAGTTGTAGTAATAATAACAAATAGCTACATGTTGACAATAGCATACTAATACTGACCAATTTAAAAAGCAATACAAAAAAAGTGGATCTTTTATAAATATGAATATAATGCGTATGTGGAATTGTGGAAGAGTGATAGCGGACTATATTTCCTAGAGTGGCGTCCTTCTTCCACAACTACTATAATATTGCTTTGTTAGATAGTGATAGGTTCTCAAATAGATATGAGGTAGTGGTCCTATTGTGTCTATTGCTATAACGTCGAGCCACACCGGGTAGCTATAGAATGTTTATTGTCTTTATTTTTCGAACCTTTTTATTCGGCTTTGATGTCAAAAGAGGTTTTATATTTTAGAACAAAAGTTGAGTTATTGGTTTTCTGTTAGGTGTATTGTTTAACTTGACGTGTTTTGTGGAGACTTGAAAATGTTTCGGATTTATTAAAACTGTTACGATTTTTTTGAATGTTCCATTTTGGTCTGCTAAGTAACTGATAAATCTTGATGCTGCTGTAGTTTAACTCGATCATTTTAAAAAAATAAATGCCTCGCGGTACGTAACAGCGATTGGGCTGCCCACATACAGCATTTTAATTACGTCATCAACACACCGTCCGTTCGTCACTTCGACACGTTAGCGACTATATCATGCCACGATCCGACAGCGTTGGCATAACTTGCGTTGAGCCTGTTCATAATTATGACGATTTTATACTGTACATATTATTATAACGTACTAGTCTAAGTAAATACAGTTTAATGCAATTTGTCGACAAACTAAGAAGCCCATTGAAAAATGGACCTATGTCTAAATATAATTATCAAAAAATCAAAGTTTTATTCTTTTACAAGTGTACCTCAATGGTTCAAAAACTCATTTTCATATTATTATAAGTTTCAGTCTGCTGCGTTATCCGACATTCCAACACAGCTCTCGTATTGTTTGTTTTATATCTCTTTTCATTTATGAGGTCTTTCAATTATCGTCGCCGACGCTCTGTTGCACATGTGCTGTATACTTACATGTATACATATAAAGTCAAAATATAATCAATCAAATAAACGATTTTATACATCAGTATATTCTATCATAAAAATTAAGACGTCGTGTTAAAAGTAATAATTTTATTTTGAATGTAGTGAATAAAAGAAAAAAAGAAACTGAGGGACAAATCGAGTGTGTGAGTAAAAAAAGACGAATTAAGAGCAGAAGGAAACATGACACAATAATAATAAACGGACGGTGTTTTGCAAATAATTGAAATAATTATATTTATGATGCCATACCTACGTATAATGATAAAATTATGAGTAATGGAGTGTAAAATATAGATTTTCGATTTATATTAATTACTGAAATAAAATCTACCGCAAATATTGTATTGGAATTAATTAAACATGTATGCTACTGACAAATTCTACATAGTACCTATAAAATTATTTTATATTTAATTTCCAATCAGTTAATAGTAAGTCTATTAATTCAACTTTACAATAGGTGAAAGCAATATACTATAGGTACAATTATTTCACAGGTACCAGTCCTGAACGAGGTTAAAATATTTGTTACTATATTTAATTTTCAAGAATGTATTCACTTTGCTTGCGTCAGTGCATTCAAATCAATGCATAGTATAAAACTCATCCCACCGTCTGTCTGAACCTATGTATTCTTAGATCTGATCTTGAAAACTAGGCAATGGATTTTGATGTGTTTTTTAATGGATAGAATTTATTAATTCAGTTATTTATTTGCGACGCAAATGATATAAACAAAGATATTATATAAATATAAAACTTATACCATTATCTACAGCATATCTATACATATAATAAATCTGTAGAAAAGTCATTTTTGTACATTGAAGAAATTAAGAAAAAAAATAGCCAGGGTGTGAAAAGATAACTAATAGAACCCATTTCCATCATTTTTGAAATTTTTGTCTGTTTGTCTGTTTGTCTGTTTGTCTGTTTGTATGTGCGCGCATCACGTAAAATCTACGAACTCAATGCAGACAATGATTATACACAAAAATTATACGCAACTTGAGGTATAACTTAGTCTTTGTTTGATCAAAATCGGTTCACTCTACCAAAAGATATATTATGATTAATTTAGTGAATTCAAGAAGTAAAATAATTACGTTACGCAATTCAGTGTAATACTTGCAACGACATCTTATGACAAAAAATAGAACTAATTTTGACAGCTAAATTACAAATCCGATAGATGGCGTTGTGCAAATTTCGTCGTTTTCTGAATCGCGGTGTTAAGATTTGACACCATTATATTATTGCTGAAGGTCGGGCTAACAAAAATACTATATATTATTATTGTGCTATCCTATACAGGGGGTGATCAATCACGAATTTTCGTAACTGTTCTACTGTCACCATAGCTGTGTACGAGTCACCATAGCGACCAAAATACTGTTGCTATGGTTTTATGTTTTTACATTAATATGTATTGGCTTACATGTTATTTGGCTTACAACATAGCAATCAAAATAGCCGGGTTGGTGAATTGCGAGCTTCGTATTTTTTCTCTTCAAGTTCAAATTTCATTTCGACTTACAGTTTTTGAATTTATTTTTCAATAATTTTTGAATTTAAATTTTACTAAACAAACATTTACTTTTCTTCTATCGTTTTTGATAGTACAAAAGTATTGTATGAAGTACCTGGCTTTTTTAACATAAAATTGTTTTTTAAAATAAACAAAAACAATAGTTTGGACGGTAAATGATTTACAATATTTTTTTAACTAGCTGTTGACTGCAATTTTGTTGTGTGTTACGCGTGGTTTTGAAGATTTGATAGTACTTATACACTACTACAATTGTGCACCAATTGCGATGGTATAGGGTAGTTGCATTGGTAAAAGTGTGTTGATATACTGTTATTAATATCATTAATCTCGCGTACGAGTATGCCCCGTTCACATTCTCCCGCAAATGGTTTGTTACGTGTGCATAACATTACCCTTCTTCAGGCTCAGTTGGCCCAGCTCAAACTACCATAATTAGAATCTTAAAACATTGATAACCATAATAACACTAAGAAGGGATTTTTGAAAATTCGTCCGTCAAGGAGTAGAAAGAAAACGAAATAGAAGATCGGTGCCCGGAATAATCTGCTGCACCCGCATACATCCACCAGATTGGGAGCGGCGTCCGATGTTCGCCGCACCACAGTGCATAGCGCTCAACAAAACGTGTCGAATAATATCTGGCTCTTTAAAACCAACCCTGCTCAATAAGTTCTCCCTTTGGTTAGCATTGCTCTACCTGACGTTAGAAGAGAAGTCGCATGCGCGCTCGAAAAATACATCGAGGAATCAGACACACGACATCGGACATCCCCTATGTAATACCAAAGCTTACACCCGATTAGACTTAAGAGCCAAAAGAGCTTCCTCCGATGTACACTGGCTACAAACGAAACTCCAACTCGAACTCGGTGCAAGATCTGGGCAGATCAGCATCTACCACCTGCCACTTATGTCCTACCTCATAAACGTCTGCCGCCTGGAATTGTTTACAGTGACCTGTTTGGAAAGCATTCAACCGTCTGAGAATCCAAGTAGGTCGCTGCAAACAAAATTTGTCAAATTTGGGTATACACCTCTCTAACATCCAGTAAGAATGCGTCATCTCCGTACAGACGATGTTACACCACCTATAGTGACGAATATGTCTGCACACTTGCAATTCAAAGGATCTACTATTTACCAAATACTACGTACAATTGACACAAAAAGGAAAAGAAGAAGGTTTTTCTAATTAAACTTAAAAATAGAGAAGAAACGGCGTAACAAACTTCACAACATAATTCAATACACAATTATTTTTAGTGTTTCCAGAGGGTATTAGTTTGCCGTAGCCAAGTATAGTTGGTGTGCCGTCATCGAATTCTGCAAAGAAGTCATGACGCTCAACAAAAAATCGCAGAAAGAACACGGGAAGCCTCATCTGACCACTCGATCCGTGCCCAGCGAGCAACAAATAGAAGAAAGACCAAATTTACCCTCCTCAAACCACCATAAATAGCCTACGCAGGTAGGCTAGGGGAAGTCTACTGTACTGTATAATATAAAGGCAAAGACGGCAAGCACGGTGCTTTCGCGCGACTCTTAATGAGCGCTGAGGAAAACTGACTCCACGTCAATTAAGAAGCTCCCGTTAAAAAGATCTCTCCCGTCAGGGTTCACGATAGTTTGCGAAAGTGTTTCCATGGCTCCAGACAATAGGACACGGAGATGCACTCAGGTGGTTTTAGCCAGTCAGAATCCGGCACACTTCTTCCCCATCGCCCATTTTCAAGACATTCAATCCAAATTGGCAAATCAGTGTAAGATAGTGGCCACAGCAACAATATAATACGACCTTTCATCATATGAATGTTGGACTAACCTTTAAAACTAGCAGTGTTAACAGTCAAGTAATATGTTTGTAAGAGTAAAGGTTATGAGTAGAAAGTTAAGAAATAATTTTGGAACTTAACTGGATTAAGGAGCTTGCATTAAACTTTATTTAGCTTTACTTTTTGTACAGCACTACACATCTTCAATTTACCTAATCTTCAATACCACGCAGACAAAGTCGCGGGCAACAGCTATTTCTATTTCAAATAATTTAGGTACTATAATCTCATTTACATGTGCTTTTGTATTTTTAGTAATAACAAGTAGTTTTAAAAATCTATTTTGAAGAGCTTCCAGTTTATCTCAGTGAGTTTTGAATGTTAACCCATAGCTGTGACATGAAAAAAAAAACTCTTAAAATAATAATAGGAACTTTAAAGCTTAGGTAGTACATTTTTTACTTAATAATATTCTTAGTTCGTCATCTATTTTCACGCCAAGGTATATGTATATAGCCTACTCTTATCTAAACAACGTTGTTTTGTTTCGACAACCACGCGAACGAAGTCGCGGGCACAGCTAGTAAGTGAATAAAATGTTTAAGTAGTAACGGTTTATTGCTATAATACGTCGGTGCGAAGCTAAGCGAATCTCTTGTATTAAAATAAAAGCAATAAAAATTTAACTCAATGTTACCAATATAGTCAAAGAGAACAAATTTTCTAATAAAAATGTGATGAAATGAGATCAACTCACACGTTTATATTTGAGACGCGGTTTTCATTGAAGTCAGCTAATGTAAGTTACAATGTGCACCGTCAGCACTGACTCAGCACTTTCTAGCTTGTCGCACAGGGAACCTACCACCACACCCTTATATAAAAGTCTCGCAGATGTGGAAGCGAGACAGCGCATTACACGACGAATAGTTTTGTCTCGCTTCGGAAATGGTGGTAGAGTTTTTGTAGACGCCAAACGCTCAACACACAGTCGATAAAAATTGAGTATTTTATTCTTGCTAAAATATTGAAAGTTCGTGTTATAAGGTTCAGACTTTATTAGTAAAGATATACATAGTATATTAAGACACTGAATAACTGAAATCATTTAATTGGACTTGAACTTAGTTTTGAAGTACTATAAGGTTCATTATAATTTATGATAACGTTAATAACGCGAACTAAAAGCTACGAGGCTAGATACTAATGTATGAGCAAAGCATATTTAAGCAAGTATATTACGGTAACTATTTATAAATATATTTACATTCAATTAACAATGCACTTTAAATTTAAAATCTCAAAAAAATCGTAGTCTACGCGCCTACGTGCTACGAACGCTCTACGTAAGTTCTACGAGACCCATCACAGTTGATTCTACGAAACCTAATATTTGAATGCTGTGAGCGTTATGATAATATTGAGCACAAATATTTGACGAGTACAAAGCCTTATCGTGTCTCGGCAAAAAGCCTGCGTCACTCAGGATGATGTGGGCTGGTTTATTCCCGATGGATAAGATTACTTGGACCGTGCATTAATGCTGTAAGAGATTACGAGTAAAATACTGAGTGTAATTTTTCAAGTGTAGGTTGGGAGTCATCTAAATTTTATGTTCAGACGGAAAATGTTAAGGCATTATTCTGTGTATTTTTGTGATCAAATATCGTAAGTCTCACTTTGAAACAAAGGAATAAAATACAACAAGTAGTACTGAATATAATGCAAACACACTTGTGACTTCGTATTTCATTTAGATATACAGTTATAAAAAAAAAGTAATTTATTAAGTGAACTTCTATTTCAATGTCCATATGTGGTAGCCTTGATATATACCCTTGATTCACGATTGATGCACAAAAACCAGAAATTCCTTAACTTAATCTTAAAAATCCTTTTTCTTAAAGGTTTAAAGTAAATTGGAAAACAGTATATAAACGTTTTAAGTAATATCAGTTCTCCAGCAAAGTCTATATACGAGGAGTAAAGATCTCTAGAAATGTAATACCGGTGCATTGTCAAGAAAATAAGATAGAACGTAACATATTGCTTTTGAATAACAAGATTGTGAGAACCTCAAAAATGTACGAACTCGTATACATCAGTGCCTTGTACCACGTAACACTTACATCAACACTGTTACCGTTGTGAGAACGAGATGGCGATATACAACGTATATAGTTGCGTCTCGCTTCCACAACGGCTACAGTATGACTTTAAGAGCTTGTGGTGAAGGTAGAGGCTGTCATTCTCAGAGGGTTATTGCGCTAGGCGGCGAGGTTGTGAGAGTTTTATAAAATGTGCATGTTTATTCAAGTAAATAAAAGTAGAACATTATTTCATTAGAATTTTATTAAATAGCTTTTTTATGTGATTCCGCCTTTCTAGATGTTGATGATTGTGGTTAATTTCATAGATGCATGTGTGTTATTGGTCTTCATCATCATCAGTCTCAGTCGTAGAACGACCACTGCTGGGCATACGCCTCCCCCAAAGATTTTCAGAAAAATCGGTTGAAAGCTGCCTGTATTCAGCATTTTCCGGTGATCTTTTCAAGGTCATCTGACCATCTAGTAAGTGGACGTCCCTCGCTGCGTTAAATGATTAAAATTCAACCTAATTTGAAACCCAATTGAGCTCGTGTTTTGAGCAAATACAAAAGACCTTAACCAACATACTAAATCCTTTATCACCATATTATTTTCCCAATACATAATCCCGCCTGTAATACATAATGCCTCACTAGTGGACAAAGGCATTTCCCTATAGAGAGTACATTTTATCCTTGACCGACCACAGATTTTCATATCGTTGTTAGTGACTCTGTGTCGTTGGCCTCACAAAGGTATAAGATTGACAGCACAATGGCGTCGTCGCAGCTAAAATTGTGTGTTTCTGACGCTTTGATCGTGTCAAAGGTTCACAAATTATACTACGTTTGTTACTACTGAGTTCAAGTGGAAAAATATGCAAAATAAATATACTATTCTGAATATGTTTTTGGTTGTTGTCATGTGAAATTTCTGAACCTATATACACCTATATTACTGTCATTAAAAATGTTCTCGTGGCAAGTTCCGTTTACATTCTAATCAATGGCAGGTTAATTACTATTAGTATTACCTGTAAGCGTAAATTTTATGTGTAGTAAATGACCATAATAATATGATAAAAATTAAAATGATGTAAAAATATACAGCCAAGTATTATCCGTAATTACTGCCTTTTTTAAGAAAGTTCAAGCTTTTCAATACTCAATCGACATCGGACATGCTATTCAATGTCTTATGAGAAGCCGTAAAAATAACTCATTAAAAGCGCCAACCCAATCGTACATCTCAGTACTTTCCCTCTTTGCGGTGCGTCAACAAATAGCAGTAGTCATTTGGCGTAACTTTACAAAGCTGTTCTCGACATTAAAGAGATTCATAAACTCTTGCGTTACAGTTAAATATTATGGAAGTCAAGTTACCGAACTGTGTTTTGCACTCTTGTTTTGTGTAATCAATTTGGATGATGTATTTTGTAACTTTGACCTTAATATTTGTAAGAGTTTTTCATTGTTCTTACTGGCAAAACTAGGAGGAAAGGGGCAAGAAGACTCAACTTCCAAACCTATTTAAATTTTAGTCTAAAAATAGGCAATTGCAAGTTTTAACTTGACCTTTTTTTTCTTATTTTGGGTTTACTCGGCTAAACTCCACCAGTAGCTCGAATCCAAACGACGACTTTCCTGACAAGTAGAGTTCTACTCGCTTAAAGAAGTTACAATTACGATGTTATTGTTAGAATCACGATACAGTTCAACTAGAATACCAAACAATAACATTACAATATTTGTAAACGATAAAAAAATCTACCAAACACTGCATAAAATTCATTCAAAAGACATACACAAGGATACCTACATTCACAAAAGAGACAAACAACTTTGAAACAAAAGAAAAACAAAAGAAGGATCTCAAAACAGACCACAAAAGCAAATACAACGTGTAAATATAACAGCAGGTGAAATACAGCAGTGAAATTCACTTACACCACTTACAGCAGTTAGCTAAATTGAATGAGTTACACGTGTACATTGTACATAGACCGCGTATTGGTGTATGGAGTACCTACATATGCCGCGTATGTGTGCTTTAGAGTATGTACGGTCAACCGGGAAAAAGATTGGAAATGATTTTTGTTGTTTGTCGAAATATTTTTAACTGTCGAATATTTTTGATGATGTGAATTGCTTTTATGTGAAATGCTAATGTTTAAGAGTAAGGGATGATTATTTTGTCCGGTGGTGCAAGCCCGCGCTTTATCAGATAGGTATACATTTTCTTGCTCACCCTACGGGAACTCTACATTTATTTGTGTTCAGTATAAAAAAACTTCTGTTAGTCTTGGATATCAGTTACTTCTATACCAATTATCATCAAAATTTGTTCGATCGTTTTACTTGTAAAAGCAAAGATACAAACACATTGACATACAACGTTGATAAAAGCGAGAGGCATTAAATGAAACCACATATTCTGTATATCATTATAAGGCTACACAACAAAAATCAAATCAATGTAAGCAATAGTTTAGTCACAGGATATTTTTTTAGTTTTTTTTTAGTTTGAACATGCTGTATCTTCCTGATTAGGTGACTAAGTTTTATAGGCATAGTTATCTAGTTGGCTCCGGTTGGGTCCGAAACTAGTCGGGCTATCCCGATAAATACGCGTGAGTAAACCGTTATAACGTTTTAAGTATGAATCATCCTCACGAAAGTTATTATAAAAATATTGCTTACATTGATTTGATTTTTGTTGTGTAGCCTTATAATAATATACAGAATATGTGGTTTCATTTAATGCCTCTCGCTTTTATCAACGTTGTATACTTCCATAATATTTTTGCGATTACCTTAAAACTTTAATTAAAAAAAAAAATCTTGATTTATTTATTAATGCTTCTCATACAAATAATTACACATAAAATTATTTTTTTTTAAATATTCATTTGAATATATTTTGTCTGGCAACAGTACAACGCTAACATAGACAATATAAGTTGGGTAAAAACTAATTTCTGCGGGAAGCGGTGCGAGAACTTTTCTGTTACGTAATCCATCACAAGGCTTCACTTCGACGCTAACTTAGTTATACACTGTAAGTGATGATTTTATTTGTTTGCTCTATGATTGATTGGCATGTTTCTACTTAGTAATTGAGCTACAAAGACCGTTGGTGGTTGTTGCTATTGCTAATATGTTAAAAGTGCTTAAAAAGTAAAAAATTGAAGTAATGAAACTGATTGAAAGTTTTTAGGACAAAAAGAAATAAATAAATTTTTAATTATAATAACCCAAAAATTACAGACCGGTATTATTTTCAGCATACAATTTTAAAATATTAAGAAACCCCTGTTTATGCAGTATAGACTAAAGAACCTGCCAAAGAGTATGCATGGGCCATTGACGGAGATCTGGCAGTCATCACTGGCTTACCACAGATAAACATAAAAAAAACGTCTTCAAATTTATTTTCATTAACCGAAACACATCGTAGCTAGTTAATCTATACTCCGGGATTACCCTGCTGATCCCGGTATATTATTATCGTTCCCGGATATCCCCCGACGTTTTGATTTATTTATCAGGATTTTATCTCTGCTACCCGATTGGAGCCACGATAAGCGCTCGCCATTTTGCACTTGGCTTAAGTAAAGTCCCACTGGGACTAATATTTGACCTATTTGTGTATCTACTCTATGGATTCTTCCGTGTAGTTTCGTGTTTATGGTTACATGTTTATTATGTGTGGATGAATTACATCAGGGCTTCATCTACAATTGTAAATTTTATTGAGACAATAAATTATTTTTATATCGTTTTTCATATTTAAAACATGATTTACGTATTTATTTAAAGGTTCACCAACAGTTAACGAAAAGTCTTAAGTTTAGGATTTTTTGATAAACCTACCTTAGGCTTACCCAGACACCTAATAGATTAACGAGAATTTTATGAGATTCATATTTTTGTTTTATATGTAAGAGTATGTTGTTTTGTATTAAGCGTACTTATATTTATAATCAAGTTCGAATGTCATGGGACCCCACCAAATCTGATATAAACAATTTTAATTTATTAACTCTTATTAAAACTTTCTTTTGACTGAAACTGAAGTGAATAAACACTTCCAAAACCTCATAATTATTAATGAAAAACGTGTAGGAAACAAAAAAGTAATTTTAATACGTTATTAATTTTATTGAAATGGATGCAAATGTTGGAAATTTTGAACGTTTTAATTTGGCAGGTAGCTGAGGCGGCGAGGTGACCGCGCCGGGCGGAATGAACGATGCGATTTATTTTTTTATTACATCGTTCTACTTCTTTTTCCTTTAATTTGATTGTCATAGTCACACTTCAGATTATACTATTTTGATCTTCTAGTTTATACTTTCATTTGTTTTTGTGAGCGATATTTTCAGATTTGGAAACAGTTAGATTAAAGTATTATTATTATGAGTTTCCTAATAATGTTTTTTGCATAACAAAAAAATATATCTCATGTAATCCCAAGTTTTTTTTTTAATTAGTAGAAGTTTTCAGCTTCTTCGCCCGCTTTGACGTCGTTTGTATCTGCAAAATTATAAACTTATTTTAATTACAGATTAGTAAAAAGTAACCTATTTGTGTAAAAATGTGATAGACCTTTTACTGTTTTGTTGATGGTTAGTAAAGAATGCCTCCTTGCATTTTCGTTACATAGAGTACTATAGAAACAATATGTTTTCTACCCCATCATAGATTAATTTAATACTAACTTTAATCTCCAAAGCCGAGTTACCCATGTACAGTATGTGTTAGGACAGTGTTGCTATCGTGTCACTCAATCCAGACACTGATTGGTTTAGCCGGACGACAATACCCGACCGTCCTCTACTATTAAACAATTTCCATCCACTGTACTAGCAAAGCAGATTGTGCGAATATTAAATCTATCAGGATTTATCTCCTCATCATCAGAAACATGGTTTTACTAATAATGTTTTATTTAAGAGCATAATTTGTCCCGGAATCTAAACCAAATCCCAGAAAAAAGTACTTTCTTTGAACCGTTTCAAAGAAATTACTTTTTTCTATTAATGTCTATAAAAATATTTTTTTAAACTTCGAGAAAAATCGCGATAATATAGTTCCATTACTTCACTTAAAAAAACCATTTCGGTTCCTTTCCTTTATTAGTAATATAAGCCTAACTTGATCTAGATAGGTACACTTACTTCAATTCTACTACAAAAAGTAACATTTATTATTTATCGAAACACATTGAAACTGATATCAGCAAAGATAAAAAAACGTAAAAGTAATGTATCAAATGTTCCTACGATACATCTCCAAACATATCCTGAGACCCTATTACTTATTAAACTCTCCATATTCATGTATCGTACAAGAACCTTTGTCTTGCCGCTCTTGCCTTTAAAATTCTACCTCCATACAAAAGTTATTGAATAACCCTATTGAATACGCCAGATTTTTTAAGAACAATAAAAGCTAAGACATTGTCATATTACGTCCCACGTATGCGAAAACGTTTTCGTAATAAATTACATCTGAGTTGTTCTAACCCTCCGTCGCCGGGTACATTACGGCACGCGGGCGGCACGCGGGCGGCACGCGGGCGCGCCGCGGTCGGGAGGACCCGCTCGCGACCTGCCCGCGAATTTAATAAATCACATCATATGTGAGCGCCTCGATGTGAGTCTCGTTCCGTCTTTCAAGTTACGTAATACTTTACAATTACGATATTCTCGATCACAGGTTTTTGTTTATTTCGAAGGTAATACAATTTACGGCGTTACCTTAATGTGCCCTGAGTGGCAATCGCAGGTCGATTTTTGTCGTGGAAATACAAAATGCACGCCTCGACGCTCACGGACCATAAAAGTTGGTTTGAAAAATGGGAGTTTTCCAACCGATTACCTTCATGCAACCCGAGAAATATATGAATTATTTCAAATGCGAACTCTGTTGGTGATCCTCCAAATAAATCTAGGCATGTGGAGCACATTATTCAATGCACTTATTCTAAAGACGTTTGTGAGGAATGGTTTTCCTTGCATAGGAGCAAAGTTCTTCATAAATATTGGTGGTCGTGACAGGGCGCGCCTTTAATCTTTGTCCTGTTCAAGGCATCAAGCTATACCTCACCATTTTTAAGACATTAAATTATCTAAAGTTATTGGCTATATACAGGCTATTGAAGATTCTTAGCCAGAAGTAGCCAAAACTCAATAAACTCAACCACGATTACACCAGCCACAAAAACCTATATAAAACATTTTAAAATTCATAAACCAATTAATAGAATAATGGAAAGCATAATAAATTCAACCCAACTCCATCATGAAATAATCCGAAAGGTTTATTAAACAAAACTAATATTGAACTGGGCTTACAACAATATGGATTAGAATGTTGTGTGGATATTACAGGTAGGTAAGGGACTACTTTTGTATTTATTTAGTTAATTAGCTGGTTTACCTGTACCATGTACTCTTAAAGTAGAACTCTTGCTATGGTTGAAGTTAGACGGAGCTCTACAATAAATGAGACTTTTTTCGGTATATAGTCTCAAATTAAGTATGCGCAAGTAACTTGTGTTATGAGTACTAGACAACTGATTAACATACTTATATACTTCAAAATACATACATATTATAGATAAATTACACCCAGACACAGAACAAACGATCGTGCTCATCACACTAACATTTGTCCAGGGTGGGAATCGAACCCACGACCTCCGGTATCAGTCAGTCAGGGCCACTAACCGCTAGACCACAGGCCCGTCACCTGCTGAAACTGCTTGTAGTCAAAGAGCTGATCTTTTATTGAATACGTTACGTTAGCATTCAATATAGGTATCGCCAATAATGCTGAACAAAACCTTCATTAGTATATTTGTAGAGTTAATTTGGCTTATACAAATACTATTAACATAAAGCAGTGAATGTGTTTGTTCGGTTATTTTGGATTTAATGTTAGAATAGAATAGAATAGAATATCTTTATTTTGCTCATAAAACACGGTACAGAGGTTCTTAAAATATATAAACCTAGTATAAAAAACCCTGCCGGTGTAATTCTAGTTTCATAAACGAATTATCGTCTCCGATTTGACCATCGCTATTTTACAACAAATTAGGTATTCTCTATCCAATATGATTTATGTTTGATGTAGAGTATACCATGTTAGATAGCGTATACCTAAACTATCGTTAGAGCTATATCTATATAACAAACACAGTCATGTACAATTGACATTTGACATTAATCGACGTCACGAAGAAGACAGCTATCAAATGACGCACGAAAAGAGGACCAAATAAAAAATGCATGTAAACGCCTAACACCTCTAGAACAACATAAGTCCTTTAGTAAGTGGTCCAGAGTTACAACTTCATTATCCCCTTCACTGGAAGGCCGAGGATTTCAATTATCTCAGGGATTTTAATATTAAAGTAAAACGCAAGCGTCCGCACTGACTACGGAGGAAAAAATGTACCCTCAAAACGGTATAGCAAGCACAGGGTTAATGGCATTCTTGACCCTTTTGAGTTACAGCAGGGATAAATGTAGAAATTCTTTGAAGCTATGTGTGAACTCGTTATGAATTTAATGGACCGTTTCTCGGTACTTTTTGATGACATCGGACAATTATGTCGGAGAGGTTTTAGAAAAGATGAAGAATATTGGTGTCTTATTTTGTTATTAGGCACATAATATAAAAAGGATGGTGGAGAAAATAGCTTGATAAGGGCTTAAATTATAAGATCAACATCGTAAATAAATAATAAACCAGCCTGTACACGTCTCACTGCTGGGCACAGGTCTTTTCTCATATAGGGAACGTTTGAGCATAGATCACCACGTTAGCTCACTGCGAATTGACGATTTTAGAGCCCAATATTTGGAATCCAGGTTTTCTTACGACCTGTGTCTAAAAATAATTAAGAAAGTACATTATAACTTTGAAAAAGTCAAACAAAACCTTCAAGTAGACCCTTATATTATGTGAAATTGCTCCATCTCGCTTGGTAACATTAAGTCTGCCTTAAGAGCTCATTTAACATGCTCTGATCTAGATTGCAGCGTCGGTTAAAACGCGGAATAACTTTATTAACTACTATATTTTCCATAACATAATAGCTTAAAATAAACTTCATTAGCTAAACCGCGGTGAAATATGCAAAGAGCTCACAATTTAGTATAAAATAGAAAAGCATTAAAACTAAAACTTAGTTCTGAAACTACTAACCAATTATATTTTAACAAACATCTGTTTAAAACTAGCTTGAATATAGACTGCCCTTCTACCACTAACTCTTAAAGTAAGAATGTCGATAATGAAGAAAAGAGACGCCGCTCTATCTCGTGTATCATGCCATCTCGCTTGCACAACTGCGATAGTCTTAGTTTAAATAGTGGTAGCAGGATTTCAGGTCCCAGATAAAGTTCCTTTTTATATCTTTTCTCGACGAACTAAAGAACGGGCTAATTAGATATCTTTTTATGTGCAATTCTTTGACTCGGTCCTATACAAGATCACTTCGGATGAAGTAATTATGCTTTATGCAAATGTTTGCATTTTTATTTCAATGGAATGGCTAACGGCGGCCATTTTATCTGTGATTGTCTTTTGTTTTAAAAGGCATTAAACTGAAGTATTTCAATTGCTTTTTTATTTCTTGTTCTGGTGGTTTGAAGACTGGCAGTTTTTTAAGAACTTTTGTGTTTTAAAGCAAAATAATTTTTCGCATTATGTAACTATAAATAGTATAAACATAGAGTGATACCTATGGTTTCTCTATTACTTAGACTTTATTATCAAGTATTTCATGACAAAACAAATTAATTCCAATCAGTTTAAATAATAAGAGTCCCCATTATAAATCTTAGAGACAATTTTTCCGCGATATAAAAACAGGTGAAGCCGTAGGAAAGTCCTAGTATGGTATTAACGTTACGAATTCATTACATTATATTGCGGTCGCTCTTACAACGAGAGTGCGATTTAAAAATTCATGAAATTATGAATTGTGTGTATGAAATATGAATACTTAAATCTGTTTTGAATTATTTAAATTTAAAGCGGGTTGTCGTTTATCTATTACTAAAATGTTAAACTGATTTTAGTATAGATTTTATAGCAGTAGCTATTTAATATTATTATGTATTATGTATAGATTCTGACTAATTAATTACTGGACTCAATAGACGTATTTGCACATATACTCGGACATAGTAAAGGGACGTACATACGTTATTCTAAACTGTCAGCTATAGCCATAACGAATTTTATCAAACTTAGTTCAGGCATAAAGATGTAATATACGAACACATGCACTTACAGTCTCTTTCCCCCTTAAAATAAATAAGCACCTACGCTTTTAACCTACATTTCAGTAATTGATCACTTTCTCATAGCAACAGTAAATACTTTCACACAAACAAAGCAATAGGTGTTAAACGATTCCCATCAAACGCAGAACACAGACAAAAGCATAAATAAATCCCAACAAGAACCCAGCAGTTACGACTATCCAAGTTCCCCAGTATTTCCCCAGAGGCCCACGTCTGTATTAAGAAATAAAGCCCACTTGTGGGACCCCACACGATTGCTTTTCGTAACGTGATTCCCAGTGATTCCGGGTAAATTATGTACGAATAGTGACAGCTTACACGGGAAGTGTATATATGGTGCATTTATTGTTCCCTCAGAAGGATTCTTGGGAGTATTTATAGAATGGTGGGAGAAAAGGGTTCTATTGGTTTACGGAACTAATTTGTTTTTGTTTTTGTAAAGCAGAAAACATACTATTGTAGTGTGGTGGATTGTGACGTCATAAACTAATCGCAGCGTATCATTATTGACACGACATTATAACTTTTTTTTTTATTTTATAAATATATTGTTTCCTAGTTAAGTATCTTCGGAAGCAACGTTTAATAATTGCGCATGTACGAAATCTAGTATAGAGTTATAGTCATATTGAGATTTTAATTGTAGAGCGCGGTTCTCAATAAAAAATATGACCGTATCGACGGGTCCTACGTAGACTAGTACAAGTGCAAAAACACAACTTTTCAAGAGAGCTGTTTAAAGGTTCTAAAGCTTGTAACTTTGTCGTAAATCAATAAAAACACTTGAAATTTTAGTATGTTATATTTTAATATTTAAGAAATAAGATTGCATTATTGGTTTTTCTTCTTTTTTTATACTTTGGAAAATAGGTTAACTTGCATTGATGTAGCCTGTTTTCTTTACTACGGTAGAACCTGTAAACTGATACAAGTGGTCACTTATACCAGTATATAGTGTACTTGCTCATACTTTTAATAAGGGAAATCTGAAGGATTTTAGTCTTTAAACATAGTATTTCCGTATTATTGACCAATATGAGGTTATAATATTAAAAATAATATCTACTTTTATCTACTTTTATCGACTTTTTAACACTTACAACAGTTTACTCAGTACTGGAAAGCTACTTGCAACAGTTTTCTGTATTATTATTAACTGTAAATATTTAAATTAGTGTGGCAAGAAGTTAAATAAAAACATTTAAAATACAAAATAACACTTTATTTTAGATAGTAGCATTCTTAATAATGAAAAATAAAATCATTGGCCTTGCCATCTTAAAAATAATAACACAAAAAAATGTAATCTTCTTAATTTAAAATAAAAAAAGGTTTGATTTATAAAGAGGTTTTCTTACGATAATACCTAATTGTTTTTTTTTTTTTAAGACTAGCTTGTCTTGAATTTCCTGTAATTTTTCCTATAAATAGCATTTCCACTATTTTTTTTCAGTTACTTGTACGTTGATGTTTCTAATTTATTTCTAGCAGATCCGCTAGAAAAGGTATTTTAAAGAAATTAGTATAACCTGTGTGCAACTCTATTCGAACTATGTGCTTCTATTAGGTGTATAGTTGTGTACATAACTTGTTAAATGTATAAAAAAGTAACACAACCCCTAAAAACAGGGCAATGAGACCTTAGAGTCTAAATCAGATGATGGAAAATTCATTACATTTTTACAACTTGTATTAAATGGCGATTTGTGTAGGACACCCTTCATACAAATGCCTCATCACATCACCACACTCGTCATTCTTGTTTAAATATGCATATTATACATTTGAAAATATCCTGCTAATATAGTCAACGCGAAAGTTGTATAAGTATAGATTGGATGTTTGTTACTCTTTGACGCTCAAACGACTTAACCAATTTTGAAGAAATTTCGTATGGAGTTAGCTGATAACCTGGATTAAAACATAAACTTTTTCCCAATTGCGTCAGAGGAGGGCAATTTTTTGCAGCTATAACCGACACTCGTGCGGTCGAAGTTGCGGGCGACCACTAAGTCCTTTATGAGTTTTATTTGGATGTCTTTGTATTACTACACGTAAGTTTTGATTGAACTTAATTGTTTTTTCAATACTATAACTTTACCAAAATAAACTGAGGTTGCGAATATTGTTTACCTCTGGAATATACTTACACCTTTAAAAATTATGTAGGTACTTGGGTACATAAAAAAAAATTGTCTTGTCAGTTACCAAGTAGCAAAATTTGGTAACTCCTTACGTTAATTGCTGCAAAAAATGTATCGCTATTTATTTTATTAGTAAATAGATATTATTATTAAAATAATGTAAGTTACGTCAGATAACAATATCACGAAAATAAAACAAAGTGACATGTGACTTTGTATATTACTACTTTGTATACTTACTGATATAAATGTAAAATTTATCGAAAAAATAAAATAGTAATTAAAAAAACAAAAACCCGACTGTAAAAAACAACCACTAACTAAAAAAGGAAAAACAAATTACAATTTAGTGTGAAGAGTAGGTATACAGTATACCGTGTGTCTACCTTATACAATTTATACGTTTAAAATTAATGCAGGCGGGACAAACAAATCTACAATCAGTACAATCTGTATCTAGCATTAGTCGAACATTAATTAAAGCCTTTTGTGGGAATCTCAGTACTGTCAATTTAGTAATTTGTATGTCAATTTTTAACGCATAAATTCATTAATAATTGACCTCGTGAGCCGTTAATTGTTGTTACTTCTTACCACTACTTACTCAAAGCAAACAAAACTTGTTAAATATGTAAAAAAGTAACACAACCCCTAAAAACAGGGCATGGAATAGTTTTAATACAAATGAATACGTTGGCAGTTATACCAGTGTTAACGTGCTCCCGACTCCATCGCAGCGCGCATACTGGAGTAAATGGCACTTGCGCGTACGTGACGCGGCGCACGCGACTACCTACACTGGTGCAAGTGACTTACATCAGTGTAGATAGTCGTGAGGCCGAAAATCATGTCACTTGTGTTAGTTTACAGGTTTGTAACTCTGAAAATACTGAATAGAATAATATAATTTTTACAGGATATAAAGTGAAGGTAATTTTAAGGCTATTGGTGCAAAAAAAACGAATTTTGATGTTTTGCGGGTTACACCAGTATACGTAGGACCCGTCGGTATAAGTACTTTTCAATACCAGTAGTTTTGAGCGCTCTAGTGGATCTGTCTTTTAAACCAATGGAAGCCTACAGTTAGGTAATAAATGCTAGATCTTGTTTACTTTTGTTGTAGTCAATCTTGAGGCCTCACAGACTGCACTACACATTTGTGTGAAGGAGACACCGTTTTACGCTGTGTAGCGCGTCGTATCGCTTCCACCACTGCAACTTTTCTTAAAAAGATCGTGGTTGTCTAGCTTCTGAGTGTTTAAATGTTAGTTGGATTTAGATTATATTTAGAGACTAAGATAATTTTAATAATGCAAACGAAACCTATCTCAAAACGTTAGTCCTGTCACAGCACACACACTTGCAGATAACACGGCTACATGTACGTCATTCGCTATGATATAACGTATGGATAGCGTCATATTTCTTAATATTTAGACATTGCCTTGACAAGGGTAAGCAAACATTGCAAGTATTCCCGTTACTGATATGACGTTTGTTTTGCGTTAGAATAATATTTGAGAATCGAATCGATCTGAGAATCGTCGTTCGGGTTTATAGTTTAGAAATCTGTTAAGAATTTAAAGGCCGTAGGTGTTAGAAAATGGGTAAATAAAATGAAATCATGAATCGAAACTATAACGACTTAAGCGTGACTTTACGTGAGCTACTTTAGCACTTCTTATACAGTCAGATTTTCCTACACAGACTAATAATAATAATAATAACCCTCGGGACAAGTCGTTACCTCATCATGGGGATAACGCAAGACCTGAGGGCATATTAGCATGCTTTTTCAAACCTTGAGGTATAAATAAAAAATGTATCTGAAGGTCTATGTAGGAGCATACATCCGCAGGGCAGCTTGTGGCGAGCTGTTTGTGTGTGGCGACACAGCGGAACCTGAATGCCCCAGGGGGTCACTCTTTATGAGGACTCCCAGCTCTTTCTTGCCTTAACTGGCTGGCTAGAGAGGGGTCGCAAGAGCTATATGCTCGGGGGTGGAAGTGTCTAATGGCGTAATAACGAGGAAACCCGCTCCGGGTCTGTGACCCGCGATGGCGAAATCGGTGTCGCACCTCTCTACACCCCTTAGCCTTTACTCTCTGGTGTTGCCCACCTGCTGCCTATCGTGGCGGTATAATAGGGGGCCCATCTTGGAGTCGGCGAGTCACCGCCTGCCAATTTTATTGCATTCTAATGTATTGAAAGGCAGGTGCCATAGTTCTCCATAGTTATTTTAAAGAAACACACCTAACAAATCATATTAATAGCCCAACTTAGTTTAATCTCCATAATTTACAATAGTCTTGCAGCTACCTTGGGCCGTCCATGTCTGTTCTTCCATAGAGCAGGGGTGGATGGCCCTTGGTAGATGCCCCATCACATTTTAGATTAAAGTTCTCAACAAGGCCTCTGCATGTTGGACCTGTGTCCCCGTGTAAGCCTTTAAAAAGGACCGGGTATCTTCCCTTGAAGTTATCCCGTGAATTAAAAGAGATACAATAATAATAATAATAATGTTTATTTCACCAAAAATACAATTTGTGTTAAGAATACCTTACAGGCTAATATTACAAAAGATACAACGTGGGAGCCTCTGCAGCCAAACTAGGACAGGTCCTGTATCTCAGCGTGCAGCGCCTTACCCCTTTAGATACTAGCTTAGACATAAAAAGCCTTAACTTACAAGTTTAATAAAATGTGAATTTAATACAAAGGCAGTTTAATCAAAATATAAAAATGTGGAGAGTAAAGAGTAGTGTAATGTGATTTTGAAAATTGTGAATGTGTTGTGTATGTGATGTGTATGTGTTGTGAATGTGTTGTGAATGTGTTGTGTTTGTGTTGTGAATGTGTTGTGAATGTGTTGTGTATGTGTTGTGTAATGTGGTGCATGGTGGTTATAAAAGTTGTAATGAGTGTTATGTAAATGTGAAGATGTGTGTAAAGTACCAACGTACCAAATTTTTTTTTGTTTTTTAACTTTTGTGATTTAACTTTGGATGCCCAACAGCGTCTCCGTTTCATCATATGTTAAACTAATTAGATAACTGTGGAGCGTTTTCTTGCATAAGTTAATATTAAGAGGGTATATGTTTAGGCACTTGTTTATCTTATTATATAAATATGGTGCAATAAATGTAAAAAACCTTCTTATAAAAGAAGTGATGGGCTTAGGTCGAGTGCACACATCGTGTGCTCTTCGTCTGTTGGATAAATTAGGATCATAGGGAAGGTTACTGTGCTGTTTTAGAACAATTATTTTAATGAACAGTTGTCTTACAGTAGCCACTTGACAAAATTGGTAAAGCTCCGTTGTTGGAAATAAAATTGGCTTAAAAGTACAAACTTTTAGAATTGCACGTTGAGCGATTTCTACTCTTTTTAGTGTAGTTTTAGAAGCTCCCCCCCAAGATGAAATGCAGTATGTTATAATTGATTGACATAATGCCAGGTAAATTTGTTTGAGCAGGGAACTATCTGAGACGTGGCGCAGGTTTTTGAAGACGTAAATAAGTTTGCGAATTCTACTGGAGAGCAGTTTTATGTGATCTTTAAAATTTAGATGAGTATCCAAGGTAACACCGAGGTACTTGATCAACTCTACGCGCTCCAAAGGCTGCTCCTCTAGCATCAAACTATGCATGGCAGAAACTGCCACTCAATAAAAGAAAAAGTGAGCGGTGGAATCAAGAAAGGGTGTGTGTACGAGAGCGATCGACAGCTACAGCATTTTATGAAAAATTCTATATCACTAATTACTTACTCGTAATTTGGTGTCTAAATGCTTGACTAGTCGAGACAAAATGATTAATTATAATTCTGTAGTTTTATATGGAGCACCACCACTCCAGCCGACTAATCTCTAACTAAAAAACATTTCTTTCCGGACATACAATTTAATTGCAAAACAAACTCTTATTAACCTGCGGCTGAAAATTAACCAGTTCATCGAATTTCTCACAAAATTGATTGTTGTTAAAGACCTCGTCGTGTCTTGAATCTCATCAAATTGTGTTTCAAAGTCAATCTCAATGTTAATCATGGACCCGAAGGCGTTGGCCATAAGTCTCAGCAGTTGTGCAAGCGAGATAGCATGCTACACAATGTAGCGCGGTGTCTCCCTTCCACAACTGCAAGTCTTGCTATAACATCGGTGGTATATGTTCTTTGATAATTTTAATTATTATAAGTAAGGAATAGGTGGTTGCTTGGCTACCTCTTTGGCTATTAATTAGATTTGTGAACGTTGTTCTTGAAGCTGTTCCTGATAGGTGTACGGAAGCTCTTTCAAAATTATCTATTTCAAGTCTCATTACCCCATGCTGTGCTTGTGCTGTTAGCGCTAACAAAATGTTTTTGTCCTTTTTCAACACTAACAACTTTGATAATTACCGGTTTTTAGTCATATAGTGCTTTTTTTTTCCTATCGATCCACCGTGTCATTTCCTACCTTGACGTTGGCAAAATCTTCGAACATTGACGAAGGAGCCAAAGACAAAAAAAAAGAAGAAGAAGTCTCATTACCTTTATATCATGAGATTAAATGAATTTATACTTTATTGCAAATAAGAATCCATCAATTTATCACTTCAATGCTCTGATTGGCTCAGGAACCACCAGAAGAACGAATGAATGAATGAATGAATGTAACGAGACCAATTGAAAGCTCATTTGTAATAGTTTGCTCGTTAAAGCATCTTGTTTGAGAATAAATACCTTGTTTTGAAGCCAATTCTTTTGAATAAGGTAAATGGTGAAAAGGGCGCTCAGGGTAGCAATATTAGATAGGATTTGAAAATTATATGATTAGGAGAAAGATTGCTTTGATGCTAAAAAAAAGCTATATTTTTGTCAATTCAAATAGTTTTAACTCAGTTCTTTTAAACGGTTACCCTTATATGAAAGAGAAAAAAATATTATTATAAATTATAATAGCCATTGAAGAGCGGTATCCAATTTAATGATTTTTTTCCGAAACTAAGCTGAGATGTATCTTTCTTCAACCACAACATACTTTAAGAGACATTACTAGCCCCTAGTAACAATTTTAAAATGAAAAACATACCTCTATTTGCTTTTTGCAACCTCTTTTTATTGGATAGCCGCCAACCCTGGGTATAACCTCACCGGGAAATAGGACCGCCTACCATTGTTATTATCACAAAATAAGCAGAATGGAAACTAACAATGATTTATTGTTATCAGAGAGCTCTCTGAGTCTAATTGATGGCATTTCGGATTATAACTTTGCAAATGATAGGTGTTTCACAAATGAACTGGATTTGATTCAATGCATTATTAATTGGAGAGGAATGTTGAATTATTTTGTGAAATTTCAGTGCGATTTTGTGATTTTCTTCCCCTCATGTAATTTGCATCACTTAGGTACCTACTTGTAACTTGCATAAAAACTTTTATGAGGCGAATATATTAATTTGTTAATGAAATTATACTAGTACAGGTTAGTCACGCACATTTATCCCGATTAAGGACTTCATACTTAATCGATCCTGGAATCGAAATAAAAAAAAAATAACAAGTTGATATTTAACAATAATGGTTGGAATACATAATATAACAATTTATAATAAATTACTGTTAGAAAATTATACATTGGTTTCTCGTATGATTAAACAAACTATATGTTTAAACGATTATTCCCGTACAATGTAAAATAATCGTTTCCATCTGTTTGGTGTTGCCAACACAATTATGACTAGCATGTATCTTCATTCCGGGTTGCCAGCTCTAGGGAATTAACGTGCATTCTAGAATAACGTACAAACGTATTGCAATTTATGAATTAACTAGGTTAATCTCGCGGTTTTGGCTATTATACTGTTGGCGTTCGCTTGAGAAAATATATCTGAATTGCTTTCCGATTTTCTAAAAAATATAAACCAGTATCGTAATTTTCTGGACGTCATATGTTACGATACATTTAGTTCTTATATAAAATTAATTTCGTATTATTACAAGCCCATGCCCCACAGCTGGTCAAACTTAAAGGCTTCCCTCTCATATTTCCATTTCGCCCTTTCAGAGATATAAAATTAATATCAAAATTCAAACATATTCCTTGGTGCAATTCAAAACATTACGCAAGTACCTACCCGTGAACCAGTTATTTCCAGTTCGAACTAGTTACAAGCGGACTAGCGTTGTGATATAAATGTGCGGATTATCCTTTACTTACAAGTTGTAATTGTACCGACACTAAGGATAAGGTATTTCACAGTAAGCGTTACGTATTAATGTCGTTTTGTATGGAAATGTATGTGAGGTGGTATTTCTTGTTTTCGTATTAGGTTTTGGTCACGACATAGAGACATAATTTGTAGGTATGTGAAATGAGGCTTGAAGAAGATTTTTTTTTTTAAATACTTGATTTGACATCATTTATTTTTATTAATTGAACATTACAGTAGTAATTGTGTAATAAGGTAAACAGAGATCCTGTCAAATAGACGTAAAATAATATTTTGAATTTTAAAATATATCATCTACAATTCTGTGTCTCTGCATCGATTCACAAATTAAATATTTCCGCACGACCATTCGAACACGATTTTATTTCAAACTTTCAAATCCGATCGAATTCAAAAAAGGTCTGTTATTTGCGGCCAGCTTTACACGGGCGCATGTGGTTTGAAATTTGAACTATACGAGTTTTGACGTGGCGGGAACTGACAGTAGTTTTTTTCGTTTAGTAATATCTGTGGGGACCGTGACCAAGCAAATATTTTTTGCGGCGATTGGATTCGACCGGCGTCGGCGGCAGCCGAAATTCTGTCATCGAATATGCTGATAGACTTTTTCTACTCTTGGTCGCTTTTTGATCAAGCTACATGTATTATGTATTTACTAGCTGATCCGTGTCCACTTTTTAAGTAGTAAATTCGAATAGTTGATTTGCGCCGTGGAGATCGAACTTGAGACCTTTGACTTGGCAGTCCTACGGTCTTACCACGAGGCTATCACAGCTTATAATAAGCTCAAGATACTAAGCTCACAAATACTGTGGCTTTATAATGGTGACAGAATTAGATTCAAAAATTACAACGTCACCATCTTATCCTTTTTATTATTGTAGATTAAGTATTTGCCTATCAATAGTAACAAAATGGTAGTAGTAGAATGAATGTACCTACTTGGCAAAATACAGCGCAGACCGACAAATTTAAAAAGATATAATAGAAACATAAACTTATATTACGTATTACGTATATTTTAGGCACAAGTAATTCTACATAAAAATCTTGTAAAGGTTTGTTAAACGAAATATGTGCGCCATATTTTAAAGCCGCTATGTGAAAACGAATGCTTGAGTTTTATCTAAATCTGAAGTTACAAAGAATTGCACTGAAAGCTTTGCATCCAGCGCCTTTGCCTGTGTAAATATTGCTGGAGTCGTCGTGCAAACAGGTTTATGGGCTCATTATCTTAAATAAGGTTAAATAAACATATTTCTGTGTCAGTCGTTTCATTAGTGCTATCGTAGATTGCGACTTTATTTATAAGTTTATTTATAAACCGTGTTATTGCTTTTAAAACTATTTTTTTTCGGTTGGCCGAAAGCTTATAACTTTATCCACACATCCATTCATCCATCCTTCCATCCAAACTTATTTATAAAGTAGTTTTAGAAACCAATATCTATTCACTGTACAGAAATATTTACAAACATTTATACTATGAACAAGCTACCAATTAAAATACATAATTTGTAATGCAACTCTACCATCTGATTATTTATTTGAGGGTTATTGATGTTAAGCTGGCTTTGTAACTAGCGATTTATTACGTAATCCAACAAAGCTTTACTACAAAATGTATCACCACAGTAAATTTATTTATAACTGAAATAAATAAATATAAAAAAGTTATAATTAATTACTGGAAAACGAAATCAAAATATACAAAAGTTTCATTTTACTCGACTTATTTTTCAAAACCGTTTCCTTTCTAACCCCAACAACTTGAAAACAGAAACGTCAAACCCAAAGCTGCAAAAAGTCCAACAACAAAAAAGTATTTATCCGATACAAATATTAAACAAGCATAAATTATCGACCTAAGCAAACCGGAAGAAAACTGAAACTTTTTGCTGCTGGCAACACTGGCCGCCATATTAGTATCACAAGGATTATCCCGTGGCTTCTGATACAATAAAACGAAATTGGATAAAAGGGAATACCATTCTGTGGGCCGGCGCACTGTTTGCAGAAAGCAGTGTAGCGAATTTCTTTGTGACGTTCAAAAACAGACTTTGAATCTAAACATCTAAAGTGCATAATTGTTTGACAAAAAATGTTTGCTAATAATGCGTTCTGTATGACATCTTTTTGTCAAACAATTATATACTTTATGGCAATAGTTTCAAAGTTTATTCGTGTGTCATAAAGCTTGTCACATACAACTTTGTACTGGCTCTACATCCCCGATACACTGTAGGACACATTATTCCCTAAGATTAGTAGGATAAGTGACTTGTAGGATAATCTCATTGTTGCAAGTTAATTATGTAACACATTCAAAGTGAAGATAAAAGGTTCGTTTTCAGGAAAATCTCTTCCTTTTTGTGTTAGCTTTGAGATTCGATGGTTAATTTCCTTGTCCTGTTTTTAAGCGATTACGTAATTTCACTAAGAATGGTACTGTTTTTGTAATGCCGTTGGGAATTGACCTCGTCTTTTCTCATCTTCCTATCTGTCATGGGTATACAATTAATGGCTAAAGCATTTCCTGGATTTTCACAAGTCGTCTCTGAATTAATGATCGACATTTTTCCGTTTGAAGAAAGATAAATCATGGCGCTATCTTGTAATCCATTAGTTTATCGTATAAGTAAGTAATACCAACTTTCTCACGTCAACTGTTTAAGGACTGAAACACATTCGTTTGTCAAGAAATCAAGTAAAAATAAACGTTTTCACCTATATTTCTGAGTGAAAAGGGTTCATAATGTTAGTAAGAAAAATAATCAAATTTGTTGTAAATCTTCTTGCCATACCAGTGATTAGTAAACCACAGGGCTGGCCATCACCTCCTAAAGAAATATTAATCAAGTTATAAAAGAAAAACGCCGCTCTACGGTGTGTATTGCGCTGTCACGCGTCTAAAACTGCAATAATATAACTCTTAGAGGTTAGAAAGGAAAGCGGAAATCCCCTGTTGGTTGCTGTACAAACCAACTACAGCTTTAAACTAACGTTTGAAGCTTTGAAGAACTTTCGACGGTAGCAAACTTTACGCTGTACAAAATTTACCCAATTTGTTATTTAACAAACTATTCATCACTATCCACGTGCATGAAATTTTCTCCTAGCTATTTCCAGCTAAGAATGCGAATGATTCATTCATTCACGACACATGTCATTGCAAATCTGCCATGTTTTATTTCGACAGCGCCCTTGAGTGAACTCAACCGGTCCATTCAATAACGAGCGTGACTCGCTCAGCTGTTTACTCGTTCATTCAACAAACTGAGCGTTGGAGTGAAATGATTTTCTTTTTTATTTTTCCTGTCTAGTTCACATTTGGTGGCCAAAGGTATTGGTTCAGATCTGGTTGTGTTGTTTTTGAGTGTTGGTATCGAAAATTTGATATTTGTGGAATTTTAATTGGTATGTAAATCCGTTAGTATTTATATTTAATGAAAAAACGCCTACTAATACTTTAAAAACTTAAATATGTGTGGAAGTTCATGGAGAATAATTTTCATCTACAAATCTAATCTAAGATCTTTAAAATTTTGAAATTAAGTAAACATCTTTTGAAAGTACGTTTTATTTAAATAATAAAAACATACTTGTTTCATAAAACATACTCGCAAATTAATTTTGCAAGAACGTTTTATGGAACATATGAACAAAAACTTTATTATTTAAACCAACATTTTAGCACTAAACTGACACAACTTTATAATATTTTGAGCCAAAATACGATTTTCGTGTATTAACAAACAAGGCACGTGTAACCGCTGCACAAGGGATCATAGGCCGCGAAATGCAATTCCGTTGCCACTGTTTACTTTTTAATTCGTTTTATTTTTATACAAATGTTTTAAATGTTGGTCATACTGAATACTAATTGCGGTATGAAATTTAAATTAGGAAGTCGGTTTTGAGGATTTTGAGGGGTTCTTTACATGCGATTTAGATGATAAAAAATAAATTATAATATTCGTAGCATTCATAGCCATTCGATATCATTCGATTCTTGCTTTCAACAACAGAAACTCTTTAAATTATTTTAAATAATATTTATTTCTGATCTATTCTCATGCTCTTGACAATCATATTCCAGTGTATTGTCAGTATTGTTGTATTAAGAAAAAACTATGTTGACAGGCAAACCTCCACACACACACACATTGATAGATAGCATATACGTAAACACACCTTACGCCCACAGATGCAATCGTCACAGTTGCGTCAGTGTGCGCTACTGGCAACAATGCAGACGTAATAATTCGTGTTACCAATAATATTTGGCATTATAGGAAAGGACTAGGTTAAACTGGAAGTAGTTCTAAATAGAGGAAAGGTAATGTTGATTTTACTGTGAAAATACAACACGGTGGTGGTAAAAAAAAAAACAAAAAACGTTTTCAATATTATTCATTAAACTCAATCATGTAATGTCCATCATGTTAACTACATGATAGACATTAAGAAAAAAAAAGTAGTCATCGTCCCTATTCATTTAAAGTTAAAAAAAAAGTATTTTTTGACGTAGACTACAAAATAACGTGTAAACCCAAAAAGGAAAATGTAAACGTAATTCCCACTTTTCCCTAAACCCATTGTTACATTATACAAGAAATCGTTCAGCAATTAGTACGGGCAGCATGCCATACTTTCCGTTCTACTAGTAACTTGCAATGGCGGCGATCTGTATTGCATGTATCACTGTTCGACACACAGCTGTCAACTTACGTCATCAATACTCAATTGAAAATAGAACTTTCTGTTCTTTTTTTGTTTTTGTTGTCATTTTGGCCAGATGTACTTATGCTGTGGTAATTTTTACACGCTGATCTCAAGGCATTTAATGTGTTATTTTTTATGTGAAATTGATTACAAACAAATAAGACCAGTTAATTACGAAGGTGGCTGCCGGAGGATTTTGAAATAATCGAGACTTGTAGAAAATAAGGGTTTAATTACTTTAAAATTACAATAGTTTTCTTATGTCTAGACTTGGACGATGCTAGTACCAAAGTGAAGAATTTATTAATACATTTATTTGATCCGAATACAATTGTACGTAAATGCAGATGCTACATCAGCACTGTGGAAGTAAGTCACGAGGCGGCGACACGAGGAGTCGACTCGGCATATTTGATGTTGCAATATTCCGTAACTATGTCGATTTGTGCGACGATGGCTATCATGTCGCTATCTAAATGAAGTGGTGTAGGCAGGGCACGTAACACTTCCCCCCTCAGAACAGCAACTATTTGAGCAACTTTAGCGAGAATGTTGCTGGCATCTGGTTCTCGGTGAGTGAAGATGGCTCTGCTCCGGTGGCTGATGTCTCTGGTGGATGATTCTCAGGCATCTTATCATTTGATTGCGGCTTCGTTAGTTTAGTGCAAACGTTGTAGCGACGTAATACAGTTGCAACAATGAGTGCAGTTGCACCGAATAGTACGACGTATAGTGGTATCGTCGTGTGATAGATTGATTGAGACATCTGTGTATGTTCCAGTTGCACGGGGTTCTGCATGAGTATTTTATCTTCAATCTCGTGAAGGCTTTTCAGGTGCAGTGAGTTTAGTTTTAGGTGTGGAATCGGCTCTTCAATTAGGTTTAGGTTCATTGGTATTTCAGTTATCTTTAGAGGTTGTCCTTTTATATGATCGTTCGTGTTAATGATAGTGAACTGATCAGTGCGTAGTAGGCAGTTTTGCGGGATAGTGGCCAGATAACTTCCGTGTAGAGAGATGAATTCTTGGCGATCGCAGTGCAGCTCCGTCCGTGTTGGTCGTGGAAAGGTAAGTGTGTAGCGTCTGTCATCGAGTTGCTCCATGGCCTCTTTAACTAGTGTGAGTTTCGTAGGCAGGCAGGATCTCGCCAGGGATTGATTGAAGATGAGTTCCTGGATGCAGTCTAGATGTCCTCTCGTCGGTTGGCGGTCGATACCTTCCTCGCAGAGATGATGCTGGTTGAACTTCGGGCATTCTGCCTCTATGTACTTGAAAACTTTCCCATTGGTTGCAAGGTAAGGGTAAGGAGGGATAAAGGTATACATTAATTTATTGGGAACTATGGCTAACCTATAAAATTCAAATTTATCTAGAGATATGATGGGGAATTTAAATATTATAACTATTCTTTTATTAATGTAGTAGTAACCAGGTTTAATAACTGTATAGTATTCTCTTAAATCTGCATCTAATAATTGATCTGGGCTATATATGGTTTTTAATCTATTGATCATATTACTTAAGTTTTCTATGCTTAACATACTATGATGGGTGCTCGATGCACGTATAAAAGCTAAGGTATCTTCTATCCTAGTTATCTCTAAAAATACGTCATCTATATTATCGCTAATTATTTCTAACAATTGCGCAAACTTCGCGAATCTTATTAAACCGCTTGCGGCATTCCTATCTAGAAGTTGTTCTAGTGTGCTATTTATTCTTTCTTGATTAGTTACGATTTTTGAAAGTAAATCGCTATAACGAGTCATCCAAGCTTTATTAAGACTGACATGCTCATTAAATTCTGATACTATCTTTTCATTATTGTTTTCTAAGACCTTAATGGCATTATTGTACATTAGTGCGTCCGTATGATCTAAGTTACCGGTAATGCTTTTTATAATTGAACCTAATCCGTCCAGGAGACCTCTTTTACTGCGATTGGGTTCTAAGGTTTGTAGTTGGGTATTAAGTTTAGTTAATTTATAAGATAAATGATTGATTTGAAATTCGAATAAGTGAAATGATTGATTATCTAGTTTAGTCTTAAAGTAGTCTAGTTGAGTCGTCACAGAATTAAGTCTTGAATCAATGTCGGTTAGTTCTATGTATTGCAAGAAGGAATGGTAGTGTGTAATGAGTCTCGCTTGTCCAAGGTTGAAGGGTAAGAGTCCGGGTCCATCATCTAATGTCTCAAGTCTTATCTCGCGCGCCAGTGTTGGGAGAACGATCATCGCCAGTAGTATTCTGTAACAATTTAGATGTCTTAGGAACGCGTTTGAGACGAGATTTTGCTACGGGGCCTTTCTTTTTAGAAGTGTAGATGTGTATCGGAAGGTCGGCTAATACAGTGTCGTGGGTATAGCGAGGTGCTAGTTTTTGTCGACTGGCTAGTGGGTTCTTAATAAATATTTGTTGGTCTGATGGATATTCGATTTCAGGTTCTCTATCTTTATTCCTATTTTCTATGATATTAGTCCGGTCGGTCAGTGTGAAATTATTTATAACGTCGTATACGGTTTTCATTTGGTCACGGTGTGTCAAGATATACTGTTGCATGAGATGTTCTGTCATGTTAACGTCCACGGGATCTCTAGGGTCGAAATGACCTCTTATTATGTCATGTGGTCTACACTTAGTAAAGCTGTGAACTGAGCTGTTATACGCTAATATTGCGTAGGGCATTAGGTTAGCTACAGGTTCGTCTTTTTGACGTAGGCGTAAAATACGTAAGTGTTCTAATATGGTGGAGTGAAACCGTTCAACTATGCCGTTATCGTTTGGTGAATGAGGTAATGTCCTATGGTGATTAATGCAATGTAGCCTAATAAACTCAGAGAAAAGCTGATTTGTGAACTCAGTGCCGTTATCAGTTATGATAGTTAGCGGTAGTCCGTGGTGAGTACTATAATTTAAGACTGCCTGTAAGATACTAATTGCTGTGCCATCTCTTAGGTGGTATGCCTGACCGTATTTCGAGAAAACGTCTACTACAGTTAAATACTTCTCGTTCTCGACAGTGAAAAGATCCATGTGTACTATTTCTAATGGTTTAACCGCTGGGGGTACTATATTTAATTGTTGTCTGATTGGATTTCTATCGTATTTAGTCTGTCCGCAGATCCTACACTCGTTAATGTACTTAGTTATTTCCTCTTTCATTTTAGGCCAATAGTATTTTCTTGAAAGAGCAAGGTAACACTCATTTATTCCTCTATGATTAGTTTTGCCTTCATGGTATTGTTTTATAATTTCCTGCTGTCGTAAATACTCTTTCACGTCTTCTAACTCAGTTTTGGTTAATACTAAGTTGAGAGCTGAGCTTTTGAAATTATTTTGAATGATAGGTATAATTGAGTACATTCCTAAAGGTGGAGTAATTTTAATAGCTGTTTTAACTTTAGGGTTAACATGTTCTTTGATGGCGTTAACTACATCTTGTTCTAAATTTGATCCTGATACTTGAATAGAAGTGCGAATGTGTGTGTCAAAGGGTTTAGTCGCAGTTGTCCGACGTTTAGTGTCGCCTACTATTGTAAAACATAACTGTCTATGAAATTTATTCAACGGCTCGTCCGTAATAGGGACTTCTAAGATAGGGTTTTCAGTGCTGGTGTGTGCAGTAGCGGTTGTGGAACCTGTGTGAGATGGTGGTCGCTCTGAAGGATTAACTACCATTGACTCGGTCTCTTCGTTATGAATTTCCACGCGGGAAAGTGCGTCTGCGTTGGTGTTATATTTTCCTTTCTTATAGATAATTGTATAGTCATATTCGCTAAGCTTAAGTCGCCATCTAGTTAGCCTTGAGTTGGGTTCCTTAAGGTTCATTATCCACTGTAGTGGTTTGTGGTCGGTGAGTATTTTAAATTTACGACCAAATAAGTAAGGTCTAAAATATTTTGTAGCCCACACAATGGCTAGAAGTTCCTTTTCGATTGTACTATAGTTAGTTTCACTATCGTTCAAGGTTCTTGAAGCATAGCAGATAGGTTTATCTGAGCCTACAGTGCCTTGCGAGAGTACAGCGCCTATTGCTATGTTCGAAGCGTCAGTAGTCAGAATAAACTCTTTAGTGAAGTCGGGGTACTGCAGGATAGGGTCGTTAGTGAGTAAAGTCTTACACTTATTAAAACAGTCAATATAGTCAGAGTCCAGAGTGATTTTATTAGATTTCTTTAAACATTTTGTCATAGGTTTGGTAATGCGTGCAAAGTCTGGGATAAATTTTCTATAGTAGCCTAATAATCCAAGAAATTGTTTAATTTCCTTTGGCGTTTTAGGTAAGGGGTACTTTTGTATTGCTGCTATCTTATCAGGGTTAGGCTTGACACCGTCAGCACTGATTATATGACCTAAGAACGCGGTTTCCAATTTTAAAAATTCAGACTTGTCCATTTGAATTTTAAAGTTGGACTCCTGTAATCTTTTAAAAACCTTTTCCAAGTTAATCATATGCTCTTGTAGTGATGTACTGAATATAATTACATCATCCAGATACACGAGGCATATTTCGTTTTGTAAGCCTCTGAGCACATTATCCATCACTCGTTGGAAAGTGGATGGAGAGTTCTTTAAACCCATGGGCATACGCAGAAATTCAAAGTGCCCATGTTCTACATTGAAAGCGGTCTTAGGAATGTCCTCCGGAGACATTTCCACTTGATAGAATCCTGATGCTAAATCTAATGTAGTGTAATATTGGCATTTACCAAGTTTGTCCAGTATATCATTTATGTTAGGAATTGGATATTTGTCGTCTATAGTTTTGTCGTTAACTTTACGGAAATCTACTACAATTCGCCACTTTTGCTTGCCTGATGCGTCGGCTTTCTTAGGAACTACCCAGATAGGTGAGCTCCAAGCTGACTCGGACGGTCTTATTATACCCTGATCGAGCATCTTAGTGATTTGATCTCTAACTTCCTGGCGGTGAATAAAAGGATAGCGATAACTTTTTGTATAAACGGGAATTTCGTCGGTCGTTCTAATGCGATGTTTAATTTTATTAGTGAAAGTTAAGGGCTCTCCTTCAACGTAAAATACGTCCGCATAACGAGCACACAAAGTCTCTAAGTTAGTTCTCTCCTCTACATTTAAATGGTCTGTACGTAGTCGCGATAGTACTTCTTTGACTCGCTTAGGGTCTTGTTCGGTGCTAGTGCACTCGATATTAAATGTGTCGGCGTGCAACGGTCGCTCGAATGTAATAAGTTGGTCATAATCGCTGGGGTTTTCGATTTCTATAATTCCAGTACAGTCTGTAACGCGAGTAATGCATTCGTGAATAACGCAGTTACAATACATTTGCTGAGTTATCGAAACGTCGCCATCTGGACAATAGATAGGAACGTTCAATAATTTAGATGAGTTAGCGGGAATGGTTTCTTGATAACGCGACTTTTTACGCTGATAAAAACGAATGGGTATATTAGTAAAATCGGTAATTAAATAATTATTTTTAAGATCAATTTGAGCACCATCAAGTAAATCTAGGCCTAAGAGACCATCAAAATAATTATGGAATTTATACACGAAAAATTTTACTTTTGTTGGATTATTAAATTCGGGAAAATTTGGAATAGTAATAGAGTGTTCGTGTGTGCTAGTAACACGCGCATTTGTTACTTCAAAAGGATCAAAGTTTACAGGGATATGTGAAAAATATTTTTCAACTGCCTCGGGGCTTATAAAGGATTGGTTAGCACCGGTATCTACTAGCAATTTAAGTGGTGGATCTGATATTTGTATGTAACGCAATTCCTTTTTTGACTGTATGTTTAATTCTATCTTGGTGACTTTTGGTTCTTGTCCTTCTGAAAATCCTGATTATCTTTGGAAGTAGATGGCTGCGGAGCCTCTAAACGGTTTGAATTATTAAAATCCTGACATTGTTCGTTATCTGGTTCGCACGAATAATAGTCGAGTTCGGTCTGGTCATAGTTATAGTAGTCGTAATAGTCATTATAGTCACAATAGTCGGGTTGTTCGTAATAGTAGTCTGAGTAATTATAATCGTCATCACGTCCTAACATTTCGTTAAAGTTTACTTCACGCGATTTGAAATAATTACTAGGTGGTGGGTTTCCTGATTTACGCCAATCGTGTCCTGACAATCCTAGTGGCTTAGAAACGAAATGACTGACACCGCTCATTGGTTTCGGACCGGTATATTGCGCTTGGGGATTTCTCGGCGGTAATTTAAATACGTTACTTTGCGGATTATAATTTGGCGGGGGTGCGCGGAACATTTGTTGCGTACGACTGAACATGTTGGGTGCACGTTGACCTACCTGATTGTGCTGGAAGGGTGGTCGCCACGGCTGCTGCTGCTGCGGCGGCATAGGTTTATGCCAACTCGAGCCTGCGCTAGGGAAGCTAAAATCTTTCGGTGTGGTCATAGGGACCGCGCGTGGTATTTTATGGTTCGCGTGCATTTGGTGTGTATTCGGGTTGCGCCTTTCAGGAATACTTTCGTTACGCTGTTGTAGGTACATGACGTTTAATTCCTGCTGCACAAATTCCAGAGCCTTTTCTATAGTTTCGGGTCTCATACATCGGATACGGGACCCTAGAGGTTCCTTAAGTCCTCTAACGAACGATTGTAATGTTAACTTTTTATACAGAACGCGTTTGGCTTCGATGGTAGTGCCTATATTCTCGTGTAAAGTAATATATGTCATTATTGTACTAAAAAGGGTCTGGCATTTGTCGTAATATTCTTGAGGAGTACTACTTCCTTGCGTTAATAAAGACATGTCATTATAGAGAGCGGTCTCGTCCCGTTGATCTGAGAAATTATTTATTAAAGCATCACGGATTCCTTGCCAATTATCCGGTATACCATTAGAATTAATAGTTCTGGCTGCAGATCCAGTGATTTTATTCAATATACCGTTTATTAAGCACAAATTTGATAATTCGTAACTCGAATCGTCTCTAACGTATTGTAATACGAGTTGGTCGCATATTTTAATAAAACGTGTGAGAATATTTGGATTGCCATCAAATTCCGGGACTGGGCGCAAAGCCTTATAGATAGAATCGGGGTTTAATGCCATTTTATTACTATCGAATAATATTTCTAAACCTAAATTATCTGAATCGATAAACCTATTAGAATCTAATTCCCTACACCTGCTTATCTGTCTGGAAGAGACAGATTTATTCCCGGTTACCCTTGGATGAAAAATTTTGATTAATTTTTATAAAAGGGTGAAAGGAAGGATAAGGGAGCAACACTTAAAAAGTTTCAAGGACTTACATGTACATGATTATCTCGTTGTATCGATGACTGGATACGCCCTCAGCTGCGCCTTCTGAAGTTCGGATACTCGACGATGTACTTGGAAGTACCGACAGCGACTATACGGAGTCAGCAGATAAACGATTTTTGTAGATCTGTAACCGCGCCGCGCTGCCTCGAATATCCTACCGACTGCGCCAATTACGAAGGTGGCTGCCGGAGGATTTTGAAATAATCGAGACTTGTAGAAAATAAGGGTTTAATTACTTTAAAATTACAATAGTTTTCTTATGTCTAGACTTGGACGATGCTAGTACCAAAGTGAAGAATTTATTAATACATTTATTTGATCCGAATACAATTGTACGTAAATGCAGATGCTACATCAGCACTGTGGAAGTAAGTCACGAGGCGGCGACACGAGGAGTCGACTCGGCATATTTGATGTTGCAATATTCCGTAACTATGTCGATTTGTGCGACGATGGCTATCATGTCGCTATCTAAATGAAGTGGTGTAGGCAGGGCACGTAACAAGTTAGAAAACCTGCAAAATCAGATGTATATGCACGTAAGTTTTAATAACTAGAACTAATTTTATTATGCAACCCAAATCGCAGAATATGTAAGGAAAATATTCAATGGAATACGTCACGCAATCTCCATGCCAACTTTTCCAGGACGTCGATTTACCCAACCTGAATTACGAAGATTTTCCTAGCGCAAAAAATATCAGTATTTCATTAGAATACATTTTCTATTACTTTCTCAAAATAAGAAGTTTTGATGTTGTACACTACTAAACATAATTCAAATTCTCGCTGTCATATTCGTTGGACATCGAGTATTCGAGTACGTTCTTTTTCCAAACGTGACATTCCACCGCAATGCGTACTCAAATACTTTTCATTCATGAACGAGGATCGCGCATTGCTGACCGATTCCAAATTTAAATAAAGCAGCCAGTTCTTTGAAGAATTTCGAACAATTTATTTATAAAAAGTGACAAAGCATTGGAAAACTTTTGTCATCCACTCGAAATTCGCTTTTCTCTCGATTAGCAGGAATCGGGAGTTTTCCGAGTAATGAAAATTAATGGAATGTTATTTACAGAAGTTAAGTCCGTTTAAACGTGCCTGTACCAAATATCTGTATGGCTGCATCATTGCCCATTGCCGCTAAAAATACTTTGGTAGTTCCCGTAAATAGATTTTCGATGATTGCACATAAACCGAACGGCGATTAAATTCGGAGGAAATTTTCTTATAACGGTTCTTGACGGCGTCGGTTTTGGGTTTGAATAAACATCGCTGTTGGGTTTATAGGTGCCAAAAGCGGAAACTCTTTAGAAGTATGCAACACTCGCATTGCAATAACTTGCGAAAATATTTTACCTTTGATCTAAAGTATTCAAACTTTTTAAAACGAAATCCAAAACTCCTGAAAAATAAGCTTCCAACGTTGTTTTTTTTTAATAATTATACTTTCTTACGTCACAAAATGGCTCGAGTTATGAATGAATGATACATATACCTACATACCTAAGTGTATATTTAGTTGTAGTGAATAAATCGCGTCATATTAAGGGAATGCATTAGTTGCAGATAACATATAAGATATACTAATGTAATATGTTGTAAGTTGGCAAACAATCAAGATATTTTCAATGCGGCCAATCTAAGAATTGAAATCGAAAAGGAAGTTAGGTAATGCTGATTCATATTTAGAACGCATTCGTCTCTGGATGTATTATGTTTTTTTTAAGCAATGGTATCAGCTACGATATACGAAAATATTTATAAAAAAAATACAGATTATTTACTTTTGATGCGTACTCATTCTGCCCCATCATTAATAGTCTTGTAGCTACAGTTTAATAACTCCTGTTTTTCTCTTTGTTTCAGGCGGCGACTTAACACCTCAACACACAACTCAGTGGAAATGACAGGGCTTTTATGATATTGCGATTGGCAACCCAAAACTGTTTCCGCCATTTTTAGTAATGATGTGTCAAATTGTAGGGTAGCAATACCAAAAAAATAATGTTTTGATAAAAGTAATATTAAAAAGCTTTTTATTTTGTGTTTCTGCCAGTTTCGTTTCACAAAAAAATCAGTACCTTCCAGTTTTTTTTTATATCACAATAGATAAACAAGAACAGTGTTAGTGTGTGATTTTCTACGTTGTAAAATGACGGTGTGATATTAATTGCGCCAGATACTTCCGTTCATATCCGTGTGAGTATAAATCGGCGGGAAATTGTGTGGTGTGCCAAAATGTCGTCGCGTACGGGGCAGCGTGGCACGTCAGTCGCGACGAGCCAGCGGAAGCACCGCTCCCGCTCGACCACCAGGTACGACATGGAGAAGAAGCCGAAGAAGAAGGACTTCAGGACCTCGGGCACCACCAGCCTGGTGTCCATCCCCAACAGCATCAAGCTTCCCATGCTTAACAGCGGCCTCATATCTCTTGGTGAGTTCATTGAATTAAACCTCCTTAAGTTTTTGCTAGAGTACTGCGTGGAATATAGTATCAGACCTCTTTCGTTTTAGTTCCAAAATCAAATGACGTAGTTCTCTCTGCGTTCTATTTTTAAAATATTGATTCTGATCATCGATTTTAATTATAGTTAGTTCTCCGAACGACGCGTTTAAAATTCGATGCACTGCTTTTATATTAAAAAAAAGTGCAATATTTTTTGATTTCGTATTTTGATAAAAATGAGTAAGTCTTTCGTTTACAAACACGCTAATCTTATCAAAAAAATGTATTCTTACTAGAGAAAATAATTTCTTACCAGGGATTAAATAACATGAAATAAAGCTCTACGTGCCTGTTTAATATTATTGTAACCTCGACATCACAAATTCAAGTTGTCTCAAGAGGTCAAAATGAAGAGCAGAATATACTTATAATTAGTCAAGCATTTTCACGACACTTAACTCGTATTAACGATCATTGATCACGTCTCGAAGTTTTTCGTAAAAATGTTCAGGTGTAAACAAATTCTATAGTATATTTTGTACGTTGTATTAAATGCATAAAGTATAAAATAGAACTGATTTACTTGTACTATGAACTTTTAGGCTATCATCTCGTTGCCACGCACCTACGCACCTACATGTCGACGCACTTTGCGCACCTATTTACCCACGCTTGCAAGAGAGTTTTGTATAGAAACATGCGTAAATGCGTGGTATTGCGGTGATTATTGAAACGTAGGAATTCTACTAAAAAATACTAAACAACAGTAGGAATTCTTAATATCAATGAATGTTTCGAGATATATTTTAGACAGCAAACAGGTCTTATTTGAGATGTAATTCTTCTTTTTCCCGACCTTTCGGCCGAATTGCACCGACTGTGGTTACACGTGTCACGGGTGGTCTGTATCATCGTGACATTGCAAATAATACCCGTTTCTTGTCTAAAATATGTGTACTAGTCGCGAAAGCTCAAAACAATTGATTCAGGATATATTAAAAACCAAATTTGTTTAAGACTTTTTTCAATGAATGGTTGAAAGAAATCAACATTATTACACTCCAATATCTATGAATGTTTCTGTCATAACGTAATAAAATAACCATCAAGATTTCTCTTAATAATTAATAACAATCTTGATACGTATTCCTGAATGTTTCTGTAATATTGTAACATTTACACGTCCCATCAGAATAACTAGGCTGTCGCTAGTGAGGTTGTTCTGACACGTTTCGGATACGGATTTGTAAATACAATTTACCCAACTGCGGTTATGATTTACGCAAATAATTACGGTTTAAATCGGTAAATCTGATGTTTTTAATAAAACTATGAGTTCAGCTGTCAGTTATCTGTGGTAATGTTTCGAAATCTATTTTAAATTATTTCAAGTTGTATCGAATACGGATTCGGATATCTGGATATCCGACAATTTCGGATACGGAGGTCTGTAACATCCCTACTCCGTCTTAAACACTGTCAGGCTCATTAATATAAATTAAATCGTTCAAAGCGCGTATAATTATGTATGCTTACGTATTTCCAAGTACTGTAGTTACGAAAGTAGTTCCCAGAAGTAATTAGGCTTAAATATATTTAAATCTTGATTTATTCATATTAACAAAGGTAAAAAGCTGAAAGGTAAACTCGAGTGCGAAGTTTGGAAAAGTTTTTTTAACTAATTAATTGAGTTTTTGAAATAAGTTTCGGATACCGTCGTTCTTAATTTTTTCGGATTTTAATTTTTTTTTCTAAAGAAAAAGAAATTGTCGGTCGAAGCTATATTTATTCGTTTATTCATTACCTCTCAGAGTGATGTTCCAGCCATTTCAGAGATTAGCGGGAACAACCAGACGGACAGATAAAAAATGAAAAAAGAAGATGTTAGTGTCTGAACCGTATGTTTATTCATAGTGCATGTAATAAAAAACGGTAATTTCAATATTACAAACAGAATATTCAAATTGTATTTACATGTATAGATATTAATCAGCATTTTCACTATATTTACACTTTTATAATAAGAATACGATGGAGATGTAAACATTCATGTTGTGTTAGCTCGGACACGGACTTCCCGTGAAACAAAAACAGTATGTATGTAGGCAGTCGGATATTACTAAAATATATGTTATTTATCTGTTTACACTAAGGCTTGCGGTTCATGGAAAATACTGGTATCCGGTATGACACGGCATAGACAAGGCTGAAAAACAAAATGAGTTTTAGGTATAATAATAGACCTCCTTTCTTTTAAATGACTAAATCAAGTAGTTTCTTTCTTCCTCTGATTAACCGACACAATTTGGCTTTGCGCTTCAAATTGAAATGCAAATGCATAAAAAGGTTTTTTTGTTTTTTTGAAATTGAATATGTTACGCAAACTAGCTTACTGCATTTAGTCAAAATGCACTGCGTTACCTTCTTCTACCAGAAAAGTAAGATGTTTTTGCATGTACTATTCTTTATCTTTGATTGATATGTATCAAGATCAACAGATATCAAATAATGATATAACCGCCATATATGTGGAAATAACTGAAGTGGAAATACATCATTTCTCTGTGTGCAATATGTCGAACAAGCGAATGATATGTATCTGTACAATCAACGAAATAAACCTAGTACTAGATAGGCAATAACGTGATACTTATTCCAAAGTACTAAGACTCATTTCAAAAGTCCATAACAACCATTCAGATGCGTTTGACCGTACACAGAATCTCTCAATGGAAGCGTCCGAATACAGATATTTAAAAATAGAACTAGAGCGAATTTTCCACTGGTATACATCCGCGTTTGAGCGCGAAACTAACGGTCAACAATAAAGATAAGATACAGAACGTTTCGTTTTACGCAAATGTGTTTTGAGATTTGAATTTCGATTTGGTAATAAGAATGTCTGACGTCAGTTGCGAAACGGATTTCGGTATGAAGTATTTTGGTGTATCAGGCGTATAAAAAGTTTAAAGGTTTTTTTAGATATGGAATTGCTACGATAGATGAATCTTCATAAGATTTTAAAGTATTTTTTTATTAGTGTCCTAATGTATTAAAAGAAAACAGTTTTATAAAAATGCAGTATTTGTATCTATTCTTCGATATATTAAAATTTAATGAAGCCGGACCTGAAATTATCGAAGTTTTTAATCATGAGCTGACGCGGTGGCGGGGTCGCAAGTTGAACTCGTAACCCAGCGCGTGGGTCCAAAACTAGCCGAGCAATCCCGATAAATTCGCGTGAGTAAATATAAATCCGCCTCAAGGACTAACAACTTATACAGTTCTATTGAGGTCTAAGTTTAAAGACATCGAATACTAAAGACACGCATTGTTGTTTCACAGACTAAGAGCGCAAAACATATAAAAAAAATCTAAATTACGATATTAAAAAATGAGTGTACTTAACGTCATTTTTGATCGGTTATTGCGTTAACGAAGATTAATATCGGAGGTGACTGGCGAGTGATAAATTAAAGCCCTGCTTTAAGTACAATGAGCCAACCATGATTTATGACAAGCATTAGGGATGAGGCGGCCCAAATGGTTTACATTTAAATTTTTAACGGTGAAAATATGTTTTCTAAATTTGTTACCTGGAGGTTTTTTTTTTTTGATAAATTATGCTTTAGACAATGTGGTATTGCTATAGCTATGTTATTATTAGATTGAAAATCTAGCATACTAGTTTAAAAACAAAACAAAAGAGTTACGATTTTTTTTTTTAATTTAGAAATTAAATCTGTAATTAAAAATGAACAGAATCGAAATCGTAAAGTACAAAGTGAAAAAAAGATTTTATTTAAAATTAAATTCAAATCATTTGAATGTCGAACAATCAGTGCAAATCACCAGCCATCAGCTATTTAAAAAAAGAAAGAAAAATAAACGTTTTTAAATCTATTGTCATTCCGTTCTCTGTAAGTATGTGGATTATCTAAACAAAATACTCGGCTTCGGTACCGAGCAGCGGCCAGAAATAAACTCAAAAGGCTGTTGGCCCGCTCTAGGTCAAGAGAAATGACGCGAGTACAATAGATGAAACATCTGTACAAACTGTTTTTGGAAATTGAACCTTGTTGCTTAGACTTAAAGGCTATAATAATGGCGCATGTAACTAGTCTTGTTGGTACACTGTACGTGTTTGTTTTTATATGTATGACTATGCGTTGTTTTACGGTTTTAGGTATGTATCATAGCCATTTCCTATAATATCCAAACGTGAATGTTTTCGTCATGATGCTTTCAAGATAGTTTTTTGAACTCGGTTATACACCCTTTTATATAACCTACAACAGTCGAAAGATATTATTATTATTTTTTTAACTACTCTTAAGATATTTTACAAGTTTACTAATACACGCTCCCATCCATAAGCGACGTCTAGTACCTACCATTGATGAAAATTCGATTACCTACTACAAAATGTATGGGAGTGCCAACGTAGAGACACGTGCCACGATAGCCCTATCGAAATAAATTAATGACATTTTCATTCATAATGTGTAATACATCGCCATAACCGCTACTTTGTTCTTATATTACATTCAGACACTTTCATTCGCCGCTTACTACTCCTAACTACATTCTGCCATGTGTCACGACCATACAAATTACTAATTTCGTGGTAAGCTAGCAATTTCTGTTTAACCTTGGTATTCATACATTGACCTCAAGAATTCCTTGTTCTCATAAACTACGTGAACATGAACGTAGCCGTAGAACGTAGACGTAAATAACGTTTAGTTGCGGTCACGTCTTGTTTGCTAGCGACCGCCTCCAATTAAGCCTGGCTGTATGTAATGGATTCCGTTGCACGATGTTTGTAGTCTATTGTTGCTTGTAAGTGGCTGAAGTTTCATAATTGTTAGTGAAAAATCGTAAAATGCCCACTGCAATACCTAAGTATTCTTTTTGGTTACTTTGTTGTAAAAACTATATGAAATCGAATTATAATTGTTATTATTTTCCCTTTTTTTAGTATTTTTTTTTATAATTTGTGTAGAGAACGGTTTTCTCATATCCATATAATTGATAATTGTTCATGGTGTGATCTGCATACGACAAATAAAAAAATTGGCCAGTATTTCATTGAAAAATAAATTATTGCGCAATACTTTTCTTTTTCAAATAAAGTTCCATTTTCTAGAAGATTCCATCTTATTTCTCGCATTGATTCCCTTTGCAGACTAAAAACAAAGAATATTGGCAATACTTTTGAAGTATTCGATACTAGGAAATAATAAACCGATGTTTATTACAAAGGCTTCTTAAGATTCCAATAAATCCTGGCTCAATTTACTCACAAACAAATATTACGAGGAATATATTGAAATATTTATTTTTCCGATCGTATGTCAGTTATATTTATGTAGGTATGTATGCGATGTGATGAAAACAAAACAGAAAATCTACTTTGGTCAAGTTATTTTTATATTGTACTAGCGACCTGCCCCATCTTCTCACGGGTAAAATACGAATGTATTTTACATTAAACCTTCCTCTTAAATCATTCTATCCATAAAAAAACGGTGCGTACTTCAAATACTTTAAAACCCGTTGCGTAGTTTTAAAGATATAAGCGAACAGACAGACAGACAGCGACAGTGACTTTATTTTATAATATGTTAGTGATGCATGTGGCTGTCAGTAAATGAAATAAGATTTTCATGTTCTTAAAATTAAATGACGAGGTAGTATTCTACTCATCGGTTAAACCAGACCCAAAAAAACACAGTGTCCGATTAAATTCACTACATGAGATTCAATATCTAATAACAATTTTAGTTTCTAATAAAATTATAATTAATTAAGGTGCATTTATCGAATTGGGTTAGCCAGTAATAGTAAATGATTATAAATAAATAAATTTACTTACCAATAAATCTTATATTTACGTATAAAATCGAACACCTACGAAGCTTTAAACCTTCAAAGCATGGTCCTACGGTGTCCATATTACTGTGGTTTAACCGCTCAGCAGATAATCTCGTTTATTATCAATAAAACAGTATTAGCCACGTTATACGGATTACGGAGCCAGTGCGGTGGCAAATTGTCCGGATATATACATATAATATATACCTATAGATAGGTTATACGGATATAGATAGGTTTGTTTATTGCTTATATGTAGACATGGAATTCGTCTTCTGTGGATATGTTGGTACTAGCTGCAACCCGTGGAAAATTATAGTTAATAAGATAATGTTACATTTTGCAAGACCACAGGAGACTACGTGATACTCCCAGGCGGAGATGGCGTGATGACCTTGACTATTTCATAGAGAAGTAGGCTTCACTACTCCTCCATGAAACTACTACTTACCTCCGAAAGGGAGAATGGGCCGATAATAACAAAAAAAAAAGATAATGTTAGTTTAAAATGTTAGCTGCCATAGACCAGCTTATATCACAATTGGTCTCGTTGTTCGATTGTCAAGAGGTGACAAACGAAGACAAAAACTTTCCTTCACAATATTGTTGGATATATTAATAGATCAATTGCTTTGTATATTTGTAAGTCCCAAATAAATATTTATAAAAACGAATAAGAAATTAGTGAAAAGAGAATCGGTCTCATAGCGCTTTCACCATTAGACTGTCACCATATATCGCGTCGGTAGATAATAAATTTGTTAGTAAATGTTTGTGAAAGAAATTAGGTAACGGGAGCATCCGTGATCTTTGATACAAAGTAGGTTAAAAATAGCAAGAGTTTATACTATAAACAAACACCTATCTTACAGTTTATTGACTTACAATATTTACGTTTTGGAATAACAAACTTTAATTAAAAACTAACTGCAAAACATTTAAAATAGATTGGGTACTTAAAATGACTATTTGATTGTCATAAGTACCAGACTGTATCCTGTTACACTAATATTAATAATGATGATGATGATGTCGTCCTTTTCTCCCTCATCAGGGTTTGCATCGCAGATTTTTTTCCACTTCTTTCGATATTGAACAGCAAGTTAATAATAATAATTGTACGCCCTTGGTTGATATCCATCACAATTTAGATTAAAGTTCTCAACAAGGCCTCTGCATATTGAACCTGTGTCCCAAATGACTGTGTTGTGTAATGACTGGGTTTCTTCCCTTAAACTTATCCCGTGAATTAAAAGAGATACAAAAAATAGTACCTTCAAGAAAGACACTTATTTTGCTCTAAAACAGAAATATTAATCTTATTCTCCAAAGTCAAAACACGGAAAATTGGTCTGTTGGAACACAAACACAAATAAACCAACAAGAACAACTCTTAAAGGAAACGTTTCGTATTATCTTCTTTTTAGTGAAATGAAAAATGGCTCCGTTTATTGGGGACAGCGGAGTTTAAGGCGGTTAATCCGTTTTGTCCCAATATCACTTATCCTTTTTCGGGAAATATTTTTATTGGCGGTAAGGGACTCGCTCGGGCGGCCAACGTCATACTAAAAATCATTCGGTAGGTGGGAAATTTGTCCAAGAAGACCTTTTTATGTAGTTATAATAAAAGTTTATTTCGTGTCCGAGTTTATTTTGTTGAAGTGAAATTAAAAAGGGATTTTTAGGGTTATGTTTTAGGGGCACAATTTTCGGGTAGTTTTTTGATGGTTGATGAGGTTTTGATAGGTTTTTGTTATAACTTGGGAATATCTTTTGATTGATTATTTGTTTTACATCTATGCAGATTGATTTCCGAAGTACTTCATCCGGTTAGTTACGTTTCCATGATTTTTTTCATGTAGGTATATTTATTGAACCTTTTAGTTTACTAAAGCAACATTTACAAAGGTCTTTCTAAACAATAACACTATTTAAAATCAATGGTCTGTCTATTTCTCATTTAATATTTGACCAGTCCAATGCCACAACAATAAACTTGCGAACAAAATTCATTTCAAAAACTATCCGTAAACCAGAAAGAAATTTCCTCGTATAGTTTGTTTATGCAGTGATATATCTCTGATATTCAACGAAAACAAGTCGGAAGCGACGGCTGTTTGTCATCGCGTACGCGACCTCCGTTAAAACGACGAAGAGAAATGTTTTTATTATTGTGTTCCTTCGCTATGGCAGGCACGCTTTCAGACCTTCAACGAAAAAACCGTTTAAGATCTTACACAAACATAGATATCGCACGCATAGCTGTATTCCCTCCAGTTCCCTGAACCAGAAAATCTTATAACTACAAAATATTTCCCAACAATATTTGTTCTACGTTCAATCATGCAGATACATAAATCTTCCCACCCAGCTTTGGTTCAGGAATCCACGCTGGGTATACAGATTGATAAATTATCAATCATTTTTATGTGTCCCGGTGACAGTGTAGTTCACTGAGCCCTAGGGAAGGGCGACCGAAATCTAATAAAGTCCGCCATTTGTTAGAGCGAGTCCATTTTGTGTGTGTCCCGTGTCGTTTCATGTAGTGTTGACGTGTATAGATAACTCCATTATACGTGGACCAGAAAGGAATCGGGGCTTGGATTTCAGAAGCTACTTTGTTGCGACAGCTGTAGTTCTTTGTAAAATGGAAGTTTAGTTTTCTTGACAGATGCTATTCGACAAAAATATGCTTGGAAGCTAAAATAGAAGTAAATTATTTGGCGACTTTTTGATATCATTTAACGATTCATACGGTAACTTTCATTTTTATTTTATTTAACCGGAATATGTCATAAAACTTTCATCAAAATATCAATTTCCCCAAACATGACGTAAGACCATCAGCAATTTCCTCCTTAAACAAATTTCATAACTTCATCACATCATGAAACTATTAAGGTTTCCGTAAAACAATTATCTCGTACAACGCACATCAAACGAAAGTTAAAAGTAATAAAACAAAATGGCTGTCAATTTCCCGCGCGAACGAGAGCTGTCAATGCAGATTTGCGCGCGCGAGCAATGACGAATGTTACCGAAATAATCCCACTCGTGGCGCTGTGTCTATGGCGGCTAGAGTGACATATCCAGTGACGTCATCGCGCATAAATTTAAATAGCCCGGCTTATTGACGGCTCTCTTTTGTTTTAGGCGGCAATTAATTCTCGTTTTGTATGATTTTATTAGTGATCTGGATTAAATGGTTTATGATGTTCATTGTTGTGGTTTGGTTTCCGTGTATTGTGGATTTGGATACATTTGTATTTTATTATATTACGTTACTTTGAGGTTTGGTCTCATGAAAGAAATAAATTGGAAAAACATGTATGTACTATTAATCTGTATATTTTACTAACAGTTTCTCTTCAACCAATCTAAAATCTTTGGTACACGATGCATACAAGTCGACTTCAGTCTTTAAACTACTTATTATCACCCTACAAAACTACTAGACCCCTTTGGAAACTAACCGTCAAGTATTGGACTCTTGCGTTACCTCAAAGGATAAGCAATGTTTTAGAAACAATAATGATCAATTTACTACTTATAACTGCTCTACTCAATACTCAATACTTTATTTGCTCTTTACAATGTAGACATTGTACAATTACACAGGTAACAATTGTGAACTCTGTCGTCGGGCACGGTAAAAATAGGACAAGAGAGGGCAACTACGACCAATTTGTACTTAATCATAATACTGAGTCTAAAATATAAGTTTAACAATAGGTACTAGTTTATAAAATATCTATCATATAAAACAACAGTATTAACTCTAAAACCAATACTAACCTAACACCTGATCACAAAACTGAAACAACAATTGAAATTATCATCTAGCCATGTATCCGTAACACGTATTACTACATAATCAAAATCATCTAATTAACACAAGCGTTCGTGTAACTACACAGAGTATACCGTCCCTCGATACGTGTACTGTAATAACAGTAAAATCTAATTACACTCTAAACAAGGCAATATCGCTAAACGTGTATACGCAATCGATGTAATAAGGTCTCTTATCGCGTGTACAGTTTGCTGTATAGCCGCTAAATCATTGGTGTCATTTAAATAGAGGTTTTCGAAAAGGCACTTAAGTTAGTAGGTACATTGGTACAAGATAAAAAAAAATGCCATCAAAAATAGGTACCTAAAAGTTCTACATAATATTAACAGAAAAAAAACATATATACGGTCGAATTAAGAAACCTCCTCCTTTTTGAAGTCGGTTGAAAACAAAGAACAGTCTCTTAATTAATACTTCATACAAACAATGCTCTCTAGTCTCCGATACATGAAACCCTTGCTCTGCAACGATAATAAGTGCCTACGTAAAACTCGAGTGTCTATGGCACTACACGGTTAAATATGAATTAATTTTAACAAAAAATAAGAACGGACATCAAAATTATCTAACTGACAAAAGATATCACCTAGGTACCTACTGACTGAAGTCGGTGCTAAATTAGTAGGTTGAATATTCCGCTATATGGGGTTATGTGTATAGGTTTTGACACCGACTTTATGACATAAAAGACGACGACGAATTGAGAACCTCCTTTTTGAAGTCGGTTGAAAATAAAAGTTGATTGTTATTCACATCATCACGATACAGCTCAAAATCATGTTATCGGGTACCAAGGATTGCAATTTTAATATACTCCCTAGTATTCACTAGGTCTAACAGACAACATTCTATATTAAAAATATGATATATCATGTTACCAATATTTCACGTCAAAAATCCTCATATTTTACTTGGCCAAAACTAATATGAACAACATATTGCTTTCTAAAGTCTTAGACTATCTGTATATAAACAGTTAGTCGTAACTTGTAGCAAATATTCTGTATCTCATGGCGTTTCGCCAGTTTCACCTGATACCGTCTTTATTTCTATTGGCCATCGATATCTGGCCTACTTTTAATTTTCCTGCTTTTAAAAATCAACAAACACGACTTAGAATCGCAACATTCGGGCTTTAAGATATAAATTTTAATGTGATTATGGTATATCATCATTCCCCTGACCTTATCCTAAATGTTATTAGGAGTCGGCGCAGCGTGTCTTCTTCTTCCACACGTTCCAATCTGACGTCATCTTGCAAGTTTGACTCTTTGCAGCCATATTATCATCTTTCACACGATCCATCGTTTCTTTGGTCGTCCTCAGACATTTGAACTCGCATTAGATTTGTTTCGGTATCCAAGATATAATTGGTTTAACACCCTATTATACCCTAGTTGTACACTACTAGGCCAAGCCCTCGTTTCCCCAGTCTTTCCACAATTCCCTATCTAAACTATTCCTCGCGGTGTGCGTTCAAGGACCATTGAGATAAAAAATATAACAATAAAATTATGAAATTGTCACTTACTTCAAATTACATCAATGTGTGAGCGAGCTTCATAAACTCTTTAACAACAGTGCTGACATTTTCATGGCGTCCCAACATAAAGCGATCCTATCAAAACATTTCTACTACGTTAGCACCTATCGTCAACTCGAGCTCTTTGCACTCACAACACCGATCACACGACTTTTATTTGCGTGGAAGTAAGACACCGCTTTACGTCATAATCACGCTATCTTGCTTCAACGCGCAACAGTTCAGCATAAGCTTTCATAGTACAGTTTCTGAAGTACAAAAATGTTCATACAAAACCTACGAACCAATGCTTGAGGCACGTTTTTTGTGTTTGTTTGGCTCAAGGATAACAGACATAGTGTGGTAAAGAAAATATAGAGAGGAGGGCACAGTAAGGGGGAAACTAGGCCAGGAAGATGTCGTCCTTGAAACTGTATGCGTCACGGGATTTTCCGCTCACATTTCCCTAAGATAATAACGCAAGCGTTTCGTTTTCTCTTCCTCCAAGTACGTAATTAGTTTGTAAATAGCATAGCACTAATAATACTGGGAATTTCATTGTATTCAGCGATCTTCATCTGTTTTGTATTTGTGTTAATTGCATGCGTCTTGGAATGTATTCAATGAGGTTGGACTAATGATTTTGTGGGGGTTATAACTAAAGAGCTGGCAACCTAGAGTGTTGACACGATTAAAAGTTTTATCATTAAAAGCTTTGATTTTTATAATTCAATAAGAATAATTAAGTAAATACTTTTTTACACCTTATTTTAATCGCTCTAACGTAGTGAAGGGGATTCGAGATTGTTCTTTACACTAACAGAAAATATACCAAATCGATTCGTTGCGACGACTACGACAGGTCAGATATTATATAAAATCATTAGTAATTCATACAAACACCTTAGGTATTAGGTACCTTAATTATATCTTATATTACGTTACATAGTCAACACAAAACATATACACCAGCAAGAATATACTACACAAATCCCTTACCAACATTTCTGGGTAGCATCGGTACACCAAAATGAAAAGAAAACAAGATTTTGGCGTCAATATTGTAGTAATTCTTTCACTTCTCATGTTCGACGAAACGTCTCTGTAGTCTGAAATCTGACATATTTCTGGGAAAGGGCTTAAAAACAAAGAGGGTATAGAAACTCGATCAAATGTGACTAATACAGTTACTGGTCTAAGTTCCACCCGGCTATGCGTAGGATCAAAGGGAGAGGTAAACGGATTGCAAGCCTTGTTACGAATTACTGACCTCCTTACAGAATGTTATGGACCCCGGTAATAATTTAAATACACATCTCTGCTTGGTAACTAACAGCTTTTTTCAAGAATGATATGCTTAAATAATATTACGTACAAGCTAATGCCCGCCATGTCTTATGCCAAAAAAATCGCATATATTGTGTAGAAAAAATAGATATTGGCAGATTCTCAGACCTCCAGCTAGAGTCACGCAGAGACGCTGGCATAGGCACTGGAAGGGACCCAGGGTGTTTTTAGTCGGTAGGAGTCCGAGCGGAGTGGATTTCAACCCGGAAAGATTCTTAGACCTTCTGCATGTACAATGCTTATACTAAATTTGATAAAAATTAGTTAAGCCGTTTTAAAGGAGTTCGGTAATTAACATTGCCATTGACACGATATTTTTTTATTTATACAACGTTGATAAAAGCGAGAGGCATTAAATGAAACCACATATTCTGTATATCATTATAAGGCTACACAACAAAAATCAAATCAATGTAAGCAATAGTTTAGTCACAGGATATTTTTTTAGTTTTTTTTTAGTTTGAACATGCTGTATCTTCCTGATTAGGTGACTAAGTTTTATAGGCATAGTTATCTAGTTGGCTCCGGTTGGGTCCGAAACTAGTCGGGCTATCCCGATAAATACGCGTGAGTAAACCGTTATAACGTTTTAAATATGAATCATCCTCACGAAAGTTATTATAAAAATATTGCTTACATTGATTTGATTTTTGTTGTGTAGCCTTATAATGATATACAGAATATGTGGTTTCATTTAATGCCTCTCGCTTTTATCAACGTTGTATAAGATTTAGATAGATACTTATGAGTAAACGTAGTAACATTTTTGTAACCACCTCACGAAAGTTACTGTAAAAACGAAAGCAATAGTCTATTTCAATAAATTATTACATTATTGTAAATTTGTTTATGTAAACAACACACAAAGGAAACATTACTTTGTTAGTAACATAATTTATAAACATTTTCAACGTGTTTTGTGTATAACGTGTAATCGAGTCAAATTACTGAATACAAGACTAGCTGTTCCTGCGACTTCGTCCGCGTAAAATTTAACAAAAATGTTTATTAGTTCATTTTCTGCAATAAAAGACTTGTTAAAGTAAAAGTAGCCTAAGTTACTCCCTATTACATAAACTTAAAAGAAGTCGTTCCGTCAAAATTGGTCTAGCCATTGCAGAGATTAGCGGGAACAGACGGAAAAAAAATATCAAATTACAAACAAAACATCCAATTTTATTTATAGATAGATATAAATCAAAACACAAAAGTTACAAGTGATTAGATTAGTTCTAATTTAACGAATAATACATAATGAATCGCTAAAACGAACCTTTTTTTAATTCAGATCAAGAAACTGAAGAGTATTTAAAAGATTTAAAAGTAAGTTGCCTTTTTAAAACAATGGTTCGTATAAAACTGGGCGGTATTTCAGCGTTAACAGCGCTTTTTAAACGGTGTCACTACGTTTACGCTTCAGCGCTGGATTTACCCTTTTTCTGACAGTTATGATGGCGGACTTTACGTCTTCATAAATTAGTAGAGTTAAGCAGCGATTTATGAACTTCGACTTTGTTAAGACTTATATCGAAAGTAGTACGACTAATTAGATGATATGGCTGCAAAGAGTGTTACTGGCGAGATAACGTCAGTACGTAGTTCTAAAATGGAACATCACAAAATGTTTACAATTAGTTTTGTCACCTAAAAGTAGAAATGCTACAAGTTAAAATAGGTAATACACGATAAAAAAATGATCAAGTCTTAGTTTTGTCCAAATCTGAAATATTTTATTGGGATGGGATTTCTGGTGAAATGGATTGACAGACATTGTTGTCATTGGCACAGGGTTAAGTCTCCGCCCAGTGCACACATGTTTCTGTATAGGCTAGCTACTCTAAGCCTAGATTGCGTAATTATATGAACCTCTGAAACAGCAACAACACACACCCACAACCTAAGAAACAGCCTTCGTGTCTCAATAAAAACACAAAGTTACACAACTTTATCTTAAATGGCAACACTTTCACCCTTTTACGTGAGCACAAGTAGCACTACAGGCGAACCCTGACCCTTTACCTCCGGAAGACATTCCAGCTTCCGTGTACACCTCTCCAAGCTGCTACTGCCCTGGTACTTATGGTGAACTTTACGCGCAAGAACAAGTAAATGAGTGTTATACGGACAAGTAAAAAAGAGCTTGCAAGACAGAAAAATACAAAAATATAGTTCAGAAAATGCGTATTTAAATGAAATTTTTGAGTGCTAGGTTCGGTGAGTGTATACTTAATGGATCTTTTAACAGCCTTAAAGGATTCCATACGTTGTAATTTATATCCAATAGCATCATTGATTCAGGTCAGGTGATAGTGGAGAGAACACAATTCACAAATTCTGATCTTTGAAACAGAGATAACTCAAAGGATATGAGAAGATAAAATTAGTTTTTAGCCAGAAATTATCCAGAGCCTCTACATTTTACTCTTGAAAAACATAAGTAGCACTACCGGCGTACCCTGACCCTTTACCTCCGGAAGACATTCCTGCTTCCGTGTACACCTCTCCGAGCTGCTGCTGCCCTGGTACTTATGGTGAACTTTACGTGTTACACGGACAAGTAAATGAGCTTGCAAGGCAGAAAATGTACAAAAATGCAGATGAGAATTTAAAGTATGTAATTTTTGAGTGACTTATTAATTTATTTTAATTTGCAAAAGATACTTTATGGTTTTTTTTAACAGCCTGAAAGAAATCCATAGGTTCTAATTTATATCTAATAGCATCATTGGTCCAGCTCAGTTGATAGTGGGTAGAACACAATGCTTCTGATCTTTAAAACGGTGATAAATCAAAGAATGAGTAGGTAAAAAATAGTTTTTAACCAAACGTTATCCGGAGCATCTACATTTTACTCTTTAAACATACAAGTACCATACAGGTATACCCTGACCCTTTAGCTCCGGAAGGCGTTCCAGCTTCCGTGAACACCTCTCCGAGCTGCTGCTGCCCTGGTACTTATGGTGAACTTTACGTGTAACACGGACAAGTAAATGAGCTTGCAAGTGAGAAGTTTAAAAATACTCTTGAGAGACTTTTTTATTTATAGTTGAGAAAATACGTATTTAATTGATTTTTTTTATTTCCATAATATACTTCATGAATCTTTTAATAGCGTAAAAAAAATCCTTAGGTTCTAATTTATATTCAATAGCGTCATTGGTTTAGGTCAGTTGATAGTGGGTAGAACACAATAATTCTGATCTTTGAAACAGTAGTAAATCAAAGTAGATAAAATTAGTTTTTAGCCAGAAATTATCCAGAGCCTCTACATTTTACTCTACAAACAAGTAAGTAGCACTACCGGTATAACCTGACCCTTTACCTTTACCTCCGGAAGACATTCCTGCTTCCGTACAATTTTCTCCAAGCTGCTGTTCCCCTAGTGAACGTGTTACACGGAGAACCGTTGAATGAGGTTAAATTATAAAAAGCGAAAGCAAAAATATTATGTTCCTACAGCACAATTCGTTTTTGTGACTAACCTGTATAACTTAAAAATATTCGTCAACTCAGTGGTCTATAAATTCTCGAAGATAAAGTTTCCAATAAGCCTCAAAAGGTGATAAAGGCCGCAATTCTTTAACCTAGACTCTTCCTAAGCTATAGGCTTAGGTTTGGCTTCGAGTCTAAACCGATTTATGTAAGATGAAGTATGTCCCATCAAGATGCCAGGAAATTAGAGCGATTAATAATGAGCTGAAAAACTGACTTCAATATGTTCAGCGCTAGGGTTCGGAACTTAGATAAAGAAGTAATATTTCATATCACATCATGAACTTCTTCTTTGTAACATTTTATTTTTATGCCTATGGATCTATTTACGACGACCTACTATAATACTTCGTAACGAGCAACGTGTAAATTCTCAGTCTTTATAGTAAAATCCAACAAAAAATCTATTTGAAAGATAAAATTTGATCGAAATCTGGAATGGATAAGCTTGTACGTACTTTTAAATTAAAGTGCTTTTCAAACCATTTTCCCTAATATGTGGAATAGCTGGATTAAATGGATACGCTTGTGTTTTACTAAACTGCTTTTCACACCATATTCCCTGTTACGTTGCTAGAAGCAATTAATTCGCCATCCGATAAAACAACCTACAAGGGTTCGATAACAGCAAGCTGACCTAAATTATTCCTTTGATCCCATAGGCTGAGCCGGCTGACCATTATTGTATTGCATCTGCACATTGTCTGCAGAAATTGCTTCCGTTTGAATTCCGTAAGATGTGTATGCATAAGGCAACAGCCGTAATTGTCGGCTTCCACGAAGCTTGACAAAATTATCGGCCTCTGTACGGCATTCGGCCTTCGTCCTCGGCCTACATACCTCTCGGCTTTCGGCCTCACAGTTCACTAACCCACGTTTCATACCGGTTGAATATACAAAGGCTGCAAAATTTATGAATGAACGCTTCTCAAAGCTCGTTTGACATAGGTTAACATTTTATAAGTCCGACATTTTGTTAGTAAATTTAAAGGACAAAATAACGGTAAAATGGATATGTATGCTATTGTTATTTTTTCAGTGAAATGCATTCAAATATGTTTTTGTTAGTCCAATATGCGTGAGTGATCCGAGAATTGTTTGTCAAAGTAAAATGTTTTTTTTCAATAGTTTTTAGTTACATTTTTGTATAGAGTTTGGATTTTTACATTTTTCAGCGTATTCATTAATTTTTTTTAAATCCAGTTCATTTATTTTGCTATAGATAGAGTAAAGCTCTATAGAGTGCTATAGGACTTAAATCGTTGTTAAGTTATAAAAAACACTGCGCTATGAATCACACAACGATGGAAAAAAGTATTCAGATCTTACAATTTTTTGTCGCAAAAACTACGAAGATAACAATCAACAAATTAATGATCAATTGGTGTTAGGTATACGATGAAAACACACAAAAACTTCTAAATACAGATTAGAGCACAAACATATACTACGTAGTCTACCTACTACAAATAAGCCAAGTAACATTAAAAATGCGGTTAAAACGTTGAAAACATCGGTATAAACCGGCGAGCACGGCGCACGGCACAAGCCGTCTAATTGGCGGTGCCGGCGCCGGAAGGCCGGCAGCACGGCGTTCCGGTGCCGCCGGAGCCCCGCCAGATACATTATGCTCAGCATAAACGCTGGCTTTTTTGGACTAAGAGGGCTTTTTTAGATGGGAGAGTTATTGTAGAGTCGTTTTTGTAGATTTAATTATATTTTTTCAGTTGTTGTAAGCTGGGAGAGTCAGTTTTTAGTGTTGCAATATAAAAGTAATAAATCTCTCTCTAAGTGCTATCGGATGAGCTGTTTTAATAATCAATAACGTATTTAATCCATATTTTTCTTTTTAATTATTTAATATAAAGCCACAAATATCAGTTTGAAGTTTGCGAATTTTTGATTTTAAATCCATAACCAAGTCAAAACCATTCTGACTATAAGCCTTAAACCACATTTCAACACTGAATACCACGACAAACATCAAAAATATAATTCAATGAATAATTCTGAACGAAAATATTGAATATCCACAAAATCATTATGAATTTCCCACAGAGAGCGCTTCGAATGCAAAACATGCTGCAGACATTGAGGGCCATTGTATTGTCTGTCAATGAAATGAGGTTTTACATATTAATATAATATTTGAGTGCTCAATGTATTCAATATTTACCATAGAATATTGCCAACCTCACAACAATTTTGATAAATTTTCCAAATTCGAACTACAGTTTTTGTTTTCATAATTTGTTTTTTTTTTGTCACACATTCGGCCAATTAGTTCTTAACTACACAAACCTTTACTTTGGTGGTTAGACCACTGACAAACATAGTTCAATTTATTTTAAAACTAGCGACCCGTCTCGGCTTCGCTCGGCTGATATACCTACTAATGCATTACACATATAACACATAGCGTACCTCGTGAAGCGCTTTGGGTAGTGCTGGGAAAGCTCGGATGCACGGAGAAGTTTGTAAGACTTCTTAGACTACTGCATGACGACATGCAATGTTGTGTCGCCGTAGACGGCGAACAGACAGAATTCTTCCCCGTTACCTGTGGAGTGAAGCAAGGATGCGTGTTGGCACCTACTCTGTTTGCTTTATACTTTGCGGTGGTGGTAAGAGAAGTCTTACAAACAGTTTCCCAGGGAGTCCGCATTCGTTTCCGCACGGACGGTAATCTTTTCAACTTGGCTAGACTTAAGGCTCGTACTAAGATTTCACATGCACTGATCTCTGAGATCATGTATGCTGATGATCTGTGCTTTTTGGCTGAATCCCCATATGGTCTGCAGCAGCTGATGTCCGTTTTTCACCAAGCCTGCCGTAAGTTCGGCCTAAAGGTCAGTGTGCTTAAGACAGAAGTAATGTCTATAGACATTCGCGGTCGTGAGTCACTGGCCATAAATCTTGGCGAGGATGTGCTAAAGCAGGTAGAAAAATTTCGATACTTGGGGAGCACTATAACATCCAAGTGTGACCTTGATGCTGAGATCAATAGCAGGATCGGTGCCGCAGCAGCAGCATTCGGCAAGCTGTGTTCCAAGGTCTTTAGCTCACATGACCTTAAGTTGGCCACCAAGGTGTCTGTTTATATGGCAATTGTGCTGCCAAACCTCCTGTATTCTTCCGAGACGTGGTGTCTATATCGTCGCCAAATACGTGCTCTTGATCGATTCCACCTACGATGCCTCCGTAACACCGAAGTCCTGCGGCGAGCCAATGTTTGTGGAATTGAGGCCTACTTAATGCGCCGGCAACTTCGGTGGTGCGGTCACATATCGCGGATGTCGGATGAAAGAGTGGCGAAACGCATCTTTTATTCTGAACTGGCGGAGGGCAAGCGTAAGCAGGGCGGACAACTCCTCCGGTACAAAGATGTCCAAAAGCGACATATGAAGAGATGCAACATAGAGCCTTCACAGTGGGAGCATTTGGCAGCACAGCGGTCAGAATGGCGCAGAGTGATTAAAAACCATGTACGCGATTTCGAGGAACAACGAAAAGTTGACCTTGACACAAAACGCGATCGGGTTAAGGCCCGTCCACCTGCTGCTATCTCCTACCATTTTCAAGACGGCAAGCTCACCTGCCCTCAATGTGCTCGGACTTTCCTCGCAAAGATAGGGTACATTAGCCATCTTCGGGCGCATGAACGCCAAAATACCGAATAGGAGTCGAAGTGGTCGCCATGGCCGAAATCGGTCGGATGAATGAATGAATGAATAACACATATGTAATACACCTTCTTCTTGAATCACTATAATAATATATAAAAAAAAAACGATTCAAAATCCGCTGCGTAGTTTTAAAGATTTAAGCGAATAGACATAGCAACAGCGACTTTGTTTTATACTTTGTAGTGATACCTATATAATAGATAAATAAACTCAGACAAACTACCGAAAATCATAGAATAGAAAAAGTAATGATCACAATACGTCTTGAGAACTCGAGAGTTTAGAAGTGTTGCTCTATCCATTCATTGACTCTCCTAGTTCGAGAATCTGAGAACCAATTGAGTTCCTTACGACACATAAATTATTCGTATCTGCCACTCGGAGCCTAATAAATAGTTCTATTTACACTTTTGGGATATATCCCGATGATATACGAATGCTAGAGGCCGTAAACACTGTATTATCGATTGATAAGTTTCGGTTATAGCGTCGGCGTTTGTTTTTCGTAACTTTGATTATATTCAAGGGTAGGTAAATAAGGTGAGGATTTTGTTGGGTACAGAGTTTTTATTTATATTTACTGAGTTTTATTCGTTGTTTTGGGCTTTATGTTCAGTTTTGTTAATGTGATGGGTCTTAATTGTTTGTTTTTTTTTGTATTTTGCTTCTTAGAACTATAATTATGTTTACAATTTTACTCACGCGTATTTATCGGGATAATCTAACTAGATTCGGGCCTAACCGGAATCATGAGCTGACGAGGCAGGGTCCCGAGTCGAACTAGTCGGGCTATCCCGATAAACATGCGTGAGTAAACTGTTAACATACAGTTATAATTACTGAATCTATTTCTAATTGTACCTGGTCTTAGGAACGAGGTTGAAAAGGTATCTATGAAAATATCAAACGTTAGATTTAACGAACTTAAATATTCACCAAAACTTGAGCCTGCGTTCAAAACATGACTATCTCAATTCGATTCCAGTTTACTTAAAGTTTAACTTAATTGTGAGGGCTCCAGAAACTAACAAACTACTCTGTTCTCTATTAAGTCTTAATAAACATGAGAGGAAGGCAATTAGGCTGAAATTTGCGAATTTATATTTTACGGTCAAGTCGCATAGCCTAATATATAGGCCACCTAATGCCGCTAAACCTGCGTTTTAATAATATTGGAGGGAAGGTCAGGATTTGAGGTGGGTGCAGGGTTTAGAATTGTGGGAAAGATACTTTGTTTTGTTTTGCGTTTGTACGAATATCAGGTATGTTAAGATTAGTGTAGCTTTTTTGTAAATTAAAAATATTTTAACCTTTTTTTTTCGTTTATGATTCTACATACATATTTAGAAACACAAAAATTGTAAGCCCTGAAATTTGCTGGATACGATTTGTAAACCTATTCACTTTAAGTAATCTATTAGATTAAATAACATTATTTTTTATTCAGTCCCTATAACTACGTACATCGATACTATTGGCAACTCCAAGCAATATTTGTGCGTTATTATTTTCTCTTAAACCTATACAGAGGCTATCCACTTCAGATATTGTTCTACCGTTCTACCTCTACACCTGTTCGTAAAAGCACTCTAAAACAATTCACTCTTAGATTAAGCTGTGCAGTATCATAGTATGAAAAATATACAGTATGAAATCTTCACTTAAATGGGTGCAACGTGAGTTATGCCTACTCTATCAGATCGTGGCATAATTGTGGTGTGATACAGTCACGAGCGTGTAGCAATGACGAAAGGGCGGTGTGTTATTAATACTTGTTAATGTTATTAAAATGCAGCAGGAAGGCAGTTCTGCCGCTATTACGTACCATGAGTCTGTAGGAATTTATTTTCTAGGAAGGGCCGAGTTATATATAATTATAATATTCCACGACTGTCACACAATGTCATTTAGTCTCAAACTAAGCAGAGCCTGTATTATGAGTACTAGACACTTGATAAACATACTTAGGTATATACTTCTAAATACATACATACTATAAATAAATTACACACATACACAGAACAAATGATCGTGCTCATCACACAAACCTTTGTCTTGGGTGGGAATCGAACCCACGACTACTGGTATAGCAGTCAGGGCCACTAACCACTAGACCAACAGGCCCGTCCAACCACTGCATGTATTAAAACTGTGGCAGTATTTAGCTAGAAGCTCCGCATACTTGCCAAATGTTCTTAATAATTCTGGAAAGTTCTTCCACAATAGCCTCTGGAAATTCACTTATTTCACTACAAATGCAACTTGAACTGTTGTTTACTTGCTTCGGGAATATTACCTATTTAAATGTATGTAAGTTTATTATGGAAGTATTTGAATGTAGTGTGATGCACTTTGATTCTTTTTTAGCAGTCTAAAGTTTCTCCAGGTAAGATATGGAGAATATGATTGTTACGGTATAGTCATCACTGTATTTTAAACCAGTAACGTAATAGAAACACTGGCCGAATTACATTTGATATTGAGACTAAACAAATTCAGGACATTGCGTGAAGTGATCAGTGATTGCGTGCGTTTTTGCTAATAATTACTTTTTTATTTCAATGTTATATAAAAAGGAAGTTCATGTAATTTTTCATTGTTTTGTACTTAACTTGGAGCTGCCATTTTAAAATCATTATATCCACCGTAACAAATAATACTCGTATTCACTTCACAAAATACTCCAGATAAAATTACAAACTACATTTTACATCGCGGAACAAAGCAATACGAAGGTAATATCCTCTTTGGAGCTCGAACAGATATCCTGGAGGCTCACCACAGGCCTATTAGAGCGCCATTTCCAATCAAACATAGATTTACCCGGCTCATTTGGAGCAAAAAGTTTTGTTACGAAACCTCGGAACCACACAATTCACCCAGTTTGCGATGACCCCATCGCAAACCCCACGTTATTGAATTTGGCTCCAAAATAAAATATGGACTTTAGGGGTTTCAAAAATGTATACAATTTTGGGAGACAGTAGGTTTTATTTAAATTGCTAACAAGATAAAAACAATTGTGTTGTAATGAAGCTGTTTTCGTTTTGTTTTCATTTTATTTAGATCATTATTGTTTTAAAATTTTAAAGTGACTAAGTCAATCAAAGCGTTTAAAACTGATATTAATCTAACTTGAATTAACGCTAAGCAGTTTGAGTCTCATCAAAAACTAGTACATTCTGGTTTTACTAAAACATCTACGTATTTAAAATAAATCAAATTCTAAGTTTCAGGCCGTTTCAAGGCCTTATCCAAAGCCTTAACTATTACCTCATCATGTAATTCACTGATATTATTATATCAATCAAGTTTTTCAAACAATATTCTTCAACTTTTCCACAATATATTCCTTAGAAAAGATGTGTATTTATTATTTTTATATTAGAATATTCGACCGTTGTTTTTCATAAGACCCTTACAGGTATCGATGCGATTTAGGCAAACATTAGTCAGTAAATATTCAATAGAATTAGCTTTACCTTGGGAAGGACTTACGGCTAATGTTTTTGGGTCTTGCGAAGGGATTTTTGCCTTTATTGTTTTGTTTTTATGGGCTTAATGTATCATAGTATTATTCGGAGTTCTGTTGTATATTTTGTTTGAATAAAATTGGTCTTTTTTTAATTTTCGTTGACTTACTTTCCAAAAGGTGGAAGCTACTTAGAGGAGACGTATTTGCTACTGTTTCGCGCTCTTCTGTTAGTTTTGAGTCCTAACGATTTTCAATTTCTGTCGTGTTTGTAATATGAAACATGTGGTGTTTTGTGTATAATAAATAAATAAGTAGGTTTCTGCTTAGGAACTAACTACAAAGCTGCAAATATTTTACGTAGTACTAATATCTCCAGAAACTGAGTAATTACCATGCTTTTAAGCGGTACTTAAAATATATAAAAGGTGTCAAATTAAGAAAATTGTTAAACTAATGCTCATAAGAATTACAATGCTACAAAACCATACAGTCCTCATCAAAATATGAATACAACAATGGCGTGTTACTATGAAATAATTTAAGTAATGGTACTTTTCCCTTTGTGAGTGTCGGGGAATAAATACCAGCACTTCATCCCTCCCTTTGAGCGCGGGAACTAATGGGAATATTATTATCTTAATGACACCTCGGGCTTGCTCTTTATAGCCATAAGCTGACCCCTGACATATGTAGCGCACTTTATTTCCTCCGTTCATTCAATAAAATATTTAGGTAGTGGTGCAGTTGATGTGTTTGTGGCAGTTATGTTTTGGAGTTAAATTTTGATGTACGTTGTATGTGTATCAGTCTGGGTATTGGATTAGTTTAATTGTTTGTAATAACAAATGGCTTAAGCTTTAGACGTTTCTAAATTTAATAAGGTAGGCATGTGTGAAACTTTGTATCTGAAATCGTTTGGGAAAAATATCTTGCTAAAAGAGAAAATTATTTGTCCTAAAATCACAAAAAGAAATATTTACACTTAATTTGAGTTTATATAAAATTAACTTTAAGACCTTTCATGTATTCCATTACCTATGTTCACAAATACAGATGATTGATTATAAACACATAAAAAAACATTTCAATTTTCCTATAATGCCATCTCATAAAACATTTAACTAACTTAACATTGACCACCAAAACAATCTGTTTTATCAACCCACAACATTTTTCATCTTTACATTGTAATAACACCAAAACGGCAAAGTTACGAAACAAAAAGTCCAACCCTCTCCACAATTTAATCTTTGTCTTAAAGACACAAAAACGTTAATGCAGTTCGTTTGTCAGTGTACTTTTGCGGCACTGACAAATAGACGCTGACTTTTAAACTGACTCTGTATTAAATTGCTCTTGTAATTACGAGCGAGTGTTTTTTGCTTGTTTGTTCTTGCTTTTTTGTTTGTTAACATGTCTTGTACGAAGGTTATAGTACGTTGGTAAGAATGTGTTAGAGGCTATGAGTAACTTTACTTTTAGATCTATACCAACTAATATAAGAATCTGAGGAAAAGTTGGTGCTATTTTCCTTTGTTTTACTGGAAAATAACTTAGACTATGGAGGATAAAACTAATTTCTTCACTACATAGCATGAAACAATCTCTATCCGCTATTCCATCTGCCTTTGGCTTAGATCTTTAAAACTACGCCATGGATTTTAGTCTTTTCTTTCATTCTCTCCTATCAGACGACATAGTATCATTTACTCCTTTTTCATTCATATCATTCCTTATTCAATCCATCTGTCTTTTTTACAGTTAAAACTATTGACGATAAATGGTTCACATACACAGAAAAAGAACACTAGCTATCTTTAATATACTATCAAAGGTTACCTGTAACAACAACATCACGTAACTTTATTGGCAATATGAAATAATAATGATACAACGAAAGAATATAGGTAATGCTTTGCAATTTATCAGTATGACGACAGTTTTATAGCTTTCGTGTAGTGCTACGGTTTCTGAACACGCAAGGTCAATGTCATAACAAAATGATCTTCATTAATTCACTCGTAATCGTTCTTAGGGTATATATTTGTAGCTACTTAAGCCTATTGACTACCCGGATAGCCGTCTGGTATTGACCACGGCAATTACCACTGTAAGCGACGTGTCGTGAGTTCAATCCTCGCGTGGGTCAAGAATTTGTGCGATTCACAAAGGCTTGTTCTGAGTCTGGGTGTGTTTGTGCATGTGAGTTGAATGCCTGTGAAACCCCCGCGATACAAGGATTTTTTTTTTTTTGTTCGGGAGTCGATCTCATCCCACTAATGCTATAAACGCAAAAGTTTGTAGCGATGGATGGATGCTTGTTACTCTTTCATGGTCAAGGGGCTGGATCAATTTTGATGAAATTTGGTATGGAGTTATCTGACACCTTGGATTAACACAACTGCGTTAGAGGAGGATAATATTTTTGCCGCTATAACCGACTATAGCTCTTTCTCTGTGATATTTCGAAAGACCATGCTTAAATTTCAGTAGGTATTACAATATGAAACATATTTTACGACCTCAAAAGGAAATAATTAAGCATTGGACACACGTTCTACAAAGGAAATAAAAAAGAAACCCGACGGAATATTCATTTTGTAAGCAAGAAGAAAAGTTATACAAATTGGCGGCCAGATAAGACGCCTCACTGATTTTAATAGCGTATTTGAAACTTCCTTTTTATTCGGAAAAGTGAAATAAATGTGTATTATAGAAGCAACATTGATTTATTAGAGGTTATAGGTTACAAGTCAAATATATATGGATTGTTTTGTTATTATTGTACCTAAGAATGGTTACTGTAAGTTTATATTAGTGTAATAAACTCTCTGTAACCTTCATAAAAGTTAGTTTCTTATGAATAGTCCATTAGCATTGTAATAGTGGCAAGTGTGATCTAACTATGAACCAATTATATTAATAAGCGTTTCTTCTTATGAATATCGTCGTATGTATGTGATATCACTACATACCAAGTATAAAACTTTGTTGATTGCAGTATCTGTCTCTCCCTATGTATACCTAGATCTTTAAAACTACGCAATGAATTTTGTAATAGATCAAATATTTCAAGAGGAATATATATAAAACATCAGTATTACATCAGAGTAAAGCCGGGGCGTATCGCTAGTACATATTATGGCATCTAAAATATCCCACTAACTAACTTTATACGCCATTACACATAGTCATAACCACAACTCTAATTTCGTTACCCAAAATACCCACACGGCACCGCCCACGATTCCTTTCAGGCAATTTTCTTAAGCCATACGAACGTCATGTACCAGGAGCGAGATAATCCTAATGAGCTCATCTAATCTTCCGCATACATTGCGTGTTTACTATTAACCAATGAAGTACCCCTTGTTTCCCACTCAGCCGTCGACAGGGTGCAATACGATCTGTTCATTGAGTAAATTATGATACAAGAATGTGTAGGAGGGAACTCAGTAGGTAATTTTATTGAGAAGATTTAATTAATTAATAATTTACTTAACTTAATAAATATTGTAAATTAGAAGTATATTATGTTTGGTTGTTACGCTCTCTTGGTTGGACCACTTTACCGGTTTGGATGAAATTATAGCGACAATTTGATCTTCAAGAATGAATAATAATTAGGTACGCTACTTTTAGCTGGAATATCCAACCACCAAATGGATGAAACCGGGAGCAAATGTTAATACAAACTCAAGTCAATCAGCTTTTCCCTCATTTTTTTTTCAGTGTGTGTTACTTCTCCTTCAATTCATGAACTGACGAAAACAGACACTAACAAGGCAGTATTTTTTGCAAAATGAAAAAAGTTTGTTCTCGAATTAGTTTCTTTACATAGTTCCAAAGCGCTAAGTCATCTAATTAAGTTCGAACCGTACACTTAAGACCGTAATCAGACATCCGATTTACAAATTAATATTGTAAGTTTTTCTGAGGAAAAATAATATAATTAATTACACCCAAATGTAATATTTCTTTGAATAATTGTGTCCTTTAGAGAGAATGACCACTGGACAACTTGCTCTGCCTAAAGTAATATTATATTTATAGACCAGATATGGCTCAAACGAAGAAAAAGCTAATTGACCAAGACAGATCACTGTGTTATGCAGGATACAAAAGCAAAAAAAAATGTGTCCTTGCACGTATAAAACAAATTTATAACGCAATTTATTAAAAATACGGTCCTATAAAACCAATATTCCCTTAAAGTTATCAGACAGACAGACGGAGAGCGACAGCGACTTTGACTTATACTATGAAGTGATGTGCATATTGTATACGATTCCTAAGCTGCTAAACCAATGTAATTTATGATAAGTTAATGATATGATGATGATGATGCCCTCAAATTTGCAACGCTTGAAAAAAGCCGATAAGCTGTGCCCGTTATTTTATTAAGGCCTTTGTATTACCTTAACATGCAATACAAATACTTTCGGTCTTATTACAAAAAGCGGTTTAACTAAAAACCAAGGTTTAAACCTCCTTAAAACTATGGTTTATACAAAAATGTTATTACAAAACGCGGTTTTGCGATAAACCATAGACCAAATCATGGTCTAACGCTAAACCTCGAAGCCCCCTAGTCTAAACCAGGGTTTTAATCGTATCTGTCAAAGTCAAGTGTCTAGTGTCTTCTAGGTTATATTATATTTTTCATTTCTTAAGTTATTTTTACCTGAAAATGGATATTAACATGATCGATTTAATTGATTTTGAGAACATGGAAACCATTGAGTTGTTAGAAACACAACGCGTAAACAATAGAAATCGAGTGCGACTAAATCCCTTCATACAATTATCCGACGACGATTTCAGGCAGAAGTATAGGTTTAATAAACGTTATGCTGTGAAAATAATGGACTGTGAAGTGTGAAGGAAGATTTAACAAGAGATGCTCGAGGATGCCCTGTATCTCCCGAGGATCAAGTGGTTTATATATATTATATGTTGTCTTTGAATACAATAACGCTATGCAATGTAAACAGTGCAATGTGTCCATGTTTTTATGAAATAAAAACTTTTATTATTATTTGTATCTCTTTTAATTCACGGGATAACTTCAAGGAAAGATACCCGGACCTTTTTAAAGGCTTACACGGGGACACAGGTCCAACATGCAGAGGCCTTGTTGAGAACTTTAATCTGAAATGTGATGGGGCATCTATATTATTATTATAATATTCAATTTAAAACAAAGAAACAATTCAAAAGCTAAAATTTTAAACCAAATTAACTAGGTTCCTCTTATTTGTTTATTGTTATGGTTTCATATAGCACGCGAGAAGATTACGTTTCATTACACGTACTTAGATAGTATATAATTTATGTAATTAATGCATTAAATAATTTGCAAAAATCTAAACAAAACTGGAAACGACGAAGTAACTAATGTTTATATCCATGCAAAATTGCACTAACAATTATTTTTAACCCTCCTAAACACCATTTAAACGTAACCGATTAATCAAAACGTTTCCTTTTCGGGAATACGGAACGTTGCAGTAGAATGAGATCATAGTGAATGAATGTATTTTGTTTTTATCTGTGGTTGAAAAATAGACCACGGTTTAAATGACGGTACTATGAAGATCGCGGTTTGTTTAGGTTTTGTAATACGGACAAATTTAAACCATGGTTCTACAGATAAGCCTGGACTTGATAGTTCAGGTTTAAACCAAAGTTTATTTAGTTTTTTGTAATGAGACGATTTGAGTTTGAATTTTAAAACCACCACAAATTATTCTGTTACTTAAGTCAGAAGTTTTGTCGCAAGTTGTCCTTCTGTATGACTTTCCTAGTCCTGTATAACCTCAGCCACTTGTTGCTACGCAACGGGGCGCTGCACTGCGCATGCGTGCAACCCTCGCTCAATCATAATGAGAGAAAAGAAATTCATCGCAGTTTCTTTTTACATACTCTTTATTGGATATTATTGTTATTGTATAAACGAAATAATGTTTTAGAAAGGTAAATTGGTCTCTATATGTCAGTCATAACGTTTGTAGTAAGGTTACAAGCAATTTGGGAACGAAATAGGATAGACAGCTATGTGGTAGATACAAATTATAAGTAGTTTGTAATTCTTGCTGGACTAAACCGATGATGATTCTGATTTTACCAAACTCTATCGAAATGGCTTGACCGATTTTTATGAAATGTTGTGTGCATTTTGGGTTGGTCTGGTTGATTGGTGTAGTATGATCATATTTATCTAAATATTTAGACATGATATACAATACAGATTCAGTAATAAAATATTTTTAGCTTTATTTTAGCTCTGTACTATTTTGGACATGTTATTTGAGTTTTACACAAAATAGACAACGTCATGTTCTGGCTAAATAAACCAGGAGCTTGTAAATAAATACGTTTTACGATATTCATACTTCAGCAAGTTGTGTAGGCGTTTTTGTTATGTGCTTATCTATATTTAGGTTATCTAATATGTCTATAGCCGGCTTACTGTTATGACGGAAGCAATGACGTCAAACAAACCCACACAATACAAGCGGAATTTAGTAAAATACTTCAAGTAAACCGAACTATTAAACCGCTGAGTCTATTTTCATGGAACTTTGTAATAATTGGTAATGACTTAAAACGGATGAGCCGCGGTAAATGACATTGACGAAAGGGAAAATTTGTTCAATTTTTATTCAAAGAATTCGCTGACTAGATGCACTTGAACCATGAATGTGAAAATTTTGGCTTATAATTTAAATTACCGAATTGTAGTCTCAAACAGGATTGAATGACAGATTATTTTCTAGCTATATTTGTACCGCTGCAGAACAAAGGCCTCTATACTCTTTTATTTATCTCTTTACAATAATACGTACTCTATATTTTATCAATTTAATTCAGGCACAAATAAAGTTTATAAAACATGTTCGCGCTGTAACACTGCCATTGAAAATTAAAATCTACGGTCCGAATAATAAGGTCGAAAGTTCATTGAACAAATGAATCGTTAAAAACATTAATTAAAAATAAATTCTGCCAAACTGTTGTCAGTATCATGGTTCATCTGACAAAGTACACGCGCCATGATTAATCGTCGCTGTGACGTCATTGTGTGACGTCATACCGCTTGTCCTTATGTAAACTACATGCATGATAAATTACTGATTCCTCTTTTGTTTATTTAGAGTTTCAGATATCTTTTCTGTGAAAGGCTGAATATTGAAAGCAATTTTTGTTTCTTTTTTTATCCTATTTTGAGAGCCTGAACGGACCTAGAATTCAGGCCGTCAAATTTAAAGTTTAAAACGAAATAAAACTACTCTCTTACTTGAGGTTTTACCTATCCATAATGAGGAAGCTTTTAGTCTATTAGATATAATCGAAATAACCTAAAATTACAAAAAATACTAACATTAAAAAAAACTTATTTTAACATAACTTTTCTTGTTCATATTACCTATTCATTCACTCCAAACATCATAATAACATTTAATTTCAAACTACGTAACATCTATCCCGTAAGAGACTCACTAAATATCTTCACAAGCAAGAATTCATTGTTTGGCGTTACCATGGCAACCGTGACTACGTGTGAATTCCATCTCCTCTGTTGATTCAAGGCCCTGTTTCCGCGAAGGTTTAGTGGTAACAATGTAACATCTCTATTTTCGCACCTTGAAAACTATTTTTATTATTAAGCGTTCATTTTTTTCTTTTATTTTGGCATAGTTTTACTAGATTAATTTGAGGTAGTTTTCAGACAGTATTTAGGTATTACTCTAATTGTAGATTTCACCAAAAGTACTTAATAGTAAAAACAGAGTGATGTGGATTATGTAGCTCCCAAGAACGATAGCAATAATTTATGACATACCTAGCTGTTAGAATGTCACACATGCCATTTTGACAGCAACATCGAAATAGCTGCATTTTCGTAATTATTGAACCTCTAATAATTAAGTCATTACATTAAAGGAAATATTTAATAACACATTAATATTTTAATACATCAATTCTAACCCAACGACTTTCCTTTCTGATTTCACACATATTAATATCTACTTACTACGAAATATAGGTTAAAACAACTTCCAAAGTAGGTCGACGTTTTTCTAAATAAGTGTTAAAATGGCTTCCATTAATAATACTACAGATATAAGTCAAGTGAAATCCGTACGCGTCAGTCATCCGTTAATGTTTGATGTGGGGAGTCACTAAGCCAAAATGGCGAAAATAAACGATTAGCTTTACGAAGGCTTTGCAAACTTAAGTAGGTGAGGTGTATTTATTTTCTTGAATATAAATGCTGTAATTTTTGTGATACATGGGTTTTGTTTAGATTTTTTTGGTATCTGTTTTTATTTTGACTTCGTAGGTGAAATTCGTGTTTTTGTTTTGTCATTTAGAAAATAAAACTGGCAGACATGTGCTATTTTGCATGAAGTAATGACAGCAATGAATTTGTGACAGCAATTGTCCGTATCTAATGCAAGTAAATTCGATAAAATAAAGTAGGACCATTTTGACAGTAACAATTGTGAATGTTCATGGTATTTGCTAAATCTATATAAAATTGAAGAAGATTTCAGGTTTCGTATATCTCTTTTAATTCACGGGCTAACTTCAAAAAAAGAAACCTGGTCCTTTTAAAAGACTTACACGGGGACACACGTCCAATATGCAGAGGCCTTGTTGAAAACTTTAATCTAAAATGCGATGGGGAATCTACCAAGTATTATTGTTATTACCTACTAACCTGAGAGGTCCCACTTCTGGGACCGTAGGCCTCAACACTCTTCTTCCACTTGTCGTATAAATTTCTCGCTGTCCAATATGAAGAACTGTTACTAAGAACGTCATACTCCAAGCCACCACAACCTAACACACGCCTACAATATTTGCTACTAATCAAATCTGAGCGTAATTTTCCTTCGTAATTCCAGCAGGCTTTGTCACGAAAGCATTAATTACGTTAGGCGAGACAAAGGAACGTTCGCCACAATGTGGTCTGTCGCGAACGTATCACTTGAGATGCGAGGACGTTATCGAATCATTTTAGTGAGGGATTGAGGATTAACGGGATCGCAGGCTGTAATCTGGTAAGACGTGACTGTAGTGTGCGTTTGCTAGTCAGTTTATGAGGTACGTGAACGATGAGAAGGGGGAAATCAGACTATGTACGACTTGTCAATGGTACACTATATCTTATAAGAGTAAGCCATACGGAGGTTTAGCTCTGTGACTTCCAATGACGGTAAGCTACAAGTCTGAACTACCATGCGTTGATCTTTGATAGTTGTAAAGGCAACTTAATTCTGACAGCCGGTTTTACTGTAGAGGTTACATTAAATAATAAAGAGAGTTTTGGTGAACAAAGTTTCGATAATTTATATCACATTCAACGGTCAGTGGGTCGTCTTAAAATAAAATATATACCCCAATCTTAAGGCTATCCCTAAAATCCTTTAAACTTTCAATTCCTATCTACGAAGAAATTGATAGATGAATGATGAATAGCCTCTAAATTATCCAGCCTAAGCATTGGATATTTTGCCTTCAAATAGAATGTCTTCAAATATAATATTTGTGCTCATGGCAATATAGTAAGCAAACATTCCCTTCATAGAAGCTAATCAACTGTGATGACGTCACCAAATATGGCGGCAACTAGCCTTATTGACATGGCCATAAAACGTTACAGCATTACAAACTTATCATTGCCGTCAATAGTGGCGCTAATAACGCTGTCATTACTTCAACAACTGTCAATTTCGTTCGGCCAAATATTAGTGCTGATTTCCATCACCCGCAAAAGATGAATTTGTCGTGCTTATGTGCTTATTAAACGGATACGAATTAACGGAGAATCATGGGGCTCATAATGTTTGGACGAAATTCTTAGGGGACGTGGAGAAATTGTTACTGAGCTATTAGGGCGTTAATGAAAAGAGTTGTATGGACATAATTGTATCTTAAATTTTTGTCTATCGTTTTGTATTAGACAGCAAAAGGGTCTTATTCAATTCGCGATGTAATTAGATAATTTTTTCCCTCGACTCTTGTGAATAACATCGCGAATAAGACCCGTTTATTGTATAAATAATGTGAACAAACTGTAGAAGCTTAAATTATTTACTATCTATTTTTTGAAAGCTTTTTACTAGTTAACAATAAAAATTTCAGTGCACATGAAACGGAACATAAACATTGGCGGATAATATCTCAGTATCCTATAAAACATGAATCCTTTACACAAATAGATTAATAACATAAAATCCTCTTATGATCGCAAGCAAACATTTGAATAAATTACTAATTCCACTTCCAATAACAATTTACGCTTATAAAAATCTTGTTAGCAAACTACACCACCTGTATTGCATATTTTAATCTTCTTAATAGTAAAAAAAACAAAAGAACACTTGTAAAAAAAATGGCTTGTGTTGCTAACGACCGTGTTTACAATTATAACTAATTGTTATTACTTCCTATGTGTAATTAATTTATGTTATTACTAGGTGCGACACGCCAGGTCATGTTGACATTCTGTAGTTTTAATTATTTTATAATTAATGTTGTGTAAGAGTTTTTATAGGAAAGTAATTAAATGGAAGAATTGCCGATCACAATATAGCTTGGGAAAGGGTTTGAAAGAAAGCAATGGTGAAAATGCGGTTTTCAAAATAAGATTTTGATTTAAAATAGTTTTGTCTTCACAAAAAAAAACCTTTTATTTCGATCTAGGTAACGATGTAGTCAAACAAATCTATGTCTTTCGTGATATTTGACAGATTTACTGAAAAAAAAGCGTTTTGTTTAATCACATTTATTACATATTTTCTAAAATATAGCCTTCGACTTTCGGTCCTAAATATAAAAGTCGACAAAGTAAATTATATTCGGGTCTTATAACCATTCAGGAAATTTCCTGAAAATATTCAGTGCACGAACTGTTTCAGGAGTGTCGTTTATTTCAGCAGTATTTACAGTCCCTTGTGGTCATTTGTAAAAACGTGCCAAGGGCACAGAACTTTATTATATTTATGTTTTAATTAAAATTTTATTTTCCGGGAAATGTTCTGATAATGTATGGTTATAGTTTTTTTTTGCTTGTCATTAGAAGGACTAAAATATTAGTTAAAAGCGTGTATTTTCGGTGGGTTTTAGCGTCATTCTCGTTAGGTTACTGTTATAGCGTATTCAGTAGTGTAATACACGCAAAATATATTATGTAATTATTTCATGGCAACATCAAGCCATAAGCGCATAGCTTGTCAATTAATTCGTTTTACTAATATTTTTTCGACACTATGAAAATTATTTTCTATTCAAATAATATGCTAACCATGTTATAAAAAATCTTTAAAGAAAATTAAAAATAAAAAGAGAGACGTCAAATAACATTACGATTACGAAAAATTACAAATCAAACAAAACAATGACTCAACAAAAAATTAAAAAAAAAAACATATCAACCACCCCAAAGGCTCTAAATTACGGAAAATCAAAAACAAAAGAAGTTTTAAAGTAAGAACAAAAGGCAAGTCCATCAAAGGCATGTTTGGTAAGCATCTGTATCAACGGCGGTGAACAAACGGACAGTATTTGTACACTGTACGCATATGTAATGCGGACAGAGGTCGTTCGCAAATAACTCAATACAGGCGTGTTGCGGGAATTTGAGAACGGTTTAATGTCTTTCTCGTTTTCGTTGATGGCTTAAAAAACTATGACATGTATGTAGGTACCGTGTAGTTGTGGTTCTCAAATGCGTGCACGGATAGCCGCGTGGTTTAAATCACCACGCCAGTTACTACTATGCGTAATGTGACGCGGGTTCGATTCCCGAGTAGAACAGGAATTTGTGCGATCCACAAATGCTTGTTTTGAGTCTGGGTGTATTTGCGTGTAAATTTATGTACATTTTCTTTGAAACGGAAATCGATTAAAAAATAAAGCGTGAAACTGTCAGATAAGTTTAACTCGAGAACATAGAGCCTGGATTGTCTCAAAATTGATTACCTAAACGTTGCGTGGCTAGTTTGAAAGTTTTGTCAAACATTCGAATGTAGTCGGTTCATATTAATAAAATCTTTGTTGTGTGGTTCTTACTGCATTAAATATGTAAAATGTTTTAAACAAACGATATTTTCACAGATTTTTTTATACAAATACATAATGCTTGAGGTAAACGCTTTTGAATATCACGCTCCCTCCATTGCTTCTTAATTCTTCCTTTTCAATACACCGGCTATTTTCTCCATAACACAAACAGCCTTCATAGTCCAATAAAATATTATACCACTGATACTTACATTCCAACAAGATCTGATCGGTACAATCGCGTAGGAAACGCTAAGATATTTAGCATGTGGTGCAGTAACCTCGGCGAGTACGTCGGAGTACGTAAGTCGCTATTTACATGGTAACTAGGTGTTTATTCGGGGAGGCTCCCAGCAGGCCTCCCGAGGACAGGGTCGTGCAGGTGGTGCAGGTGTAGGCGACAAGCGGGGACTGAATTTAAAAGAATGCTATCTTCAATTTAAACAATATATGCATAAAATACCGGGCTGTGTGGCGTTCCTTGGGAGAGGCCATGTCCAGCCTGGAGATAGACAGACAGCGGAGTCTTAGTAATAGGGTTCCGTTTAACCCTTTGGGTAATAAAACAGTTAACATTATTGAAAGGTCAAGTTTAAGTTATTCATAATATTGTTTTACTTTCATAGAAACTAATCAAATTGTTTTTAAAATATCATCATAGTAGAAAAAATTATATTGATTTTTATCATAAGACTATTTGCTGCCGCTAAGGAGGAAACAGTCTGGAGTATAGAAGAAACCACTGCCCAGCAGTGGGACACAAAAAAGCTATAAACTATATTTATTTAAACCGCTTTATCTCATCACTTGCACCACTCACCAAGGGTAGATACAAGGGGGTCGCAGAGGCGCCACAGAGGCGCGCCGCCGCAAAAAACATTGCCATCAAATTCACAAGATTTGAAAACGCAATGAAAATAACCGTTATCTCGGCATAGGCCTTGTTTCGATTATGTTCACGAGCCTAACTTGATTTTACAATTATTCCTTTGTTTACTCATGTTTCTGGTATTCGGATTTTATGTTGATCAAAAGGAGTTATGTCTAAAGCTTATGTTCGTATTTCTTTATTGCTTACAGCTTAACTGATTTTGATATTTAGAGTACGGTTAGAAGCCTTGCATCACTCTGAGTAGCATAGTTAAGGCCCGTTTGCAAAAATAAAATTCTTTATGAAGCCATCTCAAGTATCGTAGTGTTAATTTTGGTTCTTATTACATGGATAGTTTTAAGCGCAAAATAGGATCGTGACTGTTTTTAGTCACAGTTCTTCTTCTAGGAATAACTTTTCGAAGTATTAATTAAGTAGCAAAATGTGAGTAAAATTATCAGCCATTTATATAAAATCACTGGAAAGCAAAATATAACATTAAATGCGTCGGCTAAATTAATATCGACATTTCCCTTGAATTGGAGTTTAAATGAATTTCCGACTAAACCAGCTTTCAGTTATTTTGGTAGAGTTCAAATTAACGCCCACGTTAAATTATAATTTGATATACTTCCCAGTATTCGTAATACTACTGAAACAAAATACAGACTTTCGGAATGGGCTTAGTTTCAGTTTATAATAATAAATGGACTACATAAGGCATATTATCCTTTAATTTTATTGCTAGTAATTAGCTACAAAATTAATGTTTCCAAGATGCTTATCAAAGTTATATATTTATGTATTACTAGCGTGATCTTACTGCTGGGTAGAGTTCTCGGTACTCTTCCTTTTGTGACTCTCTCATCAGCTTATCACATACCAAGTGTATAAAGCATTATGTACAAATAGACGATGGAGCTACTTTTTGATTTATGTTAGTTTAAGTTTAATTTGTCCCAATAATACTTTTGACGAACACATTATACTAATGTATAAATTATTTTGTTTCATGTACGCTGCGCTCCACAAAACAGGTAAGTTAAACTAGTATTCAGTGAGAAAACTCTTTGAAATAAACCTATTTCTTCGTGGTCCAACTTCAACGGATTTCTTAACGGTTAAAGTTTTCTGCACACGTGCCTCCGGAGTTTATAATCACACGTGTGTTTCTCGATACCAAGAATTGTCCTCAACATTTGTACTTAAAAAGACTTGGATATGTAAGCTTGTTTTAAGTACATTGATGGTTTTGTACCAGAAGGTGTTGGTTATGTTTGTGTTGATCAAGCAATGTATGTTGAAAGAGGTTGCATATACGAGTCTTTAGTCTTAGATTTTTATCATAGTAAAAGGAATTAGATTAGTTTGGGGTAGTAGGTTTAACGTGACTTTGTAATTTTATAGAGTTTTTAGATGTTATATTTTATTAAATAATCATACTTAGATTAGTCATAGTTTAGAAAAAACTAACATAAAAGACAATGACGCTAAATTAGCGGCAAAAGTCTTTCAAAAAATTAACGGACTATTTTATTATTTCAGAACGAGTCACATTTAAACCAGAGAGTAAGTTACAGGTTTTAGAACAAATTATTTGTGTTTAGAAGCCTTAGGCTAAAACTGGGAAAGCGTAAAATAGAAAATTCGTCAAGCATTTCCAACCTCCTTTCCCATTCGACCTCAAAATTTGTTGCGTTTTGTTTTCTTTCGACTGTCAAATGTTTTTATACTCCAAGGAATGTTGGCGAGTTTTCTAGAAGGTTCCAGAAGAAGCCAAAGCTTACAACCGCTAGAATAGTAGCACTAATGCTTCCATTGCCTTCGTAGTCGAAAATAGAATGTGAAACTTAACAGAAATACCACCGATTTTTGTAATAACCTATAGTATATAACGTAGAACTGTAAAACAAGAATAACAACTGTACAATATTTAATGTTTGTGTTAAATCATTGCAAATGCAGCTTTATTTAAACGTGCATAAATGCGTATTTGCAATGAATCAAAGTTATTGCGTACTAGGTTTTTGTAGCCGATGCGATATTGGCTTGGAAATGGAAGTTACGTATACACAGTAACGGATACCATCGTGTATAGCGAGTCGATCCAGTGTGGTTGTATACCAATGACATCAGAATTTCATTTCCTATTCCCATTACACAAAATGTATTAGCAAACGTAAGATGTTGGCAGTTAATTACTGTTTGAGATTTAGGACTTATCCGATTTTACAGTTACCTCTATATATCCTATTATAGGACCTATCAGGTTTGAGACAAATTAATGAGTTTTCAGCCGTTATTAGCGACCTAATAAAATAACCTAATAAAGTAGTGATCCAGAATCATACGACAGCATGACAGAGTATAAGCAAGTACAATTTTTTATGTCGATACATAAATAAACCAATTTATCATAAATGGTTGTATTCACAAGAAGGTTTTCACTAAAAGTAGTTTCGCTTAGGATAACAATTAAAATTGAAATTTGTCCATTCAAGTATAAATTTCTTCAAGACAGCAATATAAGCACATATTTTAGTCAGTTGATAATATTATAGTAGTTTTACATGATAGACAATTTTTCCATTTGCTAAGCGCTTTGGAAGAATGGACAATCTCTATGCGCAGTTCTTGAGGAAGGTTTTGTTAGTCTCAAGCACAGAAGCTGCTGGTAATGCTATGGAGTTTTTTGTCGGTTCTTCTCCATAAGAATGAAATTTTTGAACCGCGCAACTAGAGTCAGTAACGTTTTGAAAAAGCCTGAGAAGGCCTACTTAAAATAAAAACCTTTTTATTTTGCTACTAGTAGTCAAAATATGAGGTTAAATTCTCCAAAACGCGTATAGTTAAGTTATGAACAGAACTAGGTCGACCGTACATGTCACAACATGTCCAACATATTTATGTAGAGAAACTTCTCAGTCGTATTTGGGTTAAATTCTTTACGAAGAATTTTTATAGCATTTGTTTGTTCAGTTTACTTTATGAGCTTGTAGGATATTTCCCGAACGATATTTTGATAGAGATTCGAGATTAAAATTTGTGAGTATGCTGCCAAGGAATGAAGATGAAGGAATATTCGATACCTCAAAAAGCGTACTAATACTGAAGATTTACTTTTGTTTTATGTTAGTATATCAAATTCAATAAGCCAGTCAGTTGTGAATCACGTCTTTATTCAATTGAACGCATACTAATAATACTATTTCATCGATCGTGTTTTATTTCTAAAGACGATTCAATCCAAATTCACATTTGAAAGTTCAAATTTACATGTCAAAATCCTGTTTGCACAATTTTGATCTCATAGTCGCATTTATACCAGATATTTCCAATGAACTAGTTATTGGCAGTTCACATCAGCTCGTATCAAATATCGACGAAACTTTAATACACTCTGCAACGCTCCATTTAAATTCTCTCATGAAATATCTGAATGCGAAAATTCTGATTTGAATCCATTGCAATTTATACACAGATTTCAGCAAATTTGTAGCTGAAATATTTAATAAACTGAGTAGTAATATTACTGAAAGCTTACTAGTTCTTTAGCAAGAAGAAAAAGGACTGAAAAGTTTAATTACAAAAAAGTCCTTTCGTATATTTTGTCGTCAATTCAATGGATCATATAACCTACTTCTGCGGTTAAAACGGAACCCTTTGACAAAATTTCACGAGTGATTGGCGAAGTAAAACATGGCCGAAGTTTTCCCAACACGATGTATTGGTAACTCTTTGAGTATCGCCAACTTTGTTCAAGCTGTGCCAGTTATCGCTGTAAGAACATTTTACAACATGATTTTTCCCGAGGCGCGCTAACTTCGCGATCCGACGTCAAGATCGGCATCTGAAGCAAAAAAACTTCTCCTTACTTTTGAGGTATTGGATATTTTTTGCAGAGGTCTCGTTAAGAAAGTAACTTTATCTCAAAATCCATTTTCATGGGTTTTCACGGAATGTTTGGAAAAACTTGCCCGAAGTTGGACAGGCTGGTTTGCAATTTAAGGCATTACAAATGAGGGAAAATTACATAAATTACATTTGTAAAAAAGACGACAAAATATGAAATACCAATTTAATGAATTCTAGAAAAGTAGCAAAAAATTTAAAAGAACAGCTTTAACCTAACCAGAATACCTACCCGAGAGTAGGTAATTAGGTAACTATATTAGATTATAAGGCTTCTACAGAATTACACTGTCTAGGTAGGTCATTAAAACGTTATTACTCTACTGTGAAATCTGCAAAGCAGGACTATTACCACTGTAAAAGCGAGATGTTGCCTTACGCATTGTAGAGCGCTGTCTCTTTTTCACAACGACGTCTATCTATCTATAAGCTTCCATAGGTCATGAGTATCAATTAGGAAAGTAATTATAGAATTAGAGGCAAGCTTCGCTTACTGTGTTAGTATGTTTTAGTATGGTTTAAAATCTAACAAACAACGCTTATTAGATCGCTCATAACACAATATCAATGAAATCAAAATTAACAGCTTCTAGAGTGTAGTTCTAATCACTTATTGTCTTTTAGAGACCTTGTATTATTATTTCTTGAATTTATTATAAGCTTGAACTTAGGTTTAAAGAGGTTGGTATAATAAGACTACATACATTTTATGACAACTACTTACTTACTATACTTGGTTGGAACCTAAATTCAGATATATGGGTGATTTTAGATCATCCTAAAGTCCTTAAATATTTTTATCACGAACTTAAACTACAATGAAACTATTTTATACCACAGAACACGTCATACATTTTAATCTACAGAATAACACCTTTTGTGGTACGTATTTTTTTTTTCTAAATGAATATTCTACTCTACAAAAGCGTATAATTCAGCCACACCACTCTATATTTTTATCTATTTGGAGTTTTATAGGTCAATGCGTTTTCAATAATCGTAAATATTTGAAGCCACATAACTTCGTTCATATCGACCCACAACATTAACGATAGAGTTCTGAAAATCTGCCTTTTTATTAGAATACATAATAATATATTCGTAATAAATATCAAAACTTGTCCATATGTTAAAACGTTGCTTTGTAATTACAACAGTTACAACTTATAGTTACAACAGCTGAGTTTTTTTTATGTCTTGTGTATTTTAACTCTCCTTTCGCAGACTTATTCACTTCAAAACCAATCCCCAGCGGTGGGTTTTCCGAATAGTTATCCAGAAATACAAAGTGTATTCTTTGGATCATTTTCCTTTAGTATTTGATGTCACTGAAAAATGACTGAAACTTGAATAAAATGCTCTGTAGACTCAAAAAAGATTACTCAAGGAGACTAGCATTCTTTACTATACAATGATATCAATACCTGGTTAGGTAGTTAATATTTGAGCTCATAGAGTTTTCATTTTTCATCCTCAGTTTTCATCATCGTGAGGTTACAGCTGGGTAATTTTTCATTATATCACAGGGCCTAAATCAAGGAATACATACATTTTAAGTAGAAAATAAAACATTACATTTAAGTAACATAAGAAGAAGAAAGAAGAAAAGCTTACCTTTTAAATCACGTTGCAAGTAAAAGGAAAAGCATAGTTTCAAAAGAAAAGCACATTAAAAATAATTACGAAAGTCTTTTAAAATTAATTAAATTAAAATACGAGGTGAAACGAAGCAAGTGCACACATTACCTCGGAAATGCTAATGGGATCTCGAGCTTCCCGAGTATCTTGTTTACATTTTCGTCTCCATTAACCCTTGCTAAAGTACTTTTCCGGGAACTTTCGTGTCCAGGGGAAACTTGGTCCCGGTTACGCGAGGATTCCTGGCCCGGGTCCAACATTCCCCCGCCGTGATGGGACCGGTCTTACTGAAGCGACTCCATTGTTGTCCGATTGGGTGACAGGATTTATGTCCCGCCAATAATATGTAACGTCTTGTTTTCCTCGTGAGTTTCAACTATCTCAAATGTAACTGAATATTCAAGTTTGTGAATCAAGAAATTGTAACTAAGCCTGTGAACGTGCGTAGTGTAATCTCATGCATTTTTAGACATACTTCTTTGTTCTTATCTATACGATACAAACCGAATTTTCAGCGTAATTAAAACGTGTAATCAATGTACTACACAAAGTCCTTGACGAAAAATACTGTTAGTTTTACGTTCGCAGTGAGCCTACCCACTACCCGTGCGTTGGTACAGGTTTATTGAAATATCCAGTATTGCTAAAACGAATGGCAAGCAATACAGAAAGCAATCAAACCTTGAATATCCTATTTTTAAATCCACAATACCGTGTCTGGGCAAGCGATTTCTATCTATCAAAATTCCGACGTCGAAATAAAAGTTTTTATTGATCAGTAATATAATAGCTGGAGGTTCAACTGGCTGGCTTAAATTTCGTTCTCGAAATACCCTCACCGCCGAAAATAAATTGAAAAGTTAATTGTATTTTAGCTCCGAAAAACAAAAGACAACCGAAGTGTTTTAATACAAAATTAAAGTATTTGTATCGTTTGGCGCTCAGGTATTGTTACAAATTCAAAGAATATCCTATTAACTTTGTATTTTTAGGGGTGTCTGGGGTGTTAATAAATTGAAATTTAAAATATCATTAAAGCGTTTACAACTTTTAAACCTATACTAGCGAAGAGGGTACTAACGCCGGTACGCGTATTGTAGAGCAACTTAGAGCAACAAACTTTCATGATCGCATCAAGCATGCCTTAAAACCGTAATGGATGGAATAAACAATCAGCATTCACCTATACATAGATACTGCAAGTTGTAAAGCAAAACGGTCGTATATCTGCACACGTGAAGCTGCCAGTAACCTATTCAGCACCGGAGACCAATCTGTTTGGTACCGATAAACTTTAGTATCACGGACTTGCACTATTCCGAATCGACCATATAGTTTTATGAACTCAACACAATTCCAATTCGTGCATTTATGTTTGTTCTACATTGGTTTACTCGATTTTATTTCCTATAAAGGAGAGTATAACAGTGAAATCGATGTTTTATTTAACGCTAGTGATTGCTCGTGACTCTTCCCGCTTAGATGGCAGTTTTGGCGTAAATTACGTATTGATTTTTAACGCCAGAACTAACACTGGATAATTTAACCAAAATTGGTACTAGAAAACATAACAGATAAATTTTATCACCACAATCCGCGAATTACTGTTGGCCTGTGGCACATTCTGTCACTTTTCGTATTCTTATCTAGCCACCAACTACTGTCTCTCAAAAAAGCATCATAAATCCTACATACGATGCAAACGCTACTGTCAAAGAGTTCGCAACAGTTTATGTTTATGATATCTATCTCCACATAAAGTAGAGACATAACAGGCCCAGTTTTCAATGTTCTTAGTCGCAATATCCCCAGCGACTGTCAATGCCTGTCGGACGTTACATGTTGGCCGCCATTTTCTCTCGACGTGCAGCGACATCTCTCCCAACGGACGCAGCTGAGAGTTCCATTTTCAAAGTTTCGAATCGTTTAAGCAGAACTTTAATTGAAGTGACGTTTTTATTTCGATATTTGAAATGGAAAACGTTTTGAAATAATTTCCTTTTTTGTTTTTTAAGAGTACGTCAGAGTAAAATGTTATTACAAACTGAATGTTAGTAAAAGTTTTGACTCATTAAGATAGCATTAATTAATATACCAAAAAGTTATTAATTACGTTAACCCGAGCAAATTAGTTTGATATTAAGACCGAAATTGAAATAAACATCCAATTTAAGTTACTTCATCACTTTCCTTTGATCTCCCTTTCAAATTAGGCATTCCTTACAGGGTTTCCACGAAATCTAAATACGACTTTATCGGACTAGATCAATGGTTGGTTATCTAAAGGGACGTAGGGAACAATAGTTAGCTGTGGCGGCACGTTCTCTTGTTTATACGTCTTACGATGGCCGACTTAATCAGTCTCGGATAAAAGGACCAATAATTGGACTATGTCGTATCTGTGATCTCGTGTCTTTTGCATTGCAAGACTGTCGGTGCTTGAGGTTTAAAGAAGAAATCTTGGAATTGCTTTGTTCTTTTTTACGCACGAGTATTTTACCTTTAGATTGCACGCCAACTTATTACAAGGACATTTATTAAGTTTCAACTAGATATTACAAAACTACGTTATTCATCGAATATTACATGAAACAGAAACTATGTAATACATTTACACAACGACTTTAGGATCCAAAACAGCTATTAAACATCACGATTAGTTCGTAACCGGCATGCATCTATGTAGGAATATAGTGTCACTTAAAACAATATCTGGATTCCAACGGTAACCTAGTTTAGAACTAAAAGTTAAACGGAGCGTGATAGCACTAAGTTTATATATTCTAATCCAAACTCGTGAATTGGAAATCGGTTCAGCCCCCGACGCATATAAAGTAGGCACGCAACAGTGTACTGTGTGCTGTGCATACACAGTTTGATGGTCCTTTTATCTATTTTTGGTCCTTTTGCACGAAAATTTTAAACTCCGATGTATGTGTTAAGTGAACTGCATATAACTGGTTTTTTACGCGTAATATTGGGTGACGACCTAAGTAAAGGTAATGCAGTTAAATGTTCTAATTGAATACTGAAGACAGGCCGAGGGTTGTTGCCCAAAATGTTTTTTTATTGGCCTGGTATTTTATATTGGCCTGTGGCTCTAATGGTCAGTGGCCCTGACTGCTGTATCAGAGGACGTGGGTTCGATTACTACTCAGGACAAATGTTTGTGTGATGAGCGCGATCATTTGTCTTGTGTCTAAATGTAATTCATCTATAATATGCATGTATTTAGAGGTATATAAATATGTTTATCGATTGTCTAGTACTCATAATACAAGCTCTGCTCATTATAAGACTAGATGGCGTTGTGTGAAAGTCGCGGAATAATTTTATTTTAGCCAATACATACAATAATATTTAATTTGATACTTAACACAATACAGCTATATCAATCACTCGAGAACATAGTAATACGATAACATGACCGTCTAGCTACAACACACTCAGTCGATAAACAGACTCCTCAAGGATAGGCCGTTGACCTCTCCTACGCATGTAACAGGAATTTACTGAATTTATTGAATCTCTCAAGACCTTACTCTAGCGTGAGTTCGTGTGTTTATTGAAGGGACAAGGGTGGAAGTTAATGAAGTTTTAAGTGTTCGATCTATTTCTATCAGTTTCAGTTTTAGTGGTTTGGGAGTTTTTTTGGTATATTTCTTTGAGAATATTTTTGCTATTTTTAACTGATATTAAAAAAGAAGAGGTTGCCAGTTCATTGCATTTTTGTTTTTCTAGTTGATTATATTAGAACTATTACAGACTATCTCTAAATACACATAATAAAGACGCTAGAGAAACTGATTATAATGAAACATTAGTTCTTGATTATTTTTAAAACATTGATGATTCTAGAAACCACATAAAATCCCTGTTTTCACAAAATCAAATAAATAAAAATAACAAATGTAAAAGATTATCTTCACTATAACCAAAAGATAATTCCAAGACTTTCCCGTGTCAACTACTCAACAAAACACTATATTTCACACCATGGCCAGTTCTTACGTTTCAAGGATATTCAGAAAAGATACATGAAAAGGTGCAATATTAATCCCCAAAACTGGGAAAAAAGGACATGCCCTGCCCCGCCCTGGATGAAGGTGTCTACTGAAGAACGCAGTAAGCAATTTCGAAAAGCAAAGGAAACCCGAACTGAATGCGAAGCCTGATGCTCTTAAGGCTAAACCACCGGCAACCATCCTCTATAACTACGTCGACGATATCCTCACGTGCAGCCAATGCTCGCGCACTTTTACGCATAAAATAGAAAACTGCAGCCATCATTGGGCGCACAGAAGACCTGATCACCTAAGCTCTTCTATAAATAATAATTAAAAAGTTGACACCATAGCCAAAATCGGCAAGGAGGTACATAATATATTTCGCGCCATAACGTTTCCCACCGTCAGCTACTCTTGCCAGCTTAAAACCAGCTCAATAACAGTCGCGAACAGAGATAGTTGTCTAATTTCACTTACGCAGCAGTTTGTGACGTAATCACAGCCGAAACGCGAAACTCCGACACAGTTATCATAGACAATACGAAATACTGGGAAACTGTTGGGAATGTATTAAGCTAGGATTTTAATTAAATTTTGTAGGTAAGTGCTTAAATAGTAAATTATTTTTTCGGGACATGAGGATATACGAGGCATTGTTGATCTAAGCTTAACTTCTATTATGTAATTAATTTCTCGTTGCAGTGTTAGGATTCTTCGGGCATAACGACGTACTAGATTTATTTGTTAAGTAAGTCAATTTGAATAATTACCAATCTGTGTATCAATCTGTGTGTCAGTGTACCAGTGAGCTTTGTTTCACAAAAGGACAAAGCATGACACGATACGATTATAAAATCTTGGACGTTAAGTTTTGAAAATGTATCTCTTACTTGTTATAAAGCCAAAGTCGTGTTGCTAGCATATCGATAAGATAGGTCGTGCTGAGTATGTACAAACGACCCAGCAACTTTGAATAAACGCAAGAAGAGGATCGGTTGGGACGTTTTTTACCCGGGAATGGCCGTCATACCCCACCATCAAGTAAACGTGGTTTTAATACAGTGAAACCAAATGTATACCCTACTCTTTTGTCTAAGAATGTATCTCGTATATTCTTTGTTGGAGATCCTTAATATAAATAAATAAATAAAAACAAAAAATCTCTCCAACGTATTAGGTCATCGTATCTGAACATATATGCCACTTATAGGTATATGTAGATCCTCCTTATCGATTTCGATAACGGCAACCCATGGCAAATTCACCTCCTAGCGTAAGCCCTGACGTGACTGGTTAAACCGAGTTTGGATTTAAAGACCCGGTCGCAAGAACTCCAATACAACTGACCCGCATTATTGAGAGCACTGTCACTTATCAGTATACACTCGTTCGTCGTTCCAGAATGTTCTAGAATATCTTCCTTATTTACGATTTGCTGAATGAGCGTAAAGCAAGTCCTGAGCACGTGGCCATACATGTTGTATTGATTAGTCATACTACCGTCAATGGAAGAATCTTGGGCCTCGTCCAAATTACGAACTAGTATTATTTGGCTCTGAACGTAAAAAGGAGATGTCTGAATGTTTCGAAGAATATTTTATAGTTACAGTGCTTATTCAGTAGCTTGTAAGGTATGTCGGACGTCATAAAATACAAATTATTTTAAAGGACTTTATTTTAAAATCAAACACAAAGAACAAACGTTATGCGGATAACAGTGTGCTATTTTTAGTACCCAGTTCTTTTTCAAATTTTATCGACAGGTAGACGGTACCTTGATAGTAAAATGCACTGCCAACCAAAAAATCAGTTTCATATCCAATTTCAACGATAAACAAAACCTTATAACCTCCTTTGAAGAATATTCTTTTTTAGCGAAACCGTGGACTACCAGCCCGTGTTCTCCTTTCCAAGTAATATCATATTTCCCATGTAAAAACTTTAATACAGTGAAGTTCTTATCCTACAGACTCTAATTTATTGCTTACTTACGCATAGCGATGACTATAAGCATAATACCATAGTACTTTTGTATTCAGCGTCTTTGGAGTTCATTGACATGAAGGATTTTCTAAAAGATTGTATCTGACAATGAATTTTAAGCCGCTTTTGTGTGTTTTTTTGTTCTTCTAGCTAGTTAAGTTTTTGAAACAATTAAATGCTGGAGCAGTTCCCGTATCGAAGATGGAAGCTAACAGATGAGATATTTTTATTACTGATGCGACTGTTAACGCAAAATTAAGGATTGTTGTAAATTTTTTCTAATATAAGATTTTGTTTTATTATCTGAAAATGAGACTTGACACCTATTAATGGTTTTAAACTTTCGCGACGTTTACACATATTTTAGACAACAAACGATACTTCATTTCTCCCGACGCTTCGGCCCAGTTGACACCTATGTTTAAAAGTATTAAACACCAATTTCTAATTTACAAAATACTGTCACTTTATAAATCAAATTGCGTTTATCGCCTTAGTCGTTGTCTGTACTTACGCATAACGATGACTATGAGTAAATATCTGAAGCTTTCATTGTTCAGCATCTTTGGCGAAAGGTCATTGACACGATGAATGTTCTAGACGATTGGAGTGAACTGCAGACGCAATTGTATTATTTTCATTTTTTAAATCCGATTATTGTGAGACGCGACGCTGAGACAGTAAATTTTGTATCGAATTGAATTAGATACTTGAATAGTTGCGTCTGAGAGCAGAGTGTGATTCTTTTAAGGAAAAGTCAATCAACATTTAACGAAATTTAAATGTTGATTAAGGTCGTAATATCCAAGCGGTTGCACAGCAAGATTTTTAGTGGCATGTGGATTCGACACCAGACGCCATTGATTAAAAAGGTTTAGCAGAGTTTCAACAGAAGCATTGCTAGTCTAACACCGTTTGTAGTTTGATATTTAATCTTCATTAAATGCAAAATAGAGTAAGATAGGATATACTATACTTAACTTAGTTATGATATATTTCTTCCACTCAAACACTCACAGTGCCCCACAACAAACGTGTCTATTCCTCCATAGATAGAGCCTCACAAAAACCATTACAGTAACACTACCCTCCGTTATTGTTTACTTAGTCCATTAAATAGCAATGGTATATCCGATATCTACGCTATTGTCTTTAGATTGCGTTCCGGAGCCTTCAGAGAGATTGCGGGATTAACGTTCCCTTTTATCTTTGCTAAAACAATTTCCAGCTTAGTAAACAGTGACGTCATTGGTTAGTGACGTAGTGTGTAAGACTCGAAGAGAAGTGACTTTTTGCTTAACGTCAGTTCTTGAAAAGGACTACATATATTATGAGCCCTGATTCTTTTGAGTGGGTAACATGTGGGCGCGGATATAGAGAACCTTTTGAATATAGAGTTTGCGCAGAAACTATTGTGAATGTGCAGAAATTATAACAGCAATTAGTTGAATTATTTATGTGCCCATAAATGTAACATGCACATTGCACTCCATCATTTGGTAATTAGAATGGTTCAAGATGAATTTCGAATTTGTGAACACGTGAATTACGCTTGTATTGCAAGGATATTTTTTAATATAATCACTTTTTTAAGTTACTGACATGAGTTGAATGAGAATGGTTTTTGAAACGAGTATTAAGATGATATGTACCATGTCTATTGGGACAAAACAATAACTATTTTGTGTCTACAACATCAAAGGCATGTCAAAACATCCGCGTATAAATCTCATACATTAACCTACATATCCATACAAATGCAACACAATTTAAGCTTGAAACTTACTGAGTCAGGAAATTGGACCGTCGCGTCGCACCGAAATTAAATAAGTTTATAATGCATTATAGTGGATACGCTGTGGATGCGATACAAAATGTACGAGTATGTGTGACATCAGCTGATGCCGTTCATTTTTAATACGAAAAGCTCTTTAATATATTCCGTTAATTAAGTTGTAATTTATTTCATTTGTGTTACAAATGTTTTGTGTGGCTGTGAAGTAGATGTTGTAATAAATTCGATTTTCTCGGATGTTATTCGTTGTGGTATCTAGGTTTAAATCTTGGATATAAAGAGAATCTGTAAAAACTCGATTCACACTTATAAAATGATGAGTTTGTGCGGTTGTATGAGAGTACTGAACTCTCCCACAATTGCCCAAAGTCTAACTAGGTCTAGTATACCATTTCCACGAAAAAGTTTATTGATCACCATCTTTGATTTGTTATTTTTTATTGATTTGATAAGAGAAAAAATACGTATCCAACCTTTTTTTTTAAACCTAAAATTTATTTGACGGACCTTCATACGTCCGTCCGTCCGTCTATTTCATCTGATTTAGTCAAATACCCATTGGTACAATATTGCCTAAATAAGTAAAATTTACCTCGAAATTATTTAATACACTCACAAAAACATTTATTCAATGGTCAAGATTCAACTTTCCTATTTAATTAAGTGCTTACAAAGAGAGCCGGACTTTTATTTTCATTGTTGAATATTTCATAACAAGCGTCAGCAGGAAAACCGTCGAGCTTTGAGTACTAATTAAAATGTAATGAAAAATTTCTGCAAACACAAATATACTGTGGTACAAAAGTTTTAAAATAAAAGTACGTAGGTAGGTACTTGATTCTTGTGAACTAGCAATTCAAATAGCCCTTGTGAATAATGACGTTTCTAGATAATACAATATAATATTCTACGACATTCACTCAACGCCATCTAGTTTCAAACTAAGCAAAGCTTGTGTCATGAGTACTAGACAACTAACCGTGCGTACAAATTGCAGTAACGATAAAAAAGTGGTGTGTGCTCGATGAGAATGGCTCATTAAATGGGTGCCCAGATGACAAGTACTATAAATGGCAGCGATGTCAATAATTTAATGAATTTTTTTCTCTTCTAAACGTAAGGTTAGATAGCTTTTCATACATTCGAAATTTTCAATAAACGTCAACGTACGAAGCAAGCAGTTTATTTTTCAGTTATCACAAAAAAACATCAGTCAATCAGTCAGATTCAGTTAGTTATTATCCTTCAGGATGAGAAAAAGCTTTGTTTAAATTGTTTTTCATACATAACTATTCATATATATATTTTTTTTAATTGCTGAAAAATTAAACATACTACAGTCAAGAACAACTTCAAAATCTAAACATTAATTGTTCAAAAGAAACTCCTACGCAAAACGTCTTTATAATCCGCTGATTTTTAATCTCTCATCGCCCGCCAAAAAGAGGCTTACACCGAGGGTGAGCCACAAAATGGCGGAGCTGATAAGACAGCTGTGATAACCGTGTTCACTGATAAGCCGCGATGGAGATAGACCGCGTGACGGGGACCGGAGCTGTCGAGTTTGAAAACATCTTTTAGCATTTTTTTTTGCATTTTTAAAGGCTTTTCTTGGTGAAGATATTGCGTTTGTCAGATACTGATTTGGAGATCCGATTGTTCCGTATTTACGCTCGTATCTTGAGATTAAGATGTACTTTTGTCATCTTTTTACGCTTGCAAATGTTTTTTTTTCGAAACTGACACTGAAACAATTTACCTAATCTACATGCCAGTAACAATCCATTTTTAGTAAAAAATACACACTTAATTGCCTAACTCGACATTTTAGATTTTTGCTAAAACGATAGCAAAAGAAAAAAAAAGTAGGTCCAAAGTCTATAAAAACCGTAACAGCATTTAAATTACGTGTTAATTTTAATAAACACCCCACTTAACCCTTCGACATTAAGGGCGGTATTATTTACCCAGTTATTGGAGTGATTTTCATAATCCTTTGTTAGTTACAGTCGTTGACCGTAATATTACATCTCTTAACTGTCTGGCAGTAATAAATGAATGTTCGGCGTCCTGTACCACCGCTATCCGTCATAAAGTGGGCCATACTAGCACTTAGCCCTGCCACAGAGTAAGTGCTTCATAGAGGCGACACTACGTACAGTCACGAGCAACATGTATACACGACCAAACAGTTACAGTAGATTTGTTGAGCGAAATTTCTGAAGCTGTTATGGAATATTCGTATTGTAAGATAAACATAAAATGTTTAATTTGAAAGAAAATTTCTCTCGATTCCATAAAACATTTGACTAGGATTTAAACTTCAATTGTTTCGTTCGTGCCTTTACAACCCCGTCGATATAGGTACATTGCAAAGTAACGAGAGATCTCAGTCTTATCGAATACATCATCCTCTATAGGCTCTCGTAACGTAGCTAACGTAAAAGTTTATACCATTTTCAAAACTTGTACTTCAGTACGTGAGAACTTGGTGTGTTCAATAGTTAAGCAATAAACATCACGATCCTTTCCTGGAAATTAGATATTTGAACAGTATTGTCGTAGTTTCGAAGCTGTGGTAAGACCGCAGGACTGCAAATTAAAGGTTTCAAATTCGATCCCCATGGCGCGCACCGACTTTTCGAATCTTGTGAGCGTTTTAGAAATAAATGTCTGAGTTTACGTGTTTCGGAAGGTACGTAAAAATGTGGGTCCTGCGCCTGATCTCTCTCCGGTCGTGTCGGATTGCCGTCCCATCGGACTATGAGAGTAATATAGATACTAAAACAGCTAGCGTAGCGTCTGTAAAGTATTTAGTCTGTGGCCCTTCTGTTTAGAGGCCCACAATAACGGCTCACATAATGGGGTAGTTGTTGTAATATTGCCCATTTTTTGTGCGATTCGAGGGTTAATATCGTTATAGGTTGTTACCCTTTGGGTTACTGATATTGGGTTATACAATAACTATTTATATTGAATTTATATAGTCTGAAAGGGTTGGATGAAATGTATGAGTAAAAGACAAAGTGCGTGATTTTGTGCATCGATAAAATGATGCTGAACTTTGGTATCCCTTAACAAAACAGTATTTCCGTTATTCATTTACAAAAAAAGGATCATTTATTTTAAAACAACGAATAAAAATGTCCAGGGTTTTTCTATAAACTCGACTCGAGGGACTCAAAGCCGTCTCAGACTAATCAAGCTATAAACTTGTCGGCCAAATCACAGGACGTTCAACTTCTACCGTTTCCATTCACTCGGTCATTTAGTTCATTCATTCCATAGTAGTAGCTATTTATTCTATTTCAATGATAAATGTGTTCAACATTTTTAATTTGAGCATTTCTAGGGTTCCGTACCCAGAGAGTAAAATCACAATTAAGTATTAAAATAACATAAATATTTAAGTGGGCTCCCATAAACAAAAACGATTTTTTTCCGTCAAGGAACCTTTTTGCGCATGTAGAAATCGCACTTCGCCTTTTTTTACATTAAGACGATTCATTTTTTTATTGCATTCTGTATAATATACCAACTTGTATATTTCGTTGTACTTTCTTTATTTAGGTAAAAAAGTTACTTAGTTTAGGGAGTAAGTTTATTACATTTTCCACTATAAATAACAAAAGTGCATCTCGTAATTAAGTTGATTAGTTAATTAAATTGTAGAGAATGGACGTCTCGTAATTAACTAGAGTGGTGTGGCTTTGAATACAACAGTTAGGTAACACATAGAACTACAATATTATTAAAAGGTTTAATTTAGCGAGGAAAGCTTATACAATCCACATATTTTAGACGACAAACAGGACTTATTCGCGATATAATTCTATATTTCTTTTCTCTGTCCACCCGTGACCACGGTCGATGCAACTCGATCGAAACGTCGGTAGAAAAGAAATATCGAATTATATCGCGAATAAGTCCCGTTCGTCGTCTAAAATATGTGTAAGACGCGAAACTTTAAAATCATAAAAAACTTATACAGTCCACTTTTGCACTTCATTGTTCGCGAACTCCTAGACGGAGACCTCGATTCTAAATTATTTTGGAACTTATAATCGGTGCGACCTCCTCTCGTACCATGCATTTTTCCCCGATCAGTCATGTCCTAGAGGAATAATCCTAAAAAACTTTCCTATAGTCGTGTCATCAACATATTATTATCTACCTTTTATATAAGGTTTAATACCAAAAGAAATAAACGAATATTAATTTTAATTACGTTATTTTCATAAATGAACGCCATTATTTCTCCGCTTACTAAAATTTTGCTCATCGATCAAAAGCTTTCGAAAATGAATTCAAATTAAGAACAGAATTGCAATTATTCTAAAGTTGAATTATAAAGCGGTAATTTACCGCCAGCTGAGAATTTTTGGCGGGATTGTACGTGAATTATTATAAATGTTACCAGGCAGGTATTATTAATATTATTTTTTTATTAGAACATAGTAAGTAATAAGCAACGTTGACGTCTTTAATGAAATTTTTCTATTTTTTGTTGGTCGAAAAATTAAACAAATCTTGAGTACCTAATATGAGTAACTACAGGAGTTAGAAATGTATGTGATACCTACATAATTTAAATATTAAAATAATACTAAATATACTATTAGGAACCAGAAGTGTTAAAACATAAAAAAAAAGATAAATCACAAGGAACTAGTTTTTATTACAAACTTTCTTAAATCACTTTGACCGAGAACAATTTAAAAGTGTAGACAACTCAAAACAACAGTTAATTCTCAAATACAAAATCAGCACAAATCACAAGATCAATAAAAGTAAATAACAAAGAACAGTCTTACAGTATCGATGCCAACCACCTTTCCACTCGATGACAAGCAATAGAATGACCCAGGGCGCAACTGAGCGCTCGCTTTTATAGGTGGTGGGAATCGAAACTACCCACACTTAAGTTTTAGCTAACATTCAGCTAACACGGCCTCTCCTGACAGTGCGCCGTCCTCGGGGCACATCCTCCGTTGTCACTCCTCGCACGCGCCGTGCACGCGTGTCCGCTCCGTGTACCGGGGCTTCCCACGAAGCTCGCAGTACAGCTCAGCCTCCATTGCAGCTGGATCAGGCTCGTTCACCCGTTGGTCGGTCGCGCTGTAATGTGAACGAGGCAATTCTCGTGGCGATGCGCGCTTGCATCGGTCACGCATCCTTGTCATACACACGTCCTCGTGTGAATCGGATTCATCAAAATACTGCATGCGTTGGTGACGTCACATACGTCGACCCTCCTCTCGGCAGCCGCTGTGACTGCTCTCGTGTAGTGCACCTCGGTGCGGCGCTGCGGCGCGGCAACGAGCAATTGAAGCAGATGACGGCTGGCCTCCTCGTAGGTTGACTTCTTCTTCGAAAAATGCAGTGTCATTCCTGAGCAGACGCGTGGTGTTCGCGGCGCAGCGGTCCTTGTCGCAGGCGTAGAGCGCCGCAGTGGCCGCGTCGGCCCACAGCACCTGACAGAAACCTATACACGTCAAAGACGTGTCTGCAAGGCTACCAATGTGCCCATACACATATCTAACATATGTGTCTGCAAGACATTAAGTCCAATACATGTGAACATTGCTACTTTCGTAATTTCACATCAATTCTTCATAGCTAGGCAAATCATCGTACGTTCTTAAATTTCGCACGTAACTTGTATCTAAAAGCTGTAACATAGAGAAATTAGGCATACAACAAATAACAAATCTCTCTCAAATTCATTCTTTAAGGCGGTTAAGCCAATGCATACATCCTTTCATATCTTTCTTTCAGTCCACATTCACTTAATTCAAACATCAACTTTTACATCGTGCGTACAATAGTCTAACATCCATCTCTCTATAAATAGGAATTGCTACGTCTAGCTTTTTGTGATACCATTCCGGAACTTAAGTTTTCTTCTTTGTAGCCAGGGATGACCGCAGCCATCCGAACCACGAACGACCGGTGCTCGTTTGCACCCGGGCTGACGTGGACCGTATTCGCACGTACAGACCCCTCTGACACGGACCGTATTCGCGTGTGCAGAGTCATATGGGCACGGACCGTATTCACGTGACCATATGTACTTGTCTGACACAGACCGTATTCATGTGTGCAGACCACCTGACGCAGGCCGTATCCAAACGTACAGGTGCATTCCACACGCAGACCGTATTCAAACGTGTGAACATATGTGCTTGTCTGACACAGACCGTATTCGTGTGTGCAGACCACCTGACGCAGGCCGTATCCAAACGTACAGGTTACCTGACGAAGGCCGTATCCAATCGTACAGGTTACAGGCTGATCTTTCGACCCGCCTATCCAATGATGTCTGTCCAGAGGTAAAACAGCATCTAGCGTCAGCACATAGGTGTGACTTCGAACATTGCTGCGCAAGTATCTGGACACCACTCGCCTCGCCATGGCACCATATATTGCGCCGCGGCTTGCGTCGTTTTCCCATAGCCACCAATCGCAACTCATAGTGTCCATGTGGCAAAGCACGAACCACTTGATAGGGCCCGCGCATGCTATGGTCAAGCTTCCTCGTAGACTGGGCATACTTTATAACGAAGACAAAATCTTCTTCCTGAAACACACGAGAGAAACACCACACCCCTATCTTGGTTCACGCGAGCTTTCATAGCCGCTTGGTTCCTTACTAACCGTTCGGCCGTCCCTTGTCTGACGACCTCTCTTCTCGACTTACGATTTTCCGAGGCAGGACTCGAATAGCTGGCGTCGCATTCTCATGGCCTACTAAGAGGTTCAGAGTCGAGGTTCGTGCGGTCTTTTGTTGTGTCAAATTAAGTATTAGTTAGAGACGCCACAACTCCTCAGCCCATTCGGTTTTCCTGTAGGCTACTTCAATCATTAACATATTCAAGACAGTGCGCACATACCGCTCTACTTGTCCAACTGAATTCGGTCCTACCGAAGTTGGCGCACGAGAAGTTTGTTCCAGCGCCTCCAGTCGCGCCAGTACAGCATTCCAGGATCCGCAATTGCTCGGCAGCTCTGGGACCACAGACGACAGCGGTGGCGTGCGCACACTGTGCGACGCCTGCTCGCCACGCGGTAGACCGTGCCCGCAGTCACGCCCACTGGAAGCGATCTTATGAGCCACTTATGATCAATACATCACCGGACTCTGTCAACTCACGTAAGGTGTTATTGGTGATCCGCTGAGAAACAGTCAGAGTTACACAAACTAATCATTAAATACTCGGAGCTACAAAACCCGTTTTATGAATGGTATAGGTATTTGGTGGAACCCCGACGCCATATCAAGAGATGTAAACAGCTTTAAAAACACTCGAATTCGTCCCAACGGTTCGCACACCTCAAACTATTTACAGCCGGGTCGAAAATTGATACGTACTACTGCTGCGTTTACTATTCACAAGCATACCGCTAGCATCGGCAAATATTCGCGTCGTCGAACAACTTATTGTTTTTATCTAAGGGTGTGCTGCCACGAAGGGTAGAAGGAATACGCGTACTACTGGCAGTACCTTCATCTATTGCAGTTAGTCGCGTCATTATTGCACCTAAGGTGTCTGTCAATACACTCTTGAGGGTAAGATCTTAATTTACTTCGACGATGACGTGAATAAATGGACCGCGAACTAGACCTTTCCCGCGAACGGAAAATACTTCAAGTATGCGAACGGTTATGACGAGTCTTATTACAGCGCAAGTGCGAAAGCGTTCTATCACGTTGTAAGGAGGTAAGGACACTACAACACATCACGACGATGTGATCTACGCCATCGTAAACTACTTTTACAACAACCTTACCAAACGCGAGATCTATCACTACGCATAGATTCACTTGCGTCGACAACGATTGGCCTAAGCGCGAGGCGGTGCCAATCGTTCAGGACAAACACGTAGCACAGTTATGAAAATTAACGGTTGTTTTTGTCTAACAAGGCTAATTGTGAGCAGAATTCAATCCCACTTCTGATTTTAGGAACCAGAAGTGTTAAAACATAAAAAAAAAGATAAATCACAAGGAACTAGTTTTTATTACAAACTTTCTTAAATCACTTTGACCGAGAACAATTTAAAAGTGTAGACAACTCAAAACAACAGTTAATTCTCAAATACAAAATCAGCACAAATCACAAGATCAATAAAAGTAAATAACAAAGAACAGTCTTACAGTATCGATGCCAACCACCTTTCCACTCGATGACAAGCAATAGAATGGCCCAGGGCGCAACTGAGCGCTCGCTTTTATAGGTGGTGGGAATCGAAACTACCCACACTTAAGTTTTAGCTAACATTCAGCTAACACTATTATATTGTCATTCTTTTCACCATTATTTTGCGAAAATTACAGTCACTCACTGCCTGGAACACACGTTTACTTATTTAGTTAGCATTTCTACGTATTTAATACTAGATTCTATTATGATGAGTATACCACCGGGTCTTTCAAAGCACATTCAAAGTAATGCGGGTGCAGCCACTGATTACACGCGCCTTTGTGAGCCACTTGTCGTCAACTGCACAAAACCAGGTTTCACATACGTATAAATTTATCTAGAAAACAGTAATTCACCAAAGAGGCTTAATTTCCAACAGTAATAAGTTTACTTAATGCAAACTAGTGCCTAAAAAATTAACATCATAAAAAGTTTTAGTAACAATTCAAAATTAGAATCAGCAAAATATTAAATTAATCTTAAAAAAAAAGGTCTCGTTTCTATTACAGTATTCAAGTAGGTAGGCTAAACAAAATACAAATTTTTTGAAAATATGTAAATTAAACCTCATTTAACATAATTATGTATCCCAGGTTTACCAGAGACATTAATTTGAAACCCATTAGTATTAGACATTAACTTTTGTTAGCGTCCCTCACATGCAATATTCCGTGACCAAATGGACAGGGGATCTAGACACACGGCAGTGTGTCCGCCAAGTTCGAGCAAAAAGGCGACACACCGGCCGTGGGTTATATTACACGAACCATTTCGGGCCAATTTCGACCCCCTTATAACTCAAAATCTATTTTAATTACGTATATCAAATTTCTAGTATTTGTTGAGACCCCCTTACTTATCTAAAATACAAAATTTCATTAATATACCTATTGTAGGTCTTGAGATATTGACGTCAGAAAATCGCTATTTTTACTATACACTCACTGACTCACTCACTCACTCACTCACTCACTCACTCATCAAAAACCTAGACCACTTCCAATGGTCGTATTGACTTGAAATTTGGCATGAAGGTAGGTCTTTTGGTCAAGGTAAAGGGAAAAATCTGAAAATGGTCAAGTGTGAGTCGGTTTCAAAAATAATGAAGGTGTAAATTTATACCCGGTGTAAATTTATACCCCTAAGGAACTAAAACGAACTAAATTTATTTATATTTATATAATATATCTTTGAATGGTCGTACCGACCTGAAAATCGGTACGAAGGTGTGTATTTAGTCAAAGTAAAGTAAAAATCTGAAAACGGCCAAGTGTGAGTCACTTTCGAAAATAACGAATGTGTAACTTTGATCCACTATGAGTATGGAGTGAAAATAAATAAATAATAAGTAAGTACTTATTTAGGTTGGTACCTATATGTATACCCATATAGATTATTAATAAATGCGCACGACACATGACAAACCTCTGTGTTTGTCTGTCGCGGGAATCAAACCCGCGACGACATACCACTACCAAACCAATACCTATGCGCTGAATCCACGATTAAAAATTCAAAAAAATAAAGTTGTCGGTCGGATTCGGATATTTTACTTAGCCACTCGTCAGTAAATGAGACATTTCCTTAACTAACTTAATCATAAGAAAAAAATGAAATAAAACACCTTTCAAAAATAAATGAAATCCCACCCAAAACATAAATGTAAATGGCTGCCAAGTTCGATATTATGAGAATGCTTCTCCTATAAAAGAAGTGAGATCTGAATAAGGACCAAGTTCTATACACATACCTCAGTTAAAAATAGTTACAGGAATGCACACTTGGCAAGTTTATAATAATATAATTTTAGTATTTCAATTTCCAAAGAAAATTATATACTTGACTCATTGCGTTTAGTAGGTTTATAATAAGGTGTGTGAAAACTTGCCAAGTGGGCATTCCTGTAACTATTTTTAACTGAGGTATGTGTATAGAACTTGGTACTTATTCAGATCTCACTTCTTTTATAGGAGAAGCATTCTCATAATATCGAACTTGGCAGCCATTTACATTTATGTTTTGGGTGGGATTTATAACTACACAATACAAAATAATTTTCATAAAGTGGTATTCCTTACATTAGTGAAAATCGTATTTTAAACTTACTGAGCAGAAAAATATTTTAGTACAGATAGGTGTATATAAAGAGTCTGTAAACGAAATTGTCAGAAAAAATAACAAATCATACATCGTTATCAAGTTACGTATCTCACGAAAGCAAAGCGACAACAGTTCACAGACAGTATAATAATTGCTACTGCTTTTTTTTAGAAAAAATAACACCATAATGCCTATACAGCGTACTTCGTAATTTAAACCAAGGAGGATGTATTAAAACATTATTTTTTTTAAATAGTCAACTATAATGTGCCTGTATCAAATCCTATCTTTTTAATTTTCGAATTCTCTGGCACGATATGGAACGCTTTTGTCTACGTTAACTCCGACGCCATTTTTTAGCATTTTCTAGTAAACTAACATTTGTCGTCTAATACATTTTAATTCACTGTTTTTACTTTATTTATTTGTTTTGCAGCCGATGAAAATGGGTCCATATCGGAGACGATACCGGACCGGCCCGTCGAACTCAAGAACTTCCCCAAACTGTGCGATCAGAGGAGAAAATATCCTGTTTTATACAAGCTAGAGTTTCAAGTAAGTGTATAACCATTTTTATAACGTTTAGGTATGCAATTATATTAAATTAAACAGTTATATGCCTATGCCTAGGTATATGCCTATGACGAAGAGGTATATGCCCAGCCGTGGAAAGTATATAGGCTGATTTTTTTTTATTATTGAATGTTATTAGCGCGCAATTGAAGCTTCGAAAATATTTCAATGACATTTGATCTTGTAAGTAAAACTCCAAGCATAAATGAGACATCTAGTACCGGCTACGTTATATCATAAGCATATGAAACACAATACAGCAATAATTACCAATTACCCAACTAACGATAACCTCCATAAAACTATAAATAAAGTTAATAATTTTACGAAACGCCAGCACTCAGACTATATAAAAATTCTGTTAAAAGCCACATATTTTATTTTTCAATTTACCGCAAAACAGCTGTCTTGTAACTACATAAAACCAACGAACTCAACCCCAAAAGAAAGTTACTTAAAACTCGCAAACATTGAATGCAAGAGTTGACACAGATACTCCGGAAAACACCACACCCTACCACGGTACCTTAAATTAAGGCTATTTCAGTGGTGAAAGCAAGACGGCACGATCCCCATTGTAGAGCGTTGTTTCACTTCCACAACTGGAAGAATAGACTGGACCTTTGTTTTTCGTGTTAAATCATCAAATGACCCCGCCCTCTGTGGGCGCAGCGGGAGGAGACTTTTATTGACTAAAACCCACTATGTCGCTCCTGGAGACCGTTAAGAGCCAGGGTCGCGGTAACTCTTACGAACATCCCGCAGCCCCAGTAGAATAGACTGGACCTTACTTTAAAAGATGGTGGTAGAATAATAGCTTGATTCCTTGGTACGGGGCCAAGGAGTTAAATATTAAGTCAGTATAATGGTCTTTTGGCCACCCCTCACTCGCTGAGTATTTACTTTGTTCATTGATAAACGTTCTTAGGAAATTAAGCTGGAGATATTGAGATAAAAGAACGCGTACTTTGGATTTGTTGGATGATATTATGTGTAGGATTTAAGTGGTTTTTGTACTGACTATAAATATAGCCAGATAGAATGTACGGCTCGTGTAGAGTCGACTGTTATAGTGAAAAAACTACAAATAGTTATTGAACGAAAACATTTTTATAATGCACTGTTTACTTTGAGAATGCATTATACCTATTGTATAAAAGTTTTGATAAGTTAGACTGTCTCGGATTTCTACAAGTCAAATATAAAAAAAAAACAACTGCTTTACTTAATGAAATACATTTTTGTATAGAGTATTTATTGCTTAAAGAACCCTGATTGTCAGATCATCACAGCTTGTTAATTTCACATTTTAAACAAAAATTAAAATTCTAATATTTCACAGACAAACTGAATAATTCATAAATAAAATTACCATATTTAAGTAGAGAAAAGTAAAAACGATATCATAATTTTATTAAGGCTAAAAATACAGCGAAAGAAGGCATGATCAAATTGTCAATTTGTGAGCGTTTGTCAAAAGAAATTACCCAGTGGAAATACAGCTAGAATACTAAAGGAAATAAATGATATTGTAGGTAATTGTCAAACGAAAAACTGTAGTTTTGTTTATAAGCAGTTGTGCTATAAGCTTGCTGTTGGTGGGAAAGAGATGATGCATTATGCGTAATGGCTTCTCGCTTTCACAACTACAACAAACCTTTTTTAAAAGCAATATGGGCAGTGTTACTTTTTGTCTTGTTTGTAAAATTGCAACGCATGGATGGCTCAAAGTATTTGGCTAACACCACATGCACTATAGGTAAAATAATTATTTAGTTAGTTTTGTTCTTTAATTATAACTTTTCTTTACCCTAAGATAAACGATAATTTCTATAATACATTACTTATACATCAATCAATTGTTGGTATTCACCTGAGTATAAAGACATTACTCCTATTGTTCCGCATCATGTCAAGAGCAAATACCCCATTCATGAGACCCGGATATAAGGAAAACGGATAACCGTATATCCTTCACGCCACTTTCAGGGACACCGGGCAACCTTCAGATTATGGCTGAGATAAAATAATAAACTCGTTTGGAAAATTCGTGATACACTTGCGAAGTTCTTTTTAACGTTTACTTAAAGTAAGTAGACCCGCGGTTTTATCCTTGGTGTTCTTGTTTCTGTGGGACCTGAATATGAATATGGTACTTACCTATAAATATCTCACCTTTGACACAAACAACTCTTGGTTGAGTAGGTAACTATTATATAGTTAGTAGGCATACATACATATGTAGTATATATGTATACCCACTAGGCCACTAACTACAAATACTTGCCCATAAAACGTACTACAAAATATTATTTTTAAATAGGTTTTGTTTGTTTCAATCTCTAAATATACAACAGAACTATTATTCACACCGTCAATTTTACACTACCAAATATTAAAAAAAAACACTCATAGTGCTATTTAACTTCCACCTACCACCATACATATAAATGGCGGTATTTCAACAAAGCGCGTCTGTCACTCATGGCGACCGCGTCAAAGGCTGGCACGCGGCGGTCGGCGGCGGTCGTGTCAAACACCATCAAAACGGACCCGCTAAATTAAACAGGCCGGGTTTTCAAACGGGATTCTTACCTAAAAGGGTGTATTTTATAAATGGTATGGTATGTCCGAATATCTCATAGTCGATCGTTTGGCTATTTCTTTTTTCGGGATGAACTATTGCATTTTAATGAAAGGCGTTTGTTTCCACGCACGAAAACTCTATTTTTTTTATTAACATAGCCGGGATTCGTATAAAATGGAGTACTATATTATAAGCATTATGATACATACTCTGGTCTGCGAACGTGTGTAGGCCTGAAATTGCGGTTTAAATTATCGCAATAACAATATACGACTGATTCGAGATGGCGCAGGACAGACTGCCAGACAGACTTCTCTGTCTGCTGAGTAAAGGACTTGGGAAAGGCCTTTACTCAACAGTGGGACACAAAAGGCTAGAAAAAAAAAGAAACTAAATTGGCGACAGCGATCAATCCAGAAAGCTTCCCAACATCTTTTATCCGTCACTTCACACGTACTTTAACTTTTCAAGACAAAAACGTGAACAATAAACTAGCAAAATTGAATCATAGTTCAGGTCCGCGAAATAGATTAAAAAGTTGTGGTATAATCCAGTTTTCCAAGTTAATCTTAAGATTGAGTTCCAGAAAAGAAAAATAAACAATATTTCTTTTCTCTCGTTTCTTTCTTTGAACGTATCCCCGAAGGCAGTTATAAAGTACCTGAAATTCTTCACTGTATTTGTATGAAATATTGCTTTAAGTTAATAATTGAAGAAAACTGCATTCTCCGTACATTTCTTTCGATTGAAAATATTGTGTTAACACGTTAGCTATTTTTCTTGTGGATTCTACGAAGCCAATTTACTGGAACGAAATTTTATTTGTCTTCATAAAGCAAATGTGGTTTACGTTGCAAAATAAGAAAATGTAGGAATTAAATAACAATACATTAATCATAGTAGAAATAAAACATCGATTAATCTATGATTTCAAAATATTAATATGAATGCGAAAGTATTTTAGTAGTTATTTAGACACGGAATGATTTAGCTAAATTATTATTCTAGGAAATTGAAAATACTGATATAAAGCCTTGTTTATCACCATATCATTTTTTATCACCTCACATCTTGCATTGCCACGATTAGTGATACCAGAGTAGATTTTAAATTTTAAATCCCAGTGTCATCGATTGCTAATCCAACGAATAGCGTCGTATAATGCAGATAAGTAGGTTACTTAAAGCGAAGCTTTAACTGAATAGTTCACTTTATAGTTACTAAAAGCAGACGCTGTCTTGCCAAGTAAAATTTTTACTTGGTGACAACATTATCATTTTTAAGTAAATAAATTAAAATTGATAATGTTTGTAAAGTAAAGAAATTTCTGAAGGTTTTATGGAATATTTCTGATATTATAAGCTAAACATAAAATGTTTAATTTGAAAATAAAAATCACGGTTTCATTAATCATTTGACTAGGACCTCAACTTCCATTGTTTAATCACGTATACAAAATGTTTTTGCTCGTGATTCTACTTTTTGACAAGAGAATTATTACGTTTTATTCGCGCGTATTTGTCCGGATTGCTCAACTAGTTCCCGACTCTATAGTTACGAATTATAAATTTGTGACAAATAATGACTTTCAGGAAACGAATGAACTATTTATTCGTTTCCTGAAAGTCATTATACAAAAAAAAAAACAAACGCTTTCAAATAAATAACATGATTATTAAAGTGTTCCCGATACCGTAACAAAACGCTTCTATACGCTTTCCATTAGAGCATTTTCTAAGTAAACTCCTGCTACGTTAGTTCTCAGACAGTATTAAGTAATAGTTCCTTGCTGTATAGCTAGCGAGCTATACTAACATGAAGGAATAGTATCGTACAATAGCAGTTTTAAGTTCAGGTCACACAGCTAGCAAGTGAACGAGTTACTCGTAGCTTGACTAGGTTAATTATTATTTCAGCCAGGGCCACTCCGAGCATGGGCGAGCGATCCCGCGACTCTGGCTTAGGTAGTAGAAGGGCTCAGGGTGTTTTTAGTTAGTGGGAGTCCGACATAATATCCCCACGGCTTGCCCTCGGCGTGGGTTGAAGTTATTAGCGTTTCACCCCGGAAAATCAAAAATTATAGTTTATTATTATTTAATGTACACATTCTAATTTCATTCACGATGTCACTGCGAGGCCTTAGCTCATGATTAAGGTTTTTATTGAGTTCGAATCTAGTCGGGCGGTCCGAAATAGTAACTATAAGCATCAGTAACTTTTAAACGTAATTATAAGATAGCTAACGTTTCACCTCTTTCATACTTCGGATCTTATCTATTACTACGGATAGGCGAATAACGAATGAGTGACTCTCGCTACCTGACGATGTGACCCGCACCTAAGACAGACAACGACAGTTCCAAGACAGCTTCACTTGTATTTCCTCAAGCAAGCTTTGCTATTATATTGACTTTACCTATTTTAATGTCTCTATGTACGAGTATATAAGTATCATTGAACAAATTCCTAGACTATACGTAGTCAATTATTTAAGCCAATTTTTTGACATTTATTGTATCATTATCACTTATCCTTAATGACAAATTAAACTGTTGGACCTATCAATACAAATACGTGCCTAAATTAAAAGGATTTTTTGGCAAAAACATCGCCGCAATTAGAGACAAAACCCAATTTTGACGGAACTATTATATCTTACAACACAAGCAAAACCAATCACCATAATGCAGGCAATTAACAAGCAAAATCAAGTTATCGAATAATAAATTGCTCAAAACATAATGAATGCAAAGTGTTTGTTTATTGTTAAAAGCTTGTACTAAATCAAACTTGTTACAAAACTTCGTACAACTGAGAATTTCCTTAACGGAAAATGCAACAAAACTTCCCTTGATTATCCGTCATCTGTACTAAAAGACAAACAAACCGCTTTTCACAAGTCTGATAAAACTTCAATACTCTATCACATTTCAGAATTTATACTAGCAACTTTCAGATTTAAGGTATAATATAAATTATTTTAGTAATTCACTCATGAGAGCCATTTCTAGAAACATTAGCGGTGATGATTGAGGGTTTGTGTAGATTGTAGATCACTTAAGGGAGTTTAAATGTGTGAAGCGAGTAACAAGTCTAAGGAATAAAATGTTATATCTGTACTTTAACTAATTTCTACAATTGTAGAACTTTAAGCATGAAACAAGGCGCCTACTGCCATCCATTGAATTAGTCAACTAGAGTCAGTAACGTTTTAAAAGTCCCTGAGAAGGCCTACTCGAAATAAAATCTTTTTGATTGATTGATTAGTATAATCATCAGTAGGAGTCATCAATACTTGCAGTTGCGGAAGCAACCGCAAACTACACGTGGAGTAGGGTTTCTCTTTAACAACTGCAACAGTTGACTGCACGGATAATCGAGTGGTATAGGTCACCACGCCAATTACCACTGTAGGCGACGTGTCGCGGTTTCAATCTCCGCGTAGGACAAGAATTTGTGCGATCCACAAAGACATGTTTTGAGTCTGAAGTCTTTATGCGTGTGAATTGATGGTCTGTGAAACCCCCAGCGATACAAGGATAAATTCCTTAGAGCGGGACTCGTTTTTTGTTTAAACAAAAACGAAAGCTACTTATTAGAAGTGGTGGTAGGCTCCTTTAGGTTATGATTAAAAATATTAATAATTATTTTAACCGAAACCAGTCGATCAACCCCAAAATACGCGCGACCTCTTACACATGTCAATGTTGTTTAAACCAAAACAAATGTTCTACAAAACTTTCGGGGCCTTTTCCCGCAATTCCCGATACTCGCCAAAAAGGCTATCGCCGTTAAAAATAGCAAAAATCCAAAAGTTCCGTGAAGTTTATCAAAGCTGGGACGTGAAGGGACATGAAGTTTTCGCTTTTTATTCACTTCGATAGCTGTACGGTCAGCAAAAAAGTCAATACACAATCTAATTTCCAAAACAATTTTTAGATACACGATCTAATTCAATAAATTGCTGCTTTGCTTTCAAATAATACAATGGCATTAACACTTAATACAAATTAATCATATTAAGCACCAATTCCTGAAAGTAACTAACATTTCGTCAATCGAATTATCTACTGACTTTTGCTGACTGTACATCGGGAGAGATAACTTCGATTAGAAAATAAAAACATTTTGCTGACGGCCGCCCCGACGCTATCTGCCCTTAGCCCCTACAAGCTTTCATAGAAAAATACAGATATAGTAGGTGTAGATGACTGATATGAATAGCGTATAAAAAGAGGAATGTTTTGGCCTGACAGTTGACGTAAAAAAACGCTGATATTGTGAGGGTTCAGGACATTGATTTGGATGACACTGTATTACTTTCTATCTTAATTACACAACTGCTTCTTATTTCAGTCACAATTAAAAATATAGATAGAGATTTTCCAAAGACTTTCGTAAATAAATTTTAGCTCAACATTCTCTTTCATAAGTGTCCGTGTGGTGTCCGGATATAAAGAATAGCACCACCCCATATCCTCCACTGGGTGTCGTAAAAGGCGACTAATGGACCTTAAGACCTAGTGCACTGTACCAAGCACCTTGGGTCACCCGAATGGTTGCGGGTAAACAACCAACAATCGCATTCCCAAAGAGGGTTAGTGTCAGGCAGGCGGCCGACTATAAAACCATAGCCAAAACTTTAAGGCGCTACCTCGATTTTATTTGCCATTTGCCATGGCAGATTGTAAGACAACCAGCTTACCAATGGATCTGAAATTTTGATATAGGTAAATTGATACCTTTATCTAGATTCTGCCAGAACGAAAACACGATACTGATAATTTTACTCGATCATAATTAATTTCGAAAACACGTCTAAAAAAGTACTATTTTTGATTTTACAAGCAAGTTACACGATCTTTATGTTTCAAAATTACTCTAATACATTCGTAACATCAATATTAAGGTTCTGTCAGAACAGTTTTTCCATAACTATTACCAATCATTTTTAAATAAAGTTTTAAGATTTTGTATTTTTTGAGCGGCCGCGATCATGGTAGACGCTACGCAATTCTGAACCTTATGCCCGTGCGCTAGCGATTAATACACAATAATGTACGGAGACGAGCCAGTCGGGCGATTGGGCTCTTCGGGGTTGGACCTATGCATGTTGTCGCTCCGGTCGTAGGTATATTCATTTATGACGTGATGATATTAGGTTTTAAATATTTTGTAAGTGTAAATATTAGATGGCTTAGACGTTATAGGTAATAGTTATATTATTAAATTAGGTTTAGGTTTTATAATATAAAATGGCAAGAACTTAAAAAAAATATAGTTTCTTAAAGAAAAAAGAAAACAACACCTCAAAGAATGTGCCAAAAATGCAGGAAGTGAAAAAGGCAAGGTAAATAAAATAAAATCATCATTACCTATCTATGCAACTAGTATGTAGTTATGTAATTTGTTAATTTTAGTGAAATTGTTGTTCTATAACATATTTTTGTAGTTGTAAACAATAACCATTCGTAGGAGAGTTGTAACTATAGGTAGATCTCGCCAAACTTTATGGTGGCTTTGGATATTGCTCGAGTCGCTGCATAAACACCATTTTAGGCAGGGAGGTAACAGCGGGTGATGGTGGGCCACATAGGTACCTACAACAAGGTTGTACGCGTATAGGTACTCGGAAGTTAGATGCGATGCGACCAGCCACTATTAAATTTGGCGAGAACTTTTGGTATATCTACACTAATATTATAAAGAGGAAAACTTTGTATTTTTGTTTGTTTGTATAATGGAGAAACTCAAAATTACTGGACCGATCCTAAAAAATATTTTACCATTACAAAACTACATTACCTATCCACGAGTAACATAGGCTATACTTTATCTAGGTAAGTAATATGAGTGTTATTAGATATTATTGTAAATATTAGCACAAATCACTAAATAAATAGCTACTACGTAAACATAAACACAAAACAAAAACAACAAAAAATCTATGGAGACTCTGTTGTGTGTTATTTTTCTTGTATTGCCTTTAAGGAGAAGTTTACAAAATGAACGGATTCTGCCAGAAAAAACAATATGTGCTTTAGATGCCGTTCGACGAAATTTTTAACATAACATTATTATTTATATTTCAGTTAATAAATATGTTTAAAAATATAATTACTTAGCTTCATTACTTCTTTGATACCTTACACCTCACTACGTACATTTTTAACACCATAAGGTCCGCGACGCTTTTATTCTTTAACCGCGGAATTTTTACTAATTGATACCCATATTGAGGTAGCTATAAAAAGAAATAACGCAATTCAGCATTTTTTGCGGGCGCTATCTTGGATTTTTAATTTATCATGTAAATTAAAAATTCAAGATAGCGATAGAATCATTCTACTAGTCAAGTCCTTTCATTTGATACCGATATTGAAGGTTTTGTAAAAAAATATGCTATTCGCCATTTGTGGCGGCGGCCGTCTTGGGCCGATATTCACCAAATAAAGCTAGGAACACTTCCGATTAATTCCCATTTGAAACAAATAAAAAACTAAACAACTATCGACTCAGCCGTTCAGGATATACACAAACACACACACACAACACACCACACACATACATACATACAACCATGCACGTCCAACTTATCATATTAAGTTTTCATTACAAGTATTTTTTGTAAATACAAAAAAGAAATAATCCGATTAAAAATTAAATGTAAGTTGCGGCTCCTTATCTTCCCTGTTCGGTTCTTTTGACCCCGCGCTGACCTCGATGTGTGCGATTGGCGCGACGTTCAAATTTGACACATTAAGTGACGAGTATAGCTTGCGCGACGCGCGGGGCGCGCGGGGCGCGCGGGGCGTAGTGGGCGGAGCTATCTAAAATGAAAATATTCGCGGTAGCGCCTTAAGCAACATGTCTAGAAGACGTGTTGCGCCGACCCCAAGTAAAATTTGGGATAAGGGCAGGGGAATGATGATGAATGATGATTCTCTTTCATAAAAGTAGGAGTAATAAAACAATAAATTTAAACCAAAATACAGTCGTATTGAAAAGCTCCTCCATTTTGAAGTCGGTTAATAATTGCTTGGAGTTTTATTTACTTAGGATAGAACATTCCAATTTTTCATTTTTTTGTTACATCATCTGTTTGCTGTTTTTTAATTAATTAAAGCTAATGTAAACACTTTTGTTTCAGACGGCGGTCAAAGTGGAAACACATTCGTGTCGACACGCAACAAAGAAAACAAATTCACATAAAAATCAAAATCAAAAAGTCATACCTTGTAAGTACCATTTAAATAATATTTAACATTAATTTGTAGCTGCAAAGAGTGTTACTTGTGAGATGACGTCAGATAGGAACGTGTGGAAGAAGAAGACATACTGCGCCGACACCAAACAATGCTTATAGTATTGGGATAAGGGCAGGGGAATGAGAGTTAATTTGTAGTACATTGGGAATTGAACACTAATAGTCTTCGTAAACTTGTCTATTGTTATTATTCTAGTTATAATTTACTAACGGCTCCAGCTTCGCATGGGTGCAATACTGGTGTAATACACATATAAACTTTCTTTTAAAATGAAATCTTTACATCTTTGAAAAAAGCCATATCAAAATTTTGTTTTTTAGTTTTAAAGATCTAAGCATTTATAGGTACATGATGTTGTGATATCCTTGTTATAATATTATAGTGTTATGTATGATGATTATTTTAATAAGATTCATTTTCGTATAGTTTATTATAACTATATGTCAATTTAATTGGATAGTCTTTATACGCATTAATTAGTGACTCCGGGGATCCTATAAAGAAATTAACCAAAAATTAATTAATATTTAAACTTTAATTACATTTCCCTGTAAATTAAAATTACTCAGCATTTTCGTATTACTCAGGTTAATGAGGTTTTCATAGCTATGACATTGTTGACCGCAACATGTGCCGGTACAAAGGACCAAATAATTACCTATTCGATTTAAACTGATATGAACTGAATTTGAATGACGATTTACGATTGCAAATATTGTAATTTGTGTGGATTAAATGAGATATTTACCTAGTCACTGTTAAATAATACTACTAATAATTATGATGTAATACTAGGCTACACTACCTGTCTGATACTGCCTCACGTTTTTACAATGGTATAGAAAATAGATCGAACATTATTCAATTAAGCGTGACAAAGTCCAGGAAAAAAAATCTATTAATCAACAGTACAATATGCAATAACAAAAGAGTGCCATAGAATATTCAAAAATGCTTTAGGGTAGTATAATAGTAGGTAGGTACCTATGTAGCATTTTATCCTATAAAAAAACTAGTTTAACGTACTACAAAATATGATTTCAATTGCAGTGTATAGATAAATAGTTTCGAAAAATGGTTCTAATGTTCTTATTTAATTCGTTTCTGTCGATGCTCAAACTTGATTATTATAACTTTTGTACTAAATATTTGAACTAAATATTTTGTTTAATATATGAATATTAAACGCTACAATTTGTAATCTATTTATGAAAATCATTAAGTGGAAATAATTTAGTCTATTCCCACTTGTGACGTCGATTTCAAATAATTTAATATTCATTCAATTTTGTCGACATAATTTTCGATCACCGTAGCACAATATTCAACAACTATAACAAAATGAAGCGCATTATAATTTGTATTTAACAATTTCAAGCTTTATTTAATCTCAACAATTCTAATCCATATTTCATCTTCGTAGTAAACGTGATTACATTGCTTTCTCTACTAAGATCGTGCCGATAGTCGGATTCTTAAGACCGCTTTATAAATCAGACATCCATTACTTGTTATTGACGGAGCAGACAGCTGCAATCGCGTTGTCAGCGTTCAATCCATATCGACATCAACGATTTGTCGGCACACAATAGAAACTTTGGAGGCGCGGAAACAATTGTGGTTTGCAGTGTTCACCTGATTCAATACGATTGAAAGGCATATTGGAGAGGAAATATGGATGCCTTTGGTTTTAATTGCAATCCGGTTTTGAAGGTTTTAATACTGTTTTGTTTACTTTGTACTGGATTAAATTATAACCTCTCGAATACTTTAAATAGTTGATACATTAGACCTTCCATTAACTCAATTTGCTTTCAGCTCCAATATTTAATCTTACAAGATACAGCCATGTCTACAGGTCTATTGAACTGAATTCTGTTTATTTTTGTAATAACTTTTTCTCACTGCCCAGTGTCTGAAATGTTGATCAATCTGTCATCAAATTCAGTGATCAATACTGTGATTGGTTTGACAAAAAGGCTAACATCCAATCACAGCGCTTAGCATCAGTTTTAGTCGATGTTTAACTTAAGTTTTCCCTGGGTTTAAGTTTGCTATCGTTTGAATTTTTAATTTAAATTCATCAACCGACACGTTTCTTTACTGCTTTACAAACAGTTTGTTTATACATTTACACTCGTTTAACAATAATTGTCTAGACTTCAATAGACCGTAACCCCTGAGTTTGTTTCAACATTTCTTCTCAGGGTAGTCAGTTAGGAAATGTTAGATCTAGCGGGCTCAAAGTGTATACAAGACATTCAAAAGTGATATAATTATCCTAGTAACAAAATAAATTATTTCATTTAATTTCTTACTTACTCAAAATTTCTTAAACCACATTTATTTTCCCACTCTCACTGAAAGTACTCCCTTTATCTCTTGAACCTTATCTTCTACAATTTGTCTGCTCTTACAATAGGAACTTTAGATCCGCGGAGTTATGGTGTACAGTAACAGTCGTTACCCCGGCTTTGTCTGAACGTTTGAGACAAGACTTCCCCTCAGAATGGAAACTTCCCGTTTAGACTAACAAGATTGTTATTTGGTCTTTTGGCTACTTATTGTTGCTTGTAAGGAACGAGATATTATTTTGTAGCTTTATGTACTGGCTTATGTTTGAATCTGAGTATATTTTTCCTTTTATTTGTTATGCAAAACTTTCCCTTCATGATTTTCTTTATAGTTTCACGAGTCGCAGCCATCGTCATGCCGTAATTCGTTTGTTTTTAATTAAATTAATTAAATTTTAATTAATTAATTAATTAATTAATTAAATTAATTGAATGCGCAGGTTATTGAGAACGAAGAACAACGGTATACAGTAGAAGAAACTCTTTAATTACTAGTTTTACAGAGAGTGATAAAATGTGATGTGCACCGCGTTGACTTTCGTTACGCACTGACAAGTTTGTTAATCGCACACGCATGGGATGAATTTGTTGCTTGTTGGTTTATTGTAGGCGCACTTGACGTCGTCGTTCTAGGTCAGTCCTTGATTGCTTGAACCCTTGGTTGGCTCGAACAGGCTCCCCCCTCGGAATTCTTGGAAATTCGAGTATTCAAGTTCGAGTCAAAGGCTGTGTCTTCTAAAGAGCAGAGATTGTGTACGGCTCTGCGTATGACTCCTTTGGAAGTGAATACATCTGCAACTCTGGCAGCTCCGTCGGGTCCCGGGTAAAGTTTTTGAATTCGCGCCATCCGCCACCTAAGCGGTGGTAGGTTGGCTTCCTTTATGACGACCAGATCACCTTCCTGGAATCCTCTTCGCTGGACTCTCCACTTGGCCTTCTGCTGCAACTCGCATAAGTACTCGTGTTGCCACCGATCCCAAAAATGCTGTCGCATCTTTTCTAGAAGTTGGTACCGGTTGAGACGATTTGGATTCATATCCATCAGGTCCTCTGAAGGCAGTGCTGTGAATGGTTTACCGATAAGAAAGTGTGCAGGAGTCAAGGGATTGAGGTCGTTGGGATCAGACGAAAGAGGAGTTAAGGGCCTGGAATTTAGGATTGCTTCAACTTGTGCAAACAGAGTCGACAATTCCTCGAAAGTAAAGTGTCTATCGGCTAATATTCGAATTATGTGGTGTTTCGCGGCCTTAATACCTGCCTCCCACAGGCCCCCAAAGTGAGGAGAAAAGGGAGGAGAAAAATTAAATTTTATGCCTTCCTCGGCAGAAAAACCTTTGATTGTTTCACTGTTTTGTAAAAGATTAGTAATGATGTTATTTGCACCGACAAAATTAGTGCCATTATCACAGCAAATTTCTAAAGGCTTACCTCTGCGAGCTATAAAACGTCGCAGACATGAAATAAAACAATCCGTAGTAAGATCGCTAGCTACCTCAAGATGTACGGCCTTAGTGCTAAAACAGATAAACAAACACATATAGCACTTCGTTATCCGACAACCACGACCTTTGCGATCCGTAATATAAAATGGGCCGCCGAAATCCACACCACTAATATGAAATGGCTTATTTGGAGTGACTCTATTTACAGGTAAGTTTCCCATAATGGGAATTTGACATTTAGCCTTCATAATTTTACATATTTTGCAATTATTAACTGTAGATCTTGCCAATACTCTGCCTCTAAGAGGCCAAAACCTATTTCGTATGTCATTCAATAAAAGTTGAGGACCACAGTGTAAAAGTTTTAAATGGAAATGTGTAAATAGTAATTTGGTGAAATTATGATTTGTGTCCAGCAAATATGGATGTTTCTTATCATGAGATACCTTAGAATTTTGAATTCTCCCTCCTACACATAGAATATTATGACTGTCAAGAAATGGACTCAGAGACAAAATACGAGAGTTAGATGGCAAACCTAGGTTATTTTTTAAAATAATGATTTCTTTAGCAAAGCATTCACTTTGATGTTGTTTAGTCAAAACATTTATAGAATCGTTTAGTTCATCAACACTTAAATTACCTGACATTTTGGAATTTCTATTTCGTACATTATGGATAAACCGAAGAACATATGCAACAGTTCTTTGCAAGCGCGTGAATCGCGAAAATCTGTCAAACTCAACAAGATTGATTAATTTATTACAATTAGTAGAATGCAATGTGGTAAAAGAAACAATATTCTTAGAGCATTTCGTTTCAGGTAATTGTTCAGTATTATGTTTTCCTACATCTTGAGGCCATGAACAAGTATCCTCAGCTAGAAAAGGAGGACCATTCCACCATATCGAAGCCGCTTGAATAGATTTAGGACAGACACCTCTAGACGCCAGATCAGCTGGATTTTTATCGCCTGGAACATGTCTCCAAATACCCTTAGCTGTCAGTTCATGGATCTCACCGATTCGGTTGGCTACAAATGGCTTTAAATCACGTGGTTGATGAGATAGCCAACCTAAAACTATGGTCGAATCGGTCCAAAAATAAATTTTGTCAATTTTGCAACGAAGCGCCTTTAATACCTTTACGCTTAATCTAGCTGACAGTAGACTCCCGCATAGCTCCAATCGAGGTATGGTAGTAGCTTTGACGGGCGCGACCTTGGTCTTGGCACATAAAAGTCTAATAAGGATCTGACCTGCATCATTTACCGATCTAAGATAAACGGCAGATGCGTACGCTAGCTGAGAGGCATCGGAGAATGCATGAAGCTCAATTCTAATTGCTTGTGATATTAGAACACATCGAGGAATTTGAAATTGAGATATTGAATTTAAATTTGAAGCAAAGTCAGTCCATTGTTTAAGTATGGATTTATCTACTGGATGATCCCAGTCTATTTTAGAAAGCCACAGCTTTTGTAAAATCATTTTAGGTATAATAATGCACGGACTAAGCAAGCCCAGTGGATCAAAGAGCTTTGCTGAATTTGACAAGATAGTCCGTTTCGTAGCCATTTTATCTAGTTCCAAGTTAGATGAAAATTGCAACACGTCCCTCAATGGATCCCAATGTAAACCTAAAATAGTTGAATGGGACATATGGTCCAAGGTCTTGGGTTGAGAGGTTATCGATTCATTATTTAAAAGCGATGGTAAGTTAGTACGCCACTTGCGCAATGGGAGACATGCGGCGTTAAGAACGGTGTTAACTGAATCTACTAAATATCGCATGCCCTCCTCAGTTTCCTCACCGGAAAGGAAATCGTCGACGTAAAAGTCTTCTTTTATGATCTGTTCTAATTTAGGGTCATGACATTCCTTTGCCAACTGTAGTAAACATCTAGTGCTAAGGTAGGGAGCTGAGGCGGTACCGTAGGTAATCGTATTCAATTGAAATACTTTGATTTGATGTGTAGTTTCGTTACGCCATAAAATTAATTGTAGATGGCGTTGTTTTGGATCGACCAATATTTGGCGATACATCTTTTCGATATCTGCTGAAACGACATATCGATGCTGTCTGTACCGTAAAAAAATTGAGAACAAATCGTCCTGTACGACAGGTCCGATATGTTGTATGTCGTTAAATGACACACCGCTAGAGGTTTTTGAAGACGCGTCAAAGACAACGCGAAGTTTGGTAGTCTCACTCGACTCTCTTATGACGGCGTGATGGGGCAAGTAACACCCAAATACTGGTTTTGGAATTTCGGTCATGTGACCTAAGAATTCATATTCATGGATGAAATCAAAATATTTTTGTTTCAGTTCAGGTTTATTTTTAAGTTTTCTTTCCAATTGCAGCAATCGTTTTTCAGCTATATTGTAAGAATCACCCAAGCACTGAGTAGATTCTTTAAGGGGAATTTGGACACAAAATCTACCGTTACTATCTCGGTAAGTAGTATTATTAAATAAGTTTTCACAATAGTCATCAGTACTAGGCTCGACATTGGGAGGTACCTCTTCGAGTTCCCAAAACTTACGAAGTTGATGCTCTAGGTCGAATGATAAGTGACAAAATATTTTAGATTTTTTATTGTTCCCGTGAATAGCAGTTGGGCCGGCAACAATCCACCCTAGCTTCGTTTCCTGCAAGATCGGCTTTTGAAGTCCTAAATTGATGCGGCTTGATTCAAGAAGATCCCAAAATACGTCAGCACCCAATAAAAGGTCAATATCAGAGGGTTCATAAAACTTTGGATCAGCAAGTTGGACATGGCACGGAATGTCTAACTCTTGTATATGCACTGCAACATGGGGCAGCCTATCGGTGATATGAGGTAGTACAAAACATTTAACGCGCATAACCAAATTGCTTGTTAGCGAACCAAAATCCAAATAGCAATGTCTGGTGACATTCAACACACTACTTCCTATACCTGATACGCAATGATGGTCAGTAGTATAAGTTTGCAAACCTGTCTTCCTTAGAGCCCTGTCAGTAATAAAAGAAGACTGACTGCCGCAGTCTAACAGAGCTCTCAACACGCATGTGTTGTCATTATTCGTGACCTTGATTAAAGCGGTAGAAAGTAGCGATTGGTTTGTAGAAGTTGCAGCCATGGAGACTGACGTAGGGCTAGGTGGCACTTCTGAGGATGCGACGACAGCCGAGACAACAGGAGGTAAGTTATCATTTTCACTACTGGCAGTAGATATTTGATTATTAGACGTATGCTGCATTGAATTTTGCTTGTGTATTAAAGTGTTGTGTTTCTTATGGCAAACTCTGCAGCCACCCATCCTGCACTGATACGCTTGATGTCCTTTACGAAGACAATTGGAGCATAAGTTAAGTAACCTTATTTTACTAATTTTATCCGCAACTGGTAGTGACTTAAACGTAGTACACTCGTACAATTTATGATTTTGTTTACAGATAAGACACTGAGTGGAGTGCAACAACGACGGCGATTCAATAGACGAACTAAGGAACGATTTTGTATTAGGCAAACTATGACGTTTATCGTTCCTATTGGGCTTACTAACATTCATTGATTCTAGCACCATAGAACGCTTGCGGAGAAAATCATAAAAGTCCGATAGTGTGGGCGAATCCATGTCGCTTCTGTATTCTTCCCACTTGCGAGAAGTGACACTATCTAATTTAGCAGAAGCCAAATAAATAATTAATGTATCCCATTTATCCGTGGGTTCTCCTAAAATATGTAAAGCGTTTAAGTTTTTTGATAACGTATCGATAAGATTACGTAAGCCGCTATGGGATTCCTTGATCAACGTTTCGATTGTAAATAAGCACCTTATGTGTTCGTTTATTAGTAGACGCTTGTTATCATATCTTTCACACAAAGTATTCCATGCAATTATGTAGTTGTCTGATGACAACGTGACTGAATTGATAACAGCACTAGCCGGCCCTTCCAAATATGTCTTGAGGTAGTAGAATTTGTTTATGTCGTCAATAGTTTCATTGTCGTGGATTAATGACAAATAGGTATCCCGAAAAGACAACCATTTATTCGGCTCCCCATTAAAGGGAATAATTTTAACAGGGGGCAACTTTAAATACTGCCCTTACGACTTTTGTTAGATGAGGATTCAGACTTATTTTTATTTTCGAAAAATTCAACTAAGGACTGACCCTCAGCTGATAAATGAAAGATAATATTTTCAGTAAATTCGCGTTCTTGCATTTGTTTAGTCGTATCTTCATCCAACATTTCAATCTGTGATTGAATGTTATCAAAGTTGCACGACAAATCGCGTATTTTACTTAACCGTAAGCGCAGTTCATTAACCTGTACCAAACTGATTTCTTTACATTCCAATAATGGGTTTAAATATTTCTCAAATAATGTTAATCGAGCCTTTATATGTCCCCTTTGCTTTATAAGTTCCTTTAATTCACTCATTTTGACGATGCAACGTTTTACGAAACGAATATAATGTTATAGCTATTACGCAACAAACGAGTAACAATATAAGAATATAAATACAAAACAGTGAATACAATACTTGGTTCAAGCCGAGCGAAGTGATAACAAACCGGTTCCCGGGCCGCTCGCTCGCGCTGCAAGGCACGGTGTCGACACAGGATCACACTGTGTCTAGTTGGAAAGGACGTAGTTGACACTCAATGGATTTTTGCGGATGTTTGTTTGCGCGAATCGCCAAAAACCAACTGAAATTGCATTAAAGGGAATGTTAGATGCTGATATAATGCGGTAGTTACAATTAGATAGGGGAAAATATTGTATTTACATGAATATTTTAAGGCCAAGAAACACCGTGTTCGGGGTAGATTACAATTATTTATCTAGTTTTATGTGAGTAAATTAAGCTCAATCTTTAACGAATCACTTGTATTTATGTACTAGATGAACTGCTAAACACCAAATAATGCGTAGTTTTAGAATTAATAACGATTTTATGCGAATTTAAGTAGATAAAATATGGTAGTTAATGGTAGACGGTAGCTGTAAATAAAGTTATTGAATCAACTTAATTTACACAAATTGAAGCAGAGAGGATGATTATCAAGAAAGAATGGATGCACTTCCCTCGGAAACAGTGGCTGCAGCTGGGTACTGGCGAATTCCTGAAGGATAGGTCCGTCCTTGAAGTAGATTTCTTGATAGATGTATGAATTTCGTGACAACAGTTCGCGCTTCGGCGAATTTGTTCCAAGTCGAAGTTGATCACGTCGGGGTCACCAAGATGAATGCGCAGGTTATTGAGAACGAAGAACAACGGTATACAGTAGAAGAAACTCTTTAATTACTAGTTTTACAGAGAGTGATAAAATGTGATGTGCACCGCGTTGACTTTCGTTACGCACTGACAAGTTTGTTAATCGCACACGCATGGGATGAATTTGTTGCTTGTTGGTTTATTGTAGGCGCACTTGACGTCGTCGTTCTAGGTCAGTCCTTGATTGCTTGAACCCTTGGTTGGCTCGAACAATTACTACTTACACTTCTTTTCATTAGCACTTAACTTAAACATGGTAAAGGTACCAGGTACCATGGTGGTAATAAATATTATCATGAGGTTGGGATTTAAACTTTAAAGTTTAGTATAGGATTAACTTAAGAAGAAAGAAAAAAAAATCGATGGAGTGTATCCTTTTATAAATCAAATTAAACCTAGAATTATACTTAATCTAATTATATTATTGAAAACGTGCCTATTAATATCTATAATTAATTTCAAATTCAATTATTCATACAATGAGGATTAAACAGTTGCAATTAATATATTTATCACATTCGAATTGTTTTCGCGACACCATTTCCAAATATTTGATTTTCAAATCAGTATTAACATATGTGAAATTAACATGAAATCCTAACGAATTGAATAGATTAAGTAATAATTTACTCGGTTCGTGATTGTAACGTTGGAACCAATTTGTAAAGTTAATGTTACGCTCGCTGGAGTCCTTACTTCTGGTGTTAAGTTTCCAACTATTAAGGTACCCTTTAGTAGAAATAGCACCTACTATTTCTTTGTTTAACGTGCTCTATTACAGTTGTGTAGAACTTTCAATCACGTTTACTAAACTGACATTTTGTTGAATATAATTTCTATTTGTATTTCTCACTTTCACGTTTAGATGGTAGTCTAAGTTGTTTTTGACTTTGCCATAGCCAACAATAAAAGCTAAAGTTTTGAAATAAAATTACTGAATTGTGTAATCAGCCACGGCTACTATATTCTATTTTATAAATCATTACGATTTTTTTGGTCCTTCTACGAACAAAAGGACCAAAAAAAAACATCATATCCCAGAGCGCTCACAAAATACACTCCCAACTGTCTACAGTAAAAATCGTAGTTAAAATATGTAGAAGCGTTGAACATACTTTTATATTCGAGATAACAGTTCCTTCATTACGTATTCTGTTCACAGATGACTACAACAGAGTGGTGCTAGAGACGGTGGACAGAGAGCCAGACTCCGACTACATTAATGCTTCCTATATAGATGTGAGTATGGAACAAACCGTATTATTTACACATGTTTAAGAATACTTTTATATGTCATTGATTTATGAAGTAAGTACATTGTACGGTCGCGAACTAAACGACGTGTATTTTCAAATTGAAGTCGAACGAAATAGCAGTCATAAAATTTTCCGGTTAATCTTGAGGCCTACTTGAAAATAAAACCTTTTGATGTCAAGAAAGTTACATAGTTTTAACTTTGCCAAAAGCTTATTTAGTGTCTTAACTTAAAAAAAATTGCACATAGTTTCAATATTAAATATATTACTTTTAGTGAAGTTCTATAGTACAGTAAAGTTAATATTACAGTTTTGAACAGAACAACTACATCGGTACTGTGGTCTCAACTTTACCAGTTTCCACACACAAACTTAGACTAAAATTACTACTTCAATACGACGCCAAAATTGTGTTCAAAATTGTTCCTATGTAGGTATATTACTATATAATATAATTAGGCATGTAAAATAAAATTTTGTAGTCAATTTCGCGAGAATTTAATATGATAAAAACAACCTTGTAAGCTAATCGAATCGTACCCATATTGCCTTATTTGTAACCTTTTCTGAAGCCATATACAACGTTGATAAAAGCGAGAGGCATTAAATGAAACCACATATTCTGTATATCATTATAAGGCTACACAAAAAAAAATCAAATCAATGTAAGCAATAGTTTAGTCACAGGATATTTTTTTAGTTTTTTTTTAGTTTGAACATGCTGTATCTTCCTGATTAGGTGACTAAGTTTTATAGGCATAGTTATCTAGTTGGCTCCGGTTGGGTCCGAAACTAGTCGGGCTATCCCGATAAATACGCGTGAGTAAACCGTTATAACGTTTTAAGTATGAATCATCCTCACGAAAGTTATTATAAAAATATTGCTTACATTGATTTGATTTTTGTTGTGTAGCCTTATAATGATATACAGAATATGTGGTTTCATTTAATGCCTCTCGTTTTTATCAACGTTGTATGTATTATGTTTATTAGAAAAATATACTTATATACGTACTCCTTGAATTGAAGCTTCACCGAGCCGCATCTAACAACATCGCTTTCAATTAAGTTACGGAGCAGTCTCCTGCTTTGTTATTACAAAATTAATTACATGTCTGTCCTAAATTAATTACATATAATTAAAGCATAATTACGCGACAAAGGGATCGATATTCATTATCATTTGCCAGTATCAAATGTCTTGGTAATAAGGTTGGAGGTATCATTATATATTTACGAGATTGAAATCCAGTTGAGTAAGCTTTACCGAAAGGACCGAGTTAGTATAAGTGAAATTAAGAATGATTCATTTATTTATACACCAATTTGCGAAGGTAGATGCTGGGTTATTTTAAGATTAGTAGTTGGTTTCAATCATAATAGGCATAATAGTTACTCGTTTTAAGCGTTAAAAATTTTAAATTCATACAATCAACATAAAGAACTCTTATGTATTCAACTGTCAAAATATGGAGATATGTAAAAGCCAATGTTGAAGTTTCTTATGAATAAAATTTCAATAAATATTTAAACGTTATAACGGTTTACTCACGCGTATTTATCGGGATAGCCCGACTAGCGTTCAATGAGAGTTCGACTCGCGACCCCGCCGCCGCGTCAGCTCATGATTAAGGATTCCGGTTGGGTCCGAAACTAGTCGGGCTATCCCGATAAATACGCGTGAGTAAACCGTTATAACGTTTAAGTATGAATCATCCTCACGAAAGTTATTATATCAATAAATATTTGTAATAAAACGACCTAGTTAATATACACCTGACCCAAAATACAGTATATCGAATCTATTCAGCGTAGTCAGGCTGATTTCGTAACGTCCGATACTCCAGTCCATAACATAAAGGATCCAAAGTAACAATCGTCTGAATTCACCGTTTTATAAGAGGGTTTGGAGGCTATCACAAATTCAGTCACGTGCACACATAATGACTACACGAATTGTTGGTTCCAATGTGTGCGGACGAAAAGACCCGAATCAGAAAGTGAATGGCTCTGAAGGACCAAAAAAATTCAACTAGTATGTTCTCTAGAATTGAAATCGCTTCAAAGATTCCTGATAAAAGTAGCGAATGACCTAATTTTGTTACGCAGGGTGAACTTAATATGTACTAAGCAGGCTTTTAGTGTTCAATTTCGTTTGGCTTGAAATAGTATGTGACCTGGGAAACTAAACCTTTAAAATAACCTGGGTACATTATATGAGCACAAGTAAAGGTAGTAAAAGACGGTACAAAAACGTAGAAAATGCCGGTTTTGTAGTACAAGTGCCTGCTTTTAGGTAGACAATGTCGCCACTAAGGAGGAAAAGTAGCTATAAATTTTTTTGAATATACAGTTAGAACTTGCATATTTTTGCCGCTTAATTCTGCAAAATCTTGGGTTAAGTTTTAGTTTTTCCCTCAAAAGGATAAGCGACCAACGCTAAGCGTAGGTAAAGGAAAATCTAGCATTACATTTTAAATATTTAGCACACACTTACGCATACAAGAATAAAAGGAATTTTATAAGATGCTTGAAGTTTAATTCATTTACTCTGTGAATATCAAAATGTACTTTAATTTCTTAGACAGTTCTCATTGTAATAAAAGATCGTTATTTTACGAGTATAACGGCTTGTCGTAAAGTACACTGGCGTATTGAAGCTTTTGAAGAGATATCACACTTTTTTATAATAATATTAATGATTGTATCGTCTTGTAAATGTATCGCTGCTAGACAAAAGCCTATTCCCAGATACAGAAGGAACGAACATCAGTCATCTTGCGCACTAACAAATTGGTATATTCCAATATTTGGTGGTCTCCGAATGTATTGTTACAATTTTTCTTACAGATTATTTTAATTAACTTAATATTCTTATTTTTGAAACGTTTAATTAACCGAATTCCAGCTTATTAAAGATTTTAATGAAAGTTTGAGAGTATTAAAAACGTTTCCAGCAACGTATTTTATCGGACAATATTCTTTAGAGGCGAGGTTTTTTACAAAATTAAAAGCGAGCTAAGTCTTTGATAAATGCACTTCTTGTAGTCGCCGACAGCTTAAGCTAGGCGGAGCTTATTATACATCCTTGTTGGGTTCTACGATATTAATATTACTGCAACTTATCCTAGTAATATTAAATTCTCAGTATATTCTGCAGCGCCTTACCTCTTTCGCGGATCAAAGGACCAGTTTAATATTATCTAGGGATATAAAATGTAATAATTCTTGTATATACTTTACTGATATATTGCATACCTACTATTATTCCTATTAGTAAGAACTTAGTATACAAAGGAGGAAATTTCAAAGGTATAATTATTTTTACTTAGGTGTTTGTTCGAAACGAACGACCTAAAAGTTAGTTAATTTAATCGTAGGTATAGCATACACATAGTAGCGTTTTCCCCTTCTACAACTATAAATATAACAAACAATATCAAAATACAACTCCTGATATTTGTTCAATGAGATTAATATGTGCTTACGTCACGTAACACGACCAGATGGAGTCCATTAAACGTTATGTAGCCGTAAAAGTCACATTTGATATCCAACGCAGTTTCTGTAGCGCTGTTAGGTATTTCATTGGTATATATGCAATATATGTAGGTTTGCATTAAAGGATTATAGTATTATAGGTAGGTATATTATTATGCGTCATTGGTCCTTCGGTCCGAAATACAATTATCGACTGATTAACGTGTTGTGTCAGTTAGCTATTACGTATTTCTGATACAATTTCGATAGTAAATCTAAAATGCAGATTCAGTAAAATACTGGGAGTTGAATGTGGTAACATTTATTACCAGTTATTCTATTTTCTTAAGCTTTTCATACCCTATTTTTTTTCTGCAGAACCTGCGGAAAGTATAGACCAGACGCATAGCTAAAATAATAAAAAAAAATTGTTAAGTGATTGCGACATAATTATTTTTGCAATAAATTTTGTCCCGTCCAGTTATATTTAACAAACGAAGTTGAATACTGAGATTTTCTTTATTGGACAAGGTAAAAATATTAAACGCAACGGAGCATAAGCAATATCTTCCTTACTTATTATTCTTCGATCTATTGAGTAAAAAGCACTCGATTTTATTTTTCATATCGACTCCTTAAGATCAAATTAACTATATTTTTTCTTAACCAACAACAATTTAATAAAATTATCTTGAAACTTTCTTAACCAGTATGTATTTATTTCGGGTTCTTATTTTATCTAGATATTTGCAAGTATCTTTTCTATTCGACCATAGGTTGTCTAGAATTTAAAGCTGCTAGAGATAAGACTGCTATTATAGCCTCACTGCAAGTAATCAATTTCACATCTCTATACTGTACCTATAGGTAGAATAATCCATTATATCCTTTGTTCTGCCTTTGATGTGGTGATCAATGCTCAAAAACCTTCTCTATATGGGAAGAGCTGCACCCAGCAGTGGGACATAAATATATACTATATAGGCTGGTATATTATTACATATTATTTATCATTCTTTGTTCGCAGAGTATATTAAAACCAAACGCGTACATAGTAACCCAGGGTCCAACGGAAGACACGGTGGTCGATTTCTGGCGCATGATCTGGCAGGAGCGGGCGGCTGCCATCGTCATGCTCACCAAGACCTTTGACTTCATTAAGGTAAGATACCCATTGTCTGTAGATAAAGTGCGCGGCCTTGCGCTAACGCTTCTTAGATTAAATATTTTCAAATTTCGCGACTTGTACACATATTTTAGACAACTAAGGGCCTTCGCGATGCTTCCGGATTAACCCAATATCTGATAAGTCAAAAACTTCACTTATGGAAGTGGAGTGTAATATTATATTATGTCATGAGGTATTTTTTTTCTGATGCGATGTAACTTTATCAAGGCCTTAAGACTTAGCCTAGGTCTTCGCCATTTAACCATGCATTTTTATCAACAATGTAGTTGTTTTTTTGTCTTTGGACATTTGCTCAACGTCCTGATTTGATTTTGTGGACGATCTTAGTAATTTATTTGACCATGAATTAACCAATTTTATTTCTCTACATTATAGTTCGGCAAAAAGTTCAAAACAAATAAATTTAGCCAACACCTACTCAGTTGTAATTTTTTACTTAGTCGTTAATGCTCAATATTACGCACAAGTCAACGATTAAACCCACATAGAAAACTGCCAGCAGTGAGTTTAAAACAAATGGTAAAAACACCTACGAGTACTAACCTACTATTAAACAGTACCATCGCATTTTCACCAATTCGTAAAATCCGCTACAAATTTTCTATTTCATACTTCATTAAATAAAATGTTCAGCACTCTGTTGACTGACTCATAGTATAAAGAAACTTGACGCCAACATAACAAATTTGCTTTCCTCCGTAACCCCTACATTTACATCGTTCATCATTCCCGAAAAATATGTAAAACATTTAGGCATACACAAGTTTATGAGGGAGTACGTCAAATGTTACAAAATTTTGGAAGAAAGTTTTGTATTGCACAAATTCTTAGAAAGCATTTCCAGTTAGTTAATGAATAAACTTGTAAAATGTCTGTATAAATAAGCTTCTTAGTTATATGAGTTTAACAAGGAATTTATCATTGATTCATTTTCCATATAACATGGATACTGTAATACGAAAATTTGTTTTGAAAACTTGTAAGGTATCGTAGCTCAATATTGTGCCGCTGCGACTGTACGCAGCGAAACCAATACGAATTTACCGTATAAATGTTATACCCACGCTAGTCAAAGGTAGCCCTTTGACACACGATACATTCCTATAAGAAACATTGTGACACGGCACACAGCATGAAACTGTGAGGTAGCCTTCGGCGTATATAAAACGTCCACACGGCTTTTCACATCCACAAAAGACCACGGCTTTAGATACAGTGTTACAACAGAAACTCGAATAACGACAAATTAATTTATCATCCATAATGCGAGTTCATTAAAATTTCCATCTCATCTGACTTCCCCACTTACTTCGACGTGAAAATTCGAGAAGTATCTACAAATTCAGTTTTACCCTAATCAAGTCCACTGATTTACTTACACGGAATCCTACTCAGAAACACTTAACAACAGATCTGTCTAATGCGACGTAAATTATAAATTAACCGCACCACACTCTCGGAAACGTTGTGAATAATTAGCTTACAGAATAACAAACAGACAGACAGGCGGAGTTTGTGACGTTTGAACGAAACGGGGAGGAATGGGCTTTTGAGAGAGTTCTTGTTTTTTTTAAGGAAAGATATTTGGTATTGAGTAGCTTTGTCTCCATTGTGCGCAGAATTATATTTATTATTTATGGATATATAATATAGTTACTAAAATGCTATTGTTTTTTATTATGTGTCATTTCCTGGTTGCAAATTTGGTTTTATCGAATCAAGTGCTAATGTGGGTCAAAGACAAAATTAATTCAAACTAAACAACTAAATTAAGGATACCTTTTAAAATTAAAAAAAAACCATGAAATACTTAGGAATGGGTACAAATTAGATTGTACTTCATACCTTATACCAAGACGTTGAGAAATCAAACAAAGTAGAGCTAAGAGCGATTATAGTTTGATCACTTTATGATTTGTTGAGACAGTTGCTCTTTAGGGAGGGGGCTCGGAGAAGTTATCGCAAAGTAAGGGCTGTTGAGGTTGTTGCTTGTTAGGTACCGGTGGAACTAGTGAGGATATAGTGATACTACATAGTTTAATAGATTTTATACATGACGTGAAAGTTTGCAATTTCTTTTGATAGTTTTTAATACTTTCAATTGAAGCTGTGATAGCCTAGTGGTAAGACCGCAGGACTACCAAGGCTCGAGTTCAAACCCCATGGTGCGCACCAACTTTTCGAATGTTGTTTTGGAAATAAATTGCACAGCTTCCGTGTTTCGGAAGGCACGTAAAAGTCCTGCGCCTGATCTCTCTCCGGTCGTGAAAGGAACAGAGAGTGCACCTGTGTTTGCGCACACGCTTGTGCACTATAATATGTCCTGCGTAGCTGGCTGGTGTCATAGTTACACTAGCCGCCGTGGCCGAAATCGGTCAGGACACATTATTACTCATAACACAAGTACTTTAGTATGCTTAACTTAACACTAGATGGCGTTGTGTGAATACGGTGGGATATTACTACTAACTCTTAATTTGTTTGTTGTCGCCAGGTGATGTGCGTCCAGTACTGGCCGCCGAACAAGGACAAGGATGAGACGTACGGTGACATCAGCGTCGGCATCGTGCAGGAGGAGGAGCTCGCCAACTTCCACATACGAACCTTCAGGCTGTATAAGAGCGAGAAAAGCGTGAGTAATATCTATCATCATTCCCGTTATCCCAATTATTATTTGGGGTCGGCGCAGCATGTCTTCTTCCACGCGTTCCCATCTGCCGTCATCTTGCAAGTAACACTCTTTGCAGCATCTTCCTATCCTGCCATCGCGATCGTTTCTTTGGTTGTCCTCTTCCCCTATATTAGTAATATTTGTATGATTCGTTACTTGAATTTTCTTAAAGAACATTATGGTAACAAATATTTTAAAAGTTTTATACAAAAACAACCTTCAAAAGATTATAAAGAGCGTAATAAGATTCCACTAAAGTCTAAAAGACACGAAAACTTGAAGTCTAGGAATACTACGAAGCACTACATTTCCATGAAATTAAAATAAACGAAAAATATTTTCGTTGAAACCAAAGAAGATTCTAGGAAAATTCTTGGAATATTTTTGAACGTAAGAAAAATATATTCGAGAACTTTGTTTACAAAGGATTCGTGAGAAAAGTTGAATTCAACTCGCCGCCGCCGGTCCTATTCGTATTTAGGTTTCAATTTATCAAAACACAAGACCTCAGGAAATTCGAATGTAAACCACATTTATTTAAACGAGGAAAAACAGTCTGGCTCAAACTGGTTTAACGATATTATTGTATCTTGTGTGCTTTATAAAGTTCTAAAGAAATAGGTAGTCTTTCGACTATGAATAAACCATGAAAAGAAAATTATTTTAATTCATTTGTTTAAGATCTTAAATATGAGTAGACCAAAAATGAAACACTGGATATATAAATAAAATGGTTTGTGGAAAATTCTCCCACATAATAATAATTATCTACTCTAAATTAATAACATATTCCACAAATCCGATTGGTCAATTAAAAAAAATAGCAACACTGTCGAATGGTTGTTAATCAATTTTAATTCATGTATAATAAAGATATCCATTGTTTTGCCAAACCATGTTTACCGTTTCATAATATTTGTTGTACAATAATTACAACTTCGTAAACAATGATCGTTCGCCGTGACAAAGCTTTCGTTTAGCACCGGTATAACAAATTAAATCACAGTTGGAATAAAAGTTGATTCCCCTGAGAATGGCATGTAATTAATGAAAGTAAATTATTTATGTTGTAGAGGAAAGTTTGGGACGAAATGTTTTTTTTATTTGTCGACTGAAATATTTTTATTTTAATTATTTATTTGGGAAAACAGATACAAAATATGAAATGAAGCGACATAAAAAAGCTATTCATTATCCATATTATTTTAAAGTTTTTACTTCTTAAATTATTTTCTACAGACAGTGCTATTATATTGTATTAACAATTTTAAAATGTTGATGCATTGTCCTACTAATATTATAAACGATATAGTTTGTGTACTGGTGTTTGTCACTCTTTCTGGTTCGATCAGTTATGATAAGGTTTGGTGTAAAGTCAGCTGATACCCTGGATTAACACATAGGTTTTTAAATGATTGCGTCACAGTAGAGAGTCAGGTATTGTGGTAGTGACACCACGCTGTCGATGTCGGTACGACCATCACTTTCAGAGGTCGTAGTAGTACCTGTGCCCCCTGATCAAACAATTAAAACACGCACTTAAACCTCTCAGCTATAACAAAGCGCTTTAAAGCCACGCTTGTCTTGTTCTTTATTATAAATCTCATATATGAGGTCATAAACTTTTGTGGGCCTCGTTAAAACGTCACAATACCAAGGAATTAACTGTTATACGTTAAAGCAGGAAACTAGGTTTTTTTATGAAAGCAATCAAAAACTGTCCTAATGTTTCCCTGCACAAGAGAGCTGGCAATGATTGAAGATTCTATTAATCTCAACATTGTCACCTATCACCGCTGAACATGTTATATGAATATTGCTTACGAACTACTGATAGCTATTGTGGAAGCTAATTTTAAGCGCTCCCGTACCTTTGCGATGTTGCGATTGACGGGTGTTTACTGCCCATATTCCCATAAAATAATTAATGCGTCTGCTCAAGCTAGCTAGTAACTACCTAAATTTGACAAAAAATGTATTTATTGTCAGATACTAATTTCAAAGATTCTCACTATAGCTGGACACCAATTTTTAGATTTCAAGGGGCAAAGAATTACCGCGACCCTAGCACTTAAAGGGCTCCAAAAGGAACATAGTGGATTTTAATCAGTAAAAGTCTGATACTCCCTCCCGCTGCGCCCACAACGGACGTAGTCATTTGATGATAACCCACGAAAAAAAAGTAGCAATTATTGATCCAACATAGAGCTCAATGATCCACAACCTTCCTCTTCTCTAGGTGGTAGTCGAAGAGCGTTTTATCCTTCAGTTCCACTACACGCAGTGGCACTCCCACACGTGCCCGTTCAGCAATGCTCTGCTTGAGTTCCGGCGACGAGTGCGCGCCGTCGTCGGTAGACGGCTCGCTACCAACCCTGCAGCTGGACCCATGGTCGTGCATTGCAAGTAAGTGACTTTTTTTGAACCAGTATTACCTACTTCCACTTCTTAAAGTAAGACTGTTTAAGTGGTGTAAGCAAACGCGCCGTCTTTTTTCCAAAACTGCCACAGCATTGCTTTAAATGGTTGTGGGTCTACAACCATTTAAAGCAGAGCTGGGAAAGAGGAGTGAAAAATTACCAAATGAGGAAAGATTCTTATTCTTCTTTATCTTTCTGCCCTTATCCCATGTTACTTGGGGTCGGCGCAACACGTTTTTTTCTTCTAGTCCATCCATATCAGACGTCACAGTATCCTTTACTCCTTTTTTATTCATACGAGATCATTATCATTCTTTCCTTTTTAATCATATTTATAAAGATTGAGATACGAAAAAATGTTTCAGTCTAGTAAATATCTTGTTTTTTTAATACTAGACCAAGTAACCGTATCAGAACCGCAGAACTACTCAAGTATAAAAACAACAAGGAATCTGTCCGCTCACATAGAAAGATTAAACGTCATCTGTAATTTACAAACCAACAGAACAACATATGCACTGCAGTTTTCTTCATATTTAACTACTTGGATATTGTTACTCAACGATGAGTACTTAAGTCCGATTCGCATATCTCTTTAAAAGCAAAGAATACAGCCGTAAAAAATAAGTCGTCTACTCTGTCTGATTGCCCCGTGACAAAAGGTCGTTGAAAACGCACGCGATTCTAAGGTTCAATGCACTTACATCATTTCAGACGGACAGACGAGACTATTTTATTCATGTTTTATGTTCTTGATAAGTGCTTGTAGCCAAAAAATATTAAGATTTTTTTTGTTGGATGGCGTTTATAGAATGAAATAGACGCCAATCCATTTATCAAAAGTAAATTGAAAAGTACAAGTTTTTTTTTACCTAGTCCCAGCACTAAGTTATTATTTTTGAATGTGTTTGGGAGCCATATTAATGTAGAATATTCATGATCTTTGTTGCTGGCTGTATACAATAATGTTAATACTACTACAAGGCAATAAAATAAAGTGTATATGCTAAGTCTGTAGCAAATATTTTACTTAAAGTAATGCCTTATGTCTGGATTCCACTAAAGGGCTTCCTTTGAGAGCATTCCGTTTACATTCTCTGAATAAAATGTTTGAAGAAAACGCTCCTTTCTGCATATTAAGTAGGTATATTTACAGTGCATTGTGTACTAACGTGGCAAATAACGTCCAATACAGTATTTGGTTAGACTAAAGTCTTTCTATTTATTTTTCTACTTCGCCCTCTGATTTTGCTGACATTGGAAAAAGGTTATTGTAATAAAACGCAATTTATTCAAAATGCTCTTTCATATTAATAAAGCATATTGTGCCGTCAAATCTAGTGTGTAACTTGAAGCAAAGGACCAACTTATTCCTAAGCCACAGAACTTATTCCGTCTAGTAAGAATTTGAGAAAAATACCATGTAATATACGGTCGGAATGAAAAACTTCCTCCTTTTTGGAGTAGGTTAAAAAATACAAATCTTTTCAGACGTATCGTATATTACATTGTGTTTATACTAACCAATTTCTAACTGCAAATGTAAGTAACTCCTTAAAAACTACAAAAATCCATCTCCTTAAAAAACACTTTATATCATTTCACGGGTCTTAAATTTTGATGTTCTTCCTGACAGTGATGGCGGCGGCAGGTCGGGAGTATACCTAGCCATTGATGCGAACCTCGAGCTGGCCGAGGAAGAAGACTGCTTCGACGTGTTTGGCTTCCTCAAGAAGCTCAGACAATCCAGGAAAGGCCTTATAGAAAACGAGGTAAGAGGGTTTTGGTTAGGCTTTACAAAAGTATAGTTAATGTAGTAAGAGCCGGTGAAGCAGTCAACGCCTACGATCAGACTTACTGCATACGTGTTAATAGGATTTAAGAGTATGTATTTCATCTTGTTTTACAGTAAGAACTCTTAAACAGCTGACGATAATAAGGAGAATCCATAGCAAAAATCATGATCAATCCATAGGATAGATCATGATTTTTCCAAGTCATGTACTGAAATTATACTATTTATAATCGAATTCGACGAAAAAACCTAGTTAATACTATGATTGCTAAAGCACACTTAAAGTTGTTAAAAATTACAATTGCAATTACGTAAAAAATAAAAGCAATGTCAGCAATTTGAGGCTGTAATTGTAGCCATTACATTTTAGCTCCCGTACTGTTAACACAGCAAAACGAACTCGGGGACAAAAAGCAATGCTGCACTCCTAACAAGTAGTTTTCCTCCTAATTGGAGATTTGCTATAGAGCACAATATCTGCTAAGATTGAACAGCCTGGAGTTTCGCTATTGCAAACATTAAATGATAAAAGCTTATTTTATTCCCTCTTAGGGACTTTTTTTCTCCTATCTTCCATGTAATTGTGAATTGCGTTGGAACTATTTTTCTACAATATCTGAGAGGCTGATAAATATGATAAACATCTGTCAAATATCACGTTCAGTTTTGTGATTGATCGTTATTATTTTGGTCATCCATTATCCAATTCCACTAATGGATTCTATTACAAAATAAATGGAACCATACTCTCGTTTCCTGATAGGCTATGGTAAGTTTAGCAGTTCGAAAAACAACGCATCAACTTTATAGACGGGCCTGTTGGTTTAGTGGTTACTTGGTGGTTAGTTACCCTGTCTGCTAAGCCGGAGGTCGTGGGTTCGATTCCCACCCAGGACAAATGTTTGTATCACACAAATGTTTGTTCTGTGTCTGAGTGTGTGTGATTTATCTATAGTATGTTTATATTTAGAAATACATAAGTATGTTTATCAGGTATCTGATTACCATAACACAAGCTCTGCTTAGCTTGGGGTCAGATGGCCGTGTGTGGATCCCAAAATATTTTATTTCTTTTTAGGAACAATACAAATTCGTTTACGACACTCTTGAAGAGCACGTTGTCTGTGGAGTCTCGTGGTTCCCGGTGTCAGAGCTATCGCAAAGACTGAAGCAGAAGTCCCAAAGGGATCCGGTGTCGAAGTTGAATGAGTACCAGAAGGAGTACCAGCAGATCTGCAAGCAGACGCCGCGGTTCACGATAGGGGACTGTGCGGGGGGGCACAGGGGGGATAACCGGGAGAAGAATCGAGATGTGCTGGTTGTGCCACGTGAGTTGATCATGCATTTGTTTGGTACTAAGTTTTGGGAAGGGTTTGAGTTAGTTTAGAAGTTTCATTGACTGTACTTTGGTAAATTTTTGTTTGCGGGACAAAAGAAAAAATACGTAGGTACCAAAATTTGTCATTAAACTATACGACGGATATTAAAACGAAGGATTTATTATCATCCATATTATTATTGTCGATGAGATCAATGCAATTAAGTGTGCGCAGCAAGTTGATAAAGAAATGCTTTTAAATTTACTCTAACTTTATAAAGTCAACCGAAATACCAGTCAACATTTTCCATTTCTAAAATTCAGTTTCATAGAAATAGCACTTTGCTTGGATGCAGACTTTACAGATACAACAGTTACTAGTAGATAATATTTTAACTCACATTTTGGCTTTCATGCACTATGAATAAATAAACCTAAGCGAGATTGTTTCAGTTCTAATCTAAAGTTATGTTACAGCGGACAACTTTCGTCCATACTTGACATCTTTTCAAGGAAACAGCTTCACAGACTACATCAACGCTGTGTTTGTCGATGTGAGTATACTAAGAATATTAATTATTTACCAGCTGTTGTCCGCGACTTCGTTCGCGAAAAAAAAACTAAGGATGAAAAATTGATCTTGGCCGATTCCCAGACCTACTAAATACGCCTATAAAATTTGGTAAAGATCGGCAAAGCCGTTTCGGAGGAGTACGGTAACTAAGATTGTGTCACGGGAATTTTATATATGTATAAGATATTACTGACCTAAAAAGTTTTGGCTCAACCGTATGATATACTTTTTTGGACCATCACGTTTACTTTGAGCACTTTAGATGTACCAGATGATTTTGTGCGACATCTCGTTTCCTTCAATCGCATTTCATGATTGCTCATAATACAGACAATTTAAATTGACTAACGATCAAACTGATTGGTACGCACATCAATAACTTATTATCGGTAGCCAAAATCAACTTTAGGTCAAAGGTGTAAAGTAAATATTTTGTAAGCACACTACCACAATATTTTTGCCTTCTTCATACACTGCGTTAATAATAGTTATACATTGTTATTACAATTTCTTTTGCACGAAATGCACTGTTTCTCGGCGAAGCTTGAAATTTCTCAGGCTCATCTTGTAACTAATGGGAGTTTATTATGATGCAGCACCACCTCTAATGCAGTTTGTTTGTTACAAGCTCCTTGACTATAAACCATAGATTAAGCCACGGAGGTAATACAAAGAGGAGATGTTCTAACACGATTTCCTTAGGAAACAACGCGTGACATTTTGCGGGGTGAGGGGGGTGCTAGATCCCGCCCACTTCTCTATTTTCCATCTATCGGTCTATAGCAAAACTATTCGCTCCTTCTGTCGATTTCGTTTTGTAGTGACGTAACTATCTCACGATAGATGGCCACGTGTTTATAAAATGATATGAAAACTACAAAAAGAACATTTTGGCCTTAAAAGGATCTTTAGGAATGAATGTTGAACAAATTTCATTATTAATATTATTAAAATTTGTTAGTTCTAGCTCTACATACCTAAATATTTTTAATTTCCATGACACCAAGTGTCGCCATCTAGTGTCGTGTCGGATTATGTTTGGAAACGCACTATTATTCACTGACTAAAGCCACGCCCAAATGATGACGTCAGGGCCTAGTTGAGTGTCACAGTGCACAGTTGCTTAGGCCGTCTCCTCTTTGTATTTGCTTCGTGGATTAAGCATACCAGGAGCCTTGCAACTACTTTTGTAGTTTATTTCTTTAATATTTTCTTTGAGGCAAGTTATAAGTATTCCAGTGGTTGCTCTTTACATTGTAGTGGGTGTTACAAAATAGTTAATCTGTTCCTAAATAAAATTGTTATTTCTCTTCCATATTTCACGAGATTTCAGCTTGTCAGTTTCGTTAATTTAAGGAATTCGCTTGGTGTAAAAATATCTGTAATCTATGGATCTTCTATAGTCTTTGTAAGTTGGACCAAAATATTTCTCAAACTATATTTACTTCAGCTTCGTGTTTTAACTTAATTGAAAAGCAGCCCTAGATCAGTCACACAGACAATACATTAACAGTTTTATTTAGAAGGCAAGAAGTATCATAATCCACTGTTTCCAGGGTTACACGAAGCCCCGTGAGTACATAGTGACGGAGTGGCCGTTGGTCAGAACGCAGGGAGAGTTCTGGTCGCTAGTGTACGACTACGAGTGCGCGGCCGTGGTCGTGCTGTGTGTGCCGCCTAAGAACTCGGTAAGTTGAAAAATACTTTTAATATCTAGATGTATGATTTCAGCCTATCAGTGATGGCGAATCCACGCGAAAGTCCACGCAGTTAAAAACATTTAAACATAATTTCGACTAGCATCTGTCAATTTTGGAATGAGGGGAATAAATTCCTTCGTTCATGCTTCTGATTTTCAGATCTGTCCTAGGTTCCTAACAATTATCTTTTTTGCAGCAACAATTCCCACCATTCTGGCCAGAAGGTCGGCATTCCAAGAAGTACGGGCCAGTGTTCACGATAGACCACGTCTCCCACAATCACTACACTAACATCAAGACTTGGATATTCAGAATCAATAAGAAGGTAACAAAGATCTCCAATATTGTCAATGGTTTATTTGACCTAAATACAAAAAAAATAACGTTGTTCCCTCTTTTTGAATACCAGATTATTTCGCTGACGGAGCTGATGGCTGGTGTGAAGGCTCCGACGAAGACGGTGCAGCTGTTCCAGCTGACGTGCTGGCCGATGGGCCACAAGGTGCCTTCCTCCACCAACTCGCTGGTCGAGCTCATGAACATGGTGGAGCGATGGCGGCAGCGCACCGACTACGGCCCCGTCTGCGTCGTGTCGCCGTGAGTCAACCACTTGTTCATTATCTAAGTTTCTTGCTCCATTATAATGGTTAGGTACTAATGGCTTGTGTTATTGGGGTGCAGTGACGGGCGAAGTCGTGCCGGCGTATACTGCGCTGCCAACGCGTGCATCGAGCAAGTGATCCAACACGGCGAGGTGGACGTGTTCCAGGCGGTCAAGACTGTGCGCCGGCACCGACCACAGCTGGTCGAGAATATGGTACGTATCCATCGGTAAGGCTCTAAAATTATGGCGAAACAAAATTTCTAACGAACTTTGCCTTCCACAGACTGAATACAAATACTGCTACGACTTAGTCCTCCATTACGTGCTGCATTATTTAAATAAAGACATGAATGAAAAGAAGTGAGAGTGCGAACTCAAGGACGAGCTCTGGTTCATCGAGTTCGGTCGCGGCGCGGCGCTGCCCACGACCCCCGAGGAGACGTCGCCGGCGGCGGCGCGCGAGCCGAAGCGCGTGCGGGCGCGGCGCGGGCTGTCGCTGGACCGGCTGCTGCCCGCGCCGCGCCCGCCGCTGGCGCACGCCGCCACGGAGGAGCCGCGCCGCGCCCGCCGCGAGCGCCCGCCGCTGCGCCGCTCCTTCCGCCTCGACGACCACGACGCCGCCGCCGCCGAGCGCCGCCGCGCCTTCTCCCGCGCCCCGCGCGCGCCCTCCTTCGACGAGGGCGACGACTGCGAGTGCGCGCGCTCGCAGCCCGACGACGCGCCCGACGACGACGACTACGAACCCGAGTTCGCCGCCTCCCCGCCGCGCGCGGACCCCCCGCCCCGCGCCGGCTCGCACGACCGCGTGCTGCACGACGCGCCGCCGCGTGCACCCGCCAGAGCGCACTCTCAAGGTGTCTTTGAACGGCGCCTGCCTAAGATATATAAGTTCGGCCTTATGGATAAGTCTAAACGCGCTAGTTCTAGCGCCCTGTACGAGCGGGCCGAGCGGTCGCCCACAGAAGCGTTCTATAACGCGACCGGCTCCACTCGGCTCAGCTCCCAGGAGCTCTTCGAGAAGTTTTGCTCGGAGGACTTCACATCACTGTACGGTCGGGACGAGGACCGGCGGCGCCGGCCGCCGCACTCGAAGTCGACGGGCAGCAGCGGGTCGGACGTGCGGCACGAGCGCACGTGCTGCCGGCGCGCGCCGTGCGGCTCGCAGCCCGCGCTGGCGCGCCGCCACGTGTGCGCCGCGCCGCGCTCCGAGCGCTCCACGGACAGCGACGACACCTCCCCGCGCCGCGCCGCGCTGCGCCCGCTGCCGCTCGACCCCGACCCCGACCTCCAGCCCGACGACTGCTCGCGCTCCGCGCCGCTGCTCAGCCCCGACAGGTTCGAAGCTAGATTCACTTTCGATATCTCGGAACGTAGCGAGGTCACGTCTAATAGAGACGAGACGCCCTCCGATGCAACCGAGACGAGAAATCTGACGCTGTATGAAGAGCCACACTCGGACCGGACGAGTCTTTGCGAATTATATGACGCAGCCTTCTCATCGCATCGCCCATCTTTTCGGCGAGATGGGTCGAGGCGACGTGCTGGCCCCGTCGACCTGAGTACCTTAGATTTTCGCGCTATCGACGATGAAAGCCCTCGGCACAGCAGACGCACGTCACAGCGGAGTGTCGACGATACGCTGCGACAGAATTCCGAGTCCCGCAGCTGGGCGTCTGACTCAGTGTTCGCGACGCCGGAGCGGCGCGTCGCCGGCGACGCGTCTCCTTCGTCCGGCGACACGCGCGGGTCTGTCACCGCGGCGGGAGACTCGCCCCCGCGGGCAGACTCCGCCGCCGCCGACTCCACCATCGCGGACACCACTATCGCCGACACCACAGTGGTGGAGGAGGAACCGACGAGCGTGATCGAGCGCGCGGAGTACGCGTTGGCGCTGCGCCTGGGCCGCATCGAGCTGGACGGGGACTCGTCGTCGCGCGCCGCGTCCACGCCGGTGGGCAGCGCGCGGCTGTCGAGCCGGCCGTCCATGCACAAGCTGGAGCCGCTGGAGCCGCCGTGCGCGTGGAGCGGGGCGCGCGAGGAGGGCGGCGGGGGCGCGTGCGGGGGCGCGGGCGCGGGCGGGGGCGCGCGGCGGCGGCGGCCGGCCTCGGAGCCGCGGCGCTCGGCGCGCTGCTTCCCGCTCTGACTGCGCGCGCGGCCGCGCCCCCGCCCGCGCCCCCGCACGCGCCGCGCGCCGCCCCCCAGTGCCTTGTCGGCGGCGCCCCGGCGCTCTCCCGTCCGGCCGCCGCTGTCCTCTCCCTGTATATTCTCCCCCCCCTCTAGTTTCCTCCGGTCGCCGGATCGCAACTGCCAAATTTCTAAATGAACATATTGATTACTTTGACTAGGTAAGTAGAGTAGCGCCGTCTTTTTCGGTATCGTTAGGTAGGCAGTGCCTAAGTCGACTACGTGCGTAGAGCGTAGATTCTAAATCTCGTAGATAGAAATTGTTCCCGGGGCCGCCGCGGGCGCCCCGGTCGCAGTCCACGACTGACACAGGGTCATCGTTTAGCTAATTACACAAAATGCGCTGTCCTCACTCACGCCGGCTTGTGCCGCGATGTCTTAATCCGGGTCAACCGTAACTCAACAAGGATATAGAAATCGTATACCAACCCAGACAGTAGATACTGAAAAAGTTACAGTACCGTCACATATTTAGATGTAACACAGCGCAGCGTGAGTGCGGGCAGTATGTACCGCATCGCAAATGTACCAAGCGAAGTGACTAGCTAGTACTTAGGTATTTAAATATATTACTTTTAGGTATTTATGTGCTTTTTATATTGAGCTGAAACGTTTCGTCACTTGACGCGGAGTCTCGGGACACGACTCTCCGGTTAGACTGATGCAGGTACTGTTCTGTTCAAAAGTGTTTCGATATTTAATATTTTGTATTACGATACCTTATGTTAAAGGTTTAGGTGTCGTACAGTCGATGTTATCAATGTTTGTCTAGTTTATTCCAATGTGTTAAAATATATTATTATATGAAATATTATATTATTATTATCAAAGCTACGATTATGTATGTGGCTTGCTGCAGCTTGCAATTTGCTGAATATTTTGCAAAGTACTTACTATAATGTTTGCTATTATGCTAGTTTTATATTGTTATAAATTTCAAATGTGCCAATGTTCCAGAATATTAGTTGGATGTTTGTTTTTATATAATTTTAATAATTGATACCGAAGTTTTCAGGTTTTCGTTTAGTTTTGTTAAATTATTGACTGTTTTGAATTTATTGTGAATAATTTTATATAGTTACGTTTACGTGATAAATAGATTTACGTAATTACTATGTATTTATAGCTATTCTCATATATTTTATATAAGATAACATATTCAAATGAATAAAACTAATTTTGAATTATATTTTATGGGCTTCAAGTCCTTGTTTGATGTTTAGATAAATAAGATACTTCCAAATATTTATTTTAGTGGATGTATAAGTAAATAGCTCATATTATTGTTGTCCTTCCATAATTTATGTATTAAAATATTTAATATTTTAAATATGTGTATATTAAAGTAAAATTTATAATGTTTTTCGATGGCATTGTCAAGCATTGTGCTTAAAGTTTTGCAGTATGTGTAATATTTTTGCGACGTAACTTGCGTAAGATTTTGCAATTATATTATTTTTTGTATAACCTTGTTTAGCACGTGCTGCTATTATTCAAATAGTTTTAACCCTTTGATGTGGTGTAATATAAATATTAGTTTGATAGTTTACAAAATATATTTATGCAAAAAGTAAATATTTAACGAATATGACGCACAACCAATCCTAATATAATATAATAATTAATAAATGGATAGTTTACCCCGACCTTTGACTGCAAACATTTTGATAGTGCAAGTTTTTGAACATGTATACGCTTTTCAACACAATTTTGGAAGTAGCAGCTAATTTAGAAAAGTAATGTCAATAGAATACAGTGATTTGAAGATTTTATAACCATAGACTATTTACAATCGTCAAAACAGCTTTTGTAAGTCCTAAAACACGCTTTGCAAATATAATAAATAAAAATTTAAAATTTATTAAAATAAATTCGGAATATATACAATTTTAATAGACGTTACAAATGTGTTGGCGACTGTACAACATTTTAAAAGACATTATTGAGTGTTTTATAAGTTTGATTAATATTTTAAAGTATTGGGAGGTAGAAATATGTAAGAATGCTATTATAAGGCTATTGTAGGTGAAACCAGGTAATTTTTAAACCCGTATTCCAATACATGTGCCAATTTTTAGTTTACAATAAAATTGCTGGTATAAATAGTTAGAACTGGCGTCCGAAATATTATACCTAATTTGAATTATCTACACGATGTTTCCGTTTGTGCAATACGCCTAGGGAGTACCTAGTCTTGTACTCACAGCATAAAATTCCACCAACCACATTTTTCTACCTTCCCTATAAGTAACTTGATAATATAATTTCACGTTCATTTAATATATATTATTTCGTAGGTACGTAGACATTATCGCTTATAGTAAGTTAAAATTTCATGTGGACCATAATTGATTTTTCTTTAGTAATAGTTTTAATAACTATATTGTGTGTACATGCGACAATTTTCTTTATATTTGGGAAAATTTTAAATATAATGACTCGCCCGACCATCTTTATGTAAATAAATTAGAAAAAAAAAATACTAATTGTGTAGTCGAAAGTACCTACTTATACCAAATTATGAATATTGTATACTGCGTAACGTATTTAAATATTTACTATATAACGTGATACGGAAATACGTGGTCATATGTATAGGGAAATGAACTTTTCCTAGGGAAGATATAAGTCAATGCTGTAATAAAAAGTTGGAGATCCCGTGCATATTTTGATCAACTGACCATAATTTTGTATGGTGAGCCCAACCTTCATTGATAATTGACTAAAATTTTCTCGACTAGGTGTTTATTTGTGTGTATTTCCGAGCAAATCCGTATTCAAAATAATACATGTCCATGTATTTTCGACACGCGTCGTATAAGTCGTGGTGGACAATGTACTACTTACTATAGTAAAATTTATATGTATAGAAACATTGTGATTTCAAATTTTCAACTTCCAAGATAATGTAAAATAACATTGAAATATTGTTGTCATAAATGTTATTTAAAACGGTAATTTTAAAATTTATACATGGAACTTAATGGAAAATATATTTATTTGTTGTATAAATTATTTGTTTTATTCCTATCGGACTCAATTTTACCTACTATATTTAAACTAAAACTGAAGAGGGTGTTAATATCTCTAAAATTTATGAAAGTAAAAATTGTAAATCCACGTGACTTATCGAAAAGGATTAAAATTTTCATGCACATTAGCAATTTTTGTCGCCGTAACTGGTTTTAAAAAAACTATAATAATATGCCTTGCAAACTTAGTCATTTTTTCCTAGTTAAAAACACAAATCGCCTGTAAGAATTAAACCAATTTCTACCAAACTTTAAATAACATAACCTCTACACCCACATTACTATCTACACAAACAAATAACCAAAACCATAGTTCAGTGACACATACACATCTGAATACTGAAACCGTTTTTGCTATCTCAATCTGTTAGCTGTCATATGTGCGGATACCACAAGATACATCAGTGCAGATATACGAGTGGATATGAATCAATGCCTGTGGGATATTTAAGAGGTAACTGCACTGTATCTGCAGGTAGAGTTCAATCGAGATCTGTGATTGAGGTAGTTTTGATTTTTGCTTTTAAATTAGTTGTCTGACGTGAGTGAATTGAGAAATTAAGAAACTAGAAATAAATGCCTCACTTGATTGACTTGGGAAACTGAAAAATTATTAGTACGTCAGATAGATTTCCAAATAATATTGGACGCGTATTTTTTATTATTTTTTATCTTAAATAAGTAATCAAAAAATCATCTCAAGCTTTTTTCGGCAGCTTATAACTGAAAGCTAAATCGTTCACACGCCTCATGCTATTCTTAAAGAAATGTCCTAAAAAGATTTTACTCAGTCCTTTTTCTTAAGATCTACGAGAAGGCAAATTAATGATATTTCCTTCACTTTTTTTTTTAAACTACACTGGGATGGTTTTGCAGTCTTACTTTATTCAGCAGAAAAACGAATTTCACATGACGTTATTGTCATGAATATTTTAGGTTAAGTGTGCTGGCAAGGGTACATTAAAATTCACAAATGATACTCTACAAATTCGTCTCACATAATTTAATAGAGAGCATTTGTGTGCATTTTATAAAGTGCTTGTTATTAAAGCGCTCGGCGTTCATTTGCAACGTTATTCTACAAAGTAATGTTGTTTTCCCGAAACGATGCACACTAAGTGCCACCACGTCCTCTTTTTTTGTATTCGGTGGAAATCCTACATGGACTTCCTCCGCTGAACAGCCGACTTCCCCAAGTCTTGCCTTAGGATATTTATGGCAGCTGAAGTAGAAAGTATTGGGCCCTTCTTCTACCCCTTAGTCGCCGGACGCGAATTGGAAGATCGGACGAAGCCTGTCGGTCTCTTCTTGCGCTCTCTTTAAGCACCATCACTTCTTCTTCTTCTTCTTCACAAAAAGCGCTCCAAGATTCTTTACTCACAGTCATGGAGAAAACAACTGCTGTAAGTGACAGATTTTAGGTGCCTACACTTCTTGCATCAACTCCAGTTGTGTAAAAGAGACGCCGCTCTACGCCATATATTGCGTGCCTGCTTCCACAACTGCAAGAATATCACTTTAAGAGATGGTGGTCCTTCGTAACCGACGCTGTGTCATACAGTCCTCGTTAATGACGTAATTAGCAGTTAAGCAGCAGTTAATTAGTCCTAAGTATACAATGTAATGGCTTCTTCAGTGACTTATATAGGCGCTTTGCGTAAATAATATTTTATCATAGAAAGTATATGGATACGCTTTTAAAAGTAGCGAAGTGAGGTTTAATAAATTTTGTTGTCCGATCACAGAACTTTATTTAACAGAAACAAAACTAAAACAAGAAATATCTACATTTATAACTAAACTTATGTAACTAAAAAAATTACATATTTACAAAGCAGAAAAATAAAAAAAACGACAGTAAATAAACAAAGTATAGAATTCCAACAACAAATGAAGATCTCTATTTTTTAATTTAGAATTGATTATCGATTATTGCATAGCCGATCCGTGGCTTTGAATGGTATATAATATCGATACTACTAGATCTATACGGAATTCCTTAAATAGAAATAGGTACGTATTCCCTATTTTTGTTAATGTCCCAGACAAAAAGCATATACAACTTCGTCCTCCATCATTAGCTAAAAAAAATAGCAACGTCATTGTTATACGTAAGTTTAACAGACTCAGTATTAATTTTATATTTACTCATACCAGGAAGTAAATCTAGTTATCATCGATTTTTTTTACATCTTACCTATAGCAAGTATGTATTTGCCTTACAGATTAATACTAACTTAGATACAAGAACACGTTTCAATAATCTTAACTTCGTTACACACATGTGCTACAGATCCGCCTTTGATTGTACAGATTTCATTTGTTTTCTTACTTTCACATTGGTGTAGCTTCAGCGGTGTAACACATATAATTACAAGGTGCGCAGAATAAGTGCTTAAGTAGGAATTTACATTAGGTATCGCAAATAGCCATTTCACAGTAAATATTTTTAATTTTCCGATGTCAACAGTCGACACTTTTTTTTAGCCAGATATAATTTCTTCGTGGTTGCAATATGTTATGGTTAGCACCGATATGAATTAGAAGGAATATGATGTATAAATAAGTTAATATATCTATGATAAATAGATACAGTTGTAAGATAATGCATGGTCCGACCCTGCATAGATAAATAAGAAGTAAATCACTACTATCTGGACACAACACAACCCCCACAATTCACTTGTAATTTATTATTGTAAATTCTATAGTAAATATTTTATGAGGTACCTACTCACTTATATTATTATATTAGCATGAAGTTTTTGATCTGCATACCTTAATTATTGTAAAACTAAAAGATTAGTTTGATTGTTTGAACGCGCTATGAAAAAAAATTAATTGTGAAAACCTAAAGATTACATGACATCATGCTACGGCCACAATTGGAAGAGTCGCAGTTGATACCACGGGCCCAGCTAGTAAATCATATAAGAATTCCACCTACTCCTTAGGTAAGTAGCAATTTTACAAGTCAATTAATCGTGTAGGCCAAATGCATGAAAGTGACAAGACTAGTCCAGTGATTTATCCAAGAAAGATAACGGTTGCATAAATGACATAGATCTACGGTTCATTTCGATATTAACTTTGAACTAACCCTTTCTAAACAGTTTTTAAGACAGAAGTCTTCAACGTCAATCAACTTCACTTTCCTCGTCCGTCCGTCCCCATGTAAGCTTAGATCTTTTAAACTACGTAATGGATTTTATGCGGTTTTTTTTTTTTATAATATAGATTGTTGGAAGAGGAAGGTTTATAATATGTATCATCACCGTGCAAAGCTGAGACAGGTCGCTATTTGTGTATAAAATATTTCTGAATTACAAGTATATCAGAATAACCTTCTAAAGCCTAACAGTTATAAATCTAGATACGAAAATTGCGTCATAAATCCTACGGGATTACTTCACAAATAACATCAGTTTTTCGTCCTCCAACTTTCAACACACACACATTCACTATTTATTTGAATTAGTCACTCGCCGTCGCAGCAAATGTGTTTGAAATGGGATTGTCAGCCCGACAATGCATACGAGACTAAGCGAAACTTGTCCAAAGTATCCTGACCTTTGGTTTAAAACTGGGACGCCGCGTTTTGACCCTAATCTGGAGAATAGAGGGAGGGGGTGAGGATTAAGTTATAATGGATGTTTTGCATGGAAGTGCTTTGTTTGCTCCTGCATAACACACGACTAACTATAAGTTTGGACTAAGATAGGACGGTATTTATTTTAATTTAATTTTGACGAGACTTTTTTGGAAAGCTGTTGTTTTAATAGAAATGTTTTCTGGTTTCCCTATTCATGATGAAATTGAGTTTTAATTGGAACTGTTCCGTTTGATGTATGTAGGCAGGTCATATTAAATTGACAATATCATTACCTGTCAAGTATTATTAGCGGTATTACACCACTGACCAACATACTACAAAATAATAGTTTAACAAAACACCAAATTATCAACAATATATTTAATCAATCATAACCACACAGTCATTTAACCATCAATCTAATATCCGTGTTCTTGGTAACCGCCATGGTGAGAGCCATATCCGCCATGGTGGCTGCCATGACCGGAGCTGTGACCGCCGTTGCCGAAACCGCCACTCGGAGCAGATCCACCAAAGCCAGTAGAGCCGAAACCAGAGTTCTGGTGGCCAGGGCCACTGAAACCTTGGTCAAAGTTTTGTCCACCAAATCCACCCTGTCCGAAACCCTGGCTATTGCCTGGTCCAAAACCTCCTTGGTGGCCGCTTCCAGTTGATCCGAATCCTCCCTGTTGGCCTTGTCCAAAGCCTCCGCTAGGGCCGAAGTCCTGGGAGTGACCGCCGAAGCCGCCTTGGCTCCCTTGGCCCCCTTGGCCACCGCTGAAGCCGCTGTTGCCACCCCCATAGCCGCCCCCGTGGCCGCCCCCGTGGCTACCGCCGTATCCGTATGGGACACCTAGAAACAAATAATACGCTCACTGAAGATTTTTGTTTATAAGGCTTAGGGTATTGGAACTATAAAATTTCAGGAAGAGCATAAAAATGGCTAAATTCGTCACTTTCAACGCTTGGAATTGGTAATTTTTTTGTCTTCTCAGAAAACTAAGTCGCAAATCCGAAAAAAAATGAGGAATTTAGTAATTAGTAAGTGTAAAACTGTCCTAAGTTAACAGAAAAAAATAATCCAGCTAAACAGATACTGCACAAGTACGAGGCAAGTAGATTATTTCAGTTTCACAACGAGCTATAATTTAAATTCTTCATATACAATATTTATTAAACAAATCACACTTATTTCTTCCACTCAATTTATTTAACCGCTCATAAACATTACAAGTGTAACCAACAAACATCGTTAGCCAGTAAAATAAACCGAATATTACGTCATTAATCAACATCACCTCTAAGTCAACGGAATAAGGTCGAATTTCGCAATGTATTATCTCTAGTACCTTTACTATGAACTCCTATACCAAGTCCGATGTCGTTGTGGGAAAGAGACGCCGCTCTACATATTGTATCGCGGTACCTCTCTTTTACAACAACGATAGTCCCCGTTTAATCGCTCTTAGTGCAGGCAAACCGGCGGCGGCGGTTGCTTGTATAATAACATTTATTACAAATGCACAATAAGTTCAAATGTTATTACAACATGCATAAAACAAATTAATTAAATTTTACGAGTGAAGAGCAAAGGCGAGAGGTTATCATGGATCTTTATTACTTTGGTAATAGATAGGAAAAGTTCTAGACTGTTTATATGCAGGTTATATATACAGGAAATTAATTACTTAAATTATTCATTCAAATGTCGTGGTGGCCTTGCGGTTCTATGTATGGATTGGTATGCACGAGGTGCAAGTTCGATCCCCAGCGCAGGCAAGTACCAATGTGACTTTTTCAAAGTTATATGTACTTTCTTAATGATTCTAAGACACTACTGACAAACGGTGAAGGAAAACATCGTGAGGAAACCTGGATTTCAAATATTGGAATCTGAAATCGCCAATCCGCAGTGAGCTAGCGTGGTGATCAATGCTCAAACCTTCCCTATATGGGAAGAGGCCTCTGCCCAGCAGTGGGACGTATATAGGCTGGTTTATTATTATTCATTCAATAAGGTAATTAAATTGATTTGATTGTTTATATTTTTTTCATTTTAACGATTAATTTAATTATGTTTGAAAAAGAGTTGTTAGCAACAAAAACTGTTTTTATTTAAACGACTCCCTTGCTCCCTTGTTTTTTGTCGCGGGGGGTTTCACAGACATTCAATTCACATGCACAAAGACACCCTGACTCAGATCGATCGACCACCTTTGTGGATCGAACAAATTCTTGTCCTACGCGGGGATCGAAACTGCGACACGTACAGTGGTAACTGGCGCAGTTGCCTATACCACTCGGCTATCTGAGCAGTCAATTAAGTAATTAAAGGTTTAAATATTATACTTGATATTACTTACAATTAGCAGCAACGGCTAAGGCCGGCTATCTGAGCAGTCAATTAAGTAATTAAAGGTTTAAATATTATACTTGATATTACTTACAATTAGCAGCAACGGCTAAGGCCAACACTAGGCAGATAATCTGAAAAAATACAACAAAATGTAGTTAAATTTACAACAGCGTACTATATCGTGATATAATTACATTTTATCTATTTCATGTCCAATATTTGACTACTTTGTTTCTTCATTTCTTAAATTGTGCGCGAAGAATAACAACACAGCATTCAATCAGGGTATTGCCCTTATAAATACAGAAAAGGCGAAATTTAATATTCAGTATCAATTCAAAAAAAAACATTATCCACTATTACTAGACAAATAGAATCTAATACTAACTTTAAAAGCCATCTTAATCACACTGTCACGACCGTTCTTGTTTACTATAATATGTCCCAATAGATTAACCCCGTCTTATATAGAGCTTGTTATCTACAGAATTTGAGCGTCTGACCCCCAACACTATAAGAAAACAGTTTAATATACTAAAGTTAATATTATAAACAATAACAGATCTCTTATCGATTACTCGGAATAGATTTGAAGAGACCCGCTTCGTTTGTTTACAATACACGGACCATCACGTGAGTTGATCTAATTTTTGTTCGTGGAAAACTTTATCTATTCGTAAATAGAGAAAACATACTTATTTTTCTAGTATTATTACAGTGCCCTGTAAAACTGATTTTTTTCACACGGTACTGTAACACAGGTGCTGGTATACTGAGAGCAGTTGAATTGTTTTGTTTTAGTCAAATTAAACAACAATAAAAATATTTATTTGCAGAAACATGGTACAGCAAAGTTGGTAACAGTACGAGTAGTAGTTGAGCACATATTGCCCTTAGTAGGCATGCGACTCCCAGGTACGAGCAAAAGCTTTTACTACTTTATCAGACCATGTCCCCTGCTAATGAGTATTTTTTTACAATCATTTTAAGAATGTAAATGAGAATCCAAGCACTCACAGGTGACTCAGACTACCCCTATCTTCTTTCATCCCCTAGTCAGCAAAGTGAGCAAAAAGTGCACTCAATCAAACTTATTCCATTTCATTCCTTCCACTTTTAACTAAATTCTCAATCAAATTCAAGTGTCCATTTTCTTACTTTAAGAGAAAGAAAATCTTTTTGTAAAATGAGAGTTTCAGTATTTAATTTAGTCCGCGGCGGCGCGGTGGGTAATGTCCACGATAGCCTACAAATGCATTCTTTGACCCGCGGCGGCCGGCACTTCTGTAATAAATTTCATTTTAGAGAAATTTTGTTTTAGCAACGTTTTGTGATAGTTCTAGCGAACTTAGCAGTTATCCATCTATTGTTATTTGGGAATACAGATTCCTTATGCGAAATTACTGAACCTGTTACGGAATATTCCTGATATTGTGCGTATTAGCTAAACATGAGACGTTTAATTTGAAAAAAAAGTCATGATATCATAAATCATTTGACTATGACTTGAACTTCAAATGTTTGGTCGTGTATAGGTTCATCTTTTTGCTTGTGACTGTACAATGTCATAAAAATAAAATCATATCCATATCAATGCACCTAACTATCAGTATAGTCTTCATCAGTTATCTGTCTGACGCAGCTCTGTATTTTGATCCCAATAAAGAGACAAAGAGAAAACAACTGAGAGTAGAAAAACTGCATTAATTCATTGAGTTTGCATGTAGTGCAATCGCTTCTGTAGTCTGATCTCCGACCTCTTTCACCTCTTCATTCAATTAGTCTCGAACTTTTTATTGTTTCCCATCCGATGTCTGTTTGACCTATTTAAGTATCAACATTGTACGTTTCTTTCTTTGAATATAAAATATTATTTCAATCAGCATTAAATTGATTTTAATGTTTATTAAAAGTAGAGATACATTTTCCTTGATGTGAATTATATTTAGTTTAAAGTTTATAGCTATGCTTTTAGATACAGACAATTGTTATTCAAATACACATATACTGATTCTAATTCTGATTTGGTCATCTATGTTCTACTGATCTTTTTTTAGGGCAATAAAGTTCCAGAGCATCAGATCATTCCAAATATAACTACTAGTATGTGTATATGTTACATATCAAGCCGTTTATTAGATGACATCTCACGTTATAGATAACGACTTAATAGTGCGTAAGTAATTTTAATGTGTTTGTGACTTACAGAATTGGGTCACCTGATTTCGACACCATGACAGTTGGGGGTTATATGAATCGGTGAATAAAGTCTGGAGTATTCTAGAGGTGGTAGTTAATAAACTAGTAATAGAGAGAGAGATCGAAAATCTTTTTAATGGAATGGAATAGGTGAAATGGAAGAACAACAGACAATTTTATAAGTCATTTCTTGCGACTAGAAAAAATTTTGACATTTTGGAAACTGGAGATATCTAACTATATCTCCTTTAATATCACGGGAATAAACCTGGCTTCATTATTTATTTGGTATTGTTTGTAAAAAATATGAATGAGAGATATAATGTAAACACAACATGAACAACTGTTTAGCAGCACGTTGCCCTCATGATTTAGGGTCGTCCACGATAAATATCGTCAGTCGGTAATTCAAGCTACAATCATGAGATTTGCGTATTCACAGAATACATTTTTGTCATTATCGTTCAGTTATTTATACCCAAAATCAATATCTTGCTTATAACAAAACGATGAGTTAAATTAATAAAAGCAACTGATCTGTCAGTTTTACAGCTAAATTCAATGGATTCCACTTTATCTAGTAGAGATGCGAATTAAAAAACTTTACACATAAAAATAAAATTTATTTCCAATTAACCAAATTATTTTACTGCAAAATTCTAGACTCTACTACTATTCTGCATATACTACGCCATTGACCTGTTCATCAGATGAAATTTGTCGCCCACAAGTCTACAAACGAGGTCTAAATCCTGCATTCTGCGGTTGACCAGGTGCATTATCGTCAGGTCCTTCAGGAAACATAACCATCTCAATGTGAGCAGTTATAGTACCTTCGTCAGTTTCAGTAACGTTGGCTACGATCATGCCAACTTCGGGCATCGTAAAATCAAGATTGATGTCTACCCCATCTTCCTCTTCAAATCTATTAACATTCTGATTGCCTTGACCAGCGAAGCCATTTTGTCCTCCCATCGGACCTACAGGAACTTGAGGATATCTGGGAATAAATTGAGGGTTATAGAAGGGTCTTTGAGGAACCCCTCCCCAAAATCCTGGATTTTGATTCATCGGAACAAACCCCGGTCTGTAATATGGGCCTGGTCGAACAAATCCTCCTTGGTTCCATTGTCCAGGGCCAAATCTACGTGGTTCAATCCTATTCTGGCCTGCATACGGTAATGGGTATCTTTGGTACATTTGCTGGAGTCTTGGAGAAAACCTTGGGACATTTCCTGGCATCGGAAAGCCGGCATTTCTAGTAGGACGCTTATAGCCATCATTACCACCTGATTCTTCCTTAACTTCAGGATTTTTGGGGTCAATCGGATCATTTTTAACTAGTAGCTGCTTTACTAGGCCTATTGCGTCTTTTTTTTCATTCGTTTTATTTACAAAGCTTAGTCCTCCAGGTAAATCAGTAACGTTCAGAACTTGTTCGATAGTACTTGGAGTATCCTCACCATTACCTAAACAAAAAAAAAACAAATCATTCAAAAATTCAATCCAATGAACGCGGGGTTTAAAAATATACGTTTGTGACTTAAACACATTATTACTTACCAAAATTAGCTACGATCAGGATCACGACGAGACAAGTTAACTGTAAACAAAATTTGAAATATATTACTTTCTGACCTTTTCGTCCGTTAGGTACACCAATAGTGAGTAATTTGTTGAACGTGGGCAAAGAAACGAGTTCAACACCACTGTTCATACACACTTCTTTTCATATCGACATCAAACACTCTAACATTTTACAAAACCAAAAAAAAAAGACTATCTCTACACTCACCCTGGCAGCCATCTTGCCCCACAGACACTGAACTTTATAATAATAGTGAATACTCATCAATGAACCTGGTCCTTATATACGAAGTCTTATCATTCCCGTGATTACCCAACAGGATACTTAATTACTCACATTGTCAAAGGACCATAAATAATAACTTTATCAATCAATATCCTTCACACATTGTAATGTATAATTATTTACTAATATGATTTGACGTAGTTTCCCTTTCTATCTTTGAATTGTTGATGGAAACTTTGGTTTGTCATGCTGTTCTAATAACAAACGATTTGTTAGTTGCATTTGGATAAACTAAAAAATATCACAATTTTGAAGGGTGCCAGGAATTATCTAGTCCTCATGCCAATCGGTGAGCCCAATATGAAACCAAGAAACCGTTACGCACAGTATAGTGATCTCTCGATTAAGCTGTGACAGTATTTCAAAAGCCTATATTACAATCACGAGCAACTACATGTATACACGACCAAACAATTGAAGTTTAAGTCCTAGTCAAAAGATTTATAAAATCGTAAAATTTTCTTTCAAATTAAACATTTTATGTTTAGCTTACAATATCAGGAATATTCCTTAACACCTTCAGATATTTCGCATAAAAAAATTACTGCAACTGTTTGGTCGTGCATACATGTTTTTGCTCGTGACTTTACATGCCAAGTCCTCTCGCCCACCTCGCAATTGTTAGTACCTAATCAGGACAATTCACATAAATCCAGCGGTTTTCTCATCGAATAACAAGTTACTGCGATCGACCCTGAAACACTTTACAAGAAACTTCAGCAATATATTTTATTATCTGTCTGTTTATCTTTATCTTTTCCTGTTTTTTGAAGATTACGCAAGGGTGCATACTTACATTTCTCTTTCATTTAACTTTTCTGTTTGATACGATATATAAACAAAGAATTTACTTTTATAGTTATGTACTCTATAATTCCATTTGAATAATTATAATAGGATAGATTAGATGCCAAAAAATTACATTACATTTTATATTTTTGGCGGCATATCGGCAAATCTTTATGGCTGATAAATTAACACAACAATTATAACTAAATAGTTAATATTTCATTATTGTTCTAAGCAATAAAAGTCCAAACCAAAACAGTTAATAACAACTTTATGAAACATTAAACCCTTGCTGTGTCGTTACCTCTTTATTAAGGTTTATTACGAAAACTGACCTTAACACATTATCGCCTTGTCAACGACACATTAAATTCCTAAATATAATTAATTATATGGCCGTGTAAAATTAACTGAGGCATTAAATTTTAATATTCTGTAACGTTATATTAATTATAGAAAAGTTGTTAAATTATTTTCGTCACGGCAGTCACGTACCTTTCGGCCCTCTGTCTAAAATGTCAAACTGTCCGAAACACGCTTCTGTTGATGAATTAAATAAAAAAAAAAACAAGCCCAAAACTTTTTTTTCGCTTCTCACAACCCAAAACTTAAAAGAGAAAAATGAACCAAAAAGCTGCTCATATTTTTAATATTACAACTTTTTAAGTGGCCTTATTTTTAATAAATACAGTCTACTCATTTTCTCTTTGGCCAGTACCTAATGAAAATTCGTAAATAAGAGTAGATGCATACTTTTTGCAGTATTTTAATTTTGCCTCGATGTTTCAAAGCAATTTATCTAGGGCACCTAAATTGAAAAATACTTTCCTTATAAAGGAAAATAGTTGCATTCAACAAATTGTTCAAACGCCACCTGCGTCAGTTTTTAGAAGGTTTTTTTAAGGTTTTTGTGGGAACACTCTCAAAAAACGCATAAAAGTAAAACGTGGAATCAAGCATAATGGCAAAATATCAATTATTGCTAAATATCTTAACTAAGTAGATTACTGGAAAGTTAATAAGAGCTTACCATGGAAACTCAATAGTTGAATGTGAATCGAACAAATTTTTATGCACAATTTTTTTTCAAGAAACTCATAAGTTTAAGTCGCAATCTGATAAGAATCTTTTTCTTTAACAAGATATTAAATTAGCCTACACTAATAACTATTTTTAGCACAAGTTAAGTCGAAGAAAAATGGATGAAACTGAGTTGAAAAGATTGAATTGAGAATTTCTTTTCATTTAATACGATAATCGTACTTAGCGATTCAATAGTTTGAGAGAAATCTTCGGTCTGCCTTGCAAGCCTTTCGAATCAGGTCATTGCGTCACTTTGTATAAGAGATAATTTTAATGAGCATTCTCAAACTTGGGAACAAACAACTGCAGTTAATGGAAACCAATTGCATCGGCAATTGTTTTTAAAAATATTATTGTTTCTAGTTTTTCTTTTTGTCTTTATCCAAACTATGTTTCTAGGGTGCCTTTCAGTAACCTAATAAATAAATAAATACAGTTTTTAACGAACTACGCTTATAACTACATTGCTATGAAGAAGATGGCAGAACGAGTTTCACAATTTTTCTAAATTTTGAGGACATATTCTTTATTTATTTTGAAAAATCGTTTGTCAGGCAAGTATCAAATATGATGCTGTGTATCAGGTGTGTAAGTTTAATATATAAGTTTGAACAAAGGAATTTGAATCAAAACATAATAAACATAAATTCACGATCCACATTACACAATCATTGTCTAAAACCACCATTTCATTCTTCATTCTAAAGTACAACATAATTAGTTTTCACCATTTCACTTTTCATTCTCCGCGAATCTCTAAAAACGGGGATATTTCGCTGCATTTTTATACGATAGATTAAGGTCGGAATAAATTTGAATCCGTTCTCAGTAATAAAGTGCGGGTCTCTCCCGGCACTCCATTAACTCATTTTGTATTACAAATCGTTCCGCCGTCAAATATCGCCATCTTGGATTTTGGCTTTCGGGTATTATGTCATTTTTAACAGCTGAATGCTGAAATTTCAATTAGGGTCAACTTGAGGTTAAGCCTCATGCTGTGATTGACAATTTAAACAAATATTGCAACAGATTTGAGAACGTCTCAAAGTTAATTTACTTTTCAGCATTCAGGCGGTTTACGTGCTTTCTATCTATCGACCATACAGATTTGATTCTGGAATCTTCAGCTTTACAAGCAGAATACTTTGTACAACACACTTTGTACAAAGTTTTTAAACATTTAAAAGTACGTATTTAACCTACAAAATCTATGTTATATAAAATTGTACTTGGTTGCAATAAATCTTCGTTATATAAAACTGTGTTCTTGTATACAAAACTTCCCAAAAACTCTTCATTCCATTTCTCTAATACATCTCATGTCACGTATCTATTACCCCAAGCTCCAGAAACGAAGAAATATTAAGAAATTCTGAAATATATTAAGTAGTAAACGTTTAATGCCACTTTGAGTGACGTCCGCCACTTCGCATGGACGAAGAAAAATGGCGGAATTTTTTCCCGCACTTACCCCGACGGGCTGTAATTGGGCCCCCGCGACCGATTACACGAGCCCCAGCTTGGGGCTATGTGGAGATATCTGCCTTCAATATTGATGTAGCTTAGTTACTTGAATTATAGGATTTTGTATTCTACATAGGTTGTTGCTTGGAAAGAGTATATTATACTATCTATTCTATAATTTGAGAATGAAGTAGAGTCGCAATTTGCATGTATACTGAATAAATTGTAATATTTGAAGCTGCAAGTATTGAACAAAAATGACATTAAACCAAAACAGACTTGGCTCTAATTTCAACCACGGGAAAGTTAATGTGACGAAATATTTATACGAGGTCGACATTAGAATGACTGAACTTACTCAATAACTTACACAAAAGACTCTACCACTATCGACACAGCTACAGCTCTTTAATAATTAAAATACAAGTTTTGCTTAGTTTAAAACTAGATGGCGTTGTGTGAAAGTCGTGGAATATAGCAAGAAACAAAACACGATTCACCTAAATCCCATAAAGCTGACGCAATACCACCCTAACAATTGGTAACAGCGATATAAAAACCATTCCTATCTCCCAGATATTGTGGTGGCGTGACAAATCGATAGACAAATGGTCGGCTATAACGTCTGGGGGCTACACGCGGCTATGTCACCGCCCACGGATATAATTCTACCCGGAATTGTTTATACAAATGGCTGTAGCAATGATCCCTGCATGTCATAAATCTTCATTCTTTTTGTGACGTTTCTGTAAAGGTTAAACGTTCGGGTGTGAGGTTTTAAGGTTGTGTTTCTTGTATCTTGAATCCTTATCGTTTTATACTTTGCAACAATATTTGCTGATCCTTGAGGAACCCAACGTACTTTTGACATGAAAGAAATATAACTTATGCTTTAGAATTCGTTAGAAAAAGGCAGCTAGAAAATACGCCACTTGAGTTTTGCGGAAAATCAGTGATTTTTTTAGAATATAAAAATACCTAACTATTATTATATAGGTTACGTATATTGTGATTTTATACGAATTATTCTCATGTCCTTTAACGATTTATACCATCAATAATTAAACTAAATTCCGATCTAATTAAGAACTTCCAAACATTATACCTACCATCAATACCGATTGAAATATTGATGTACAACTTCCCAAACATGAAACAGGAATCAAACGATATGAACTTCAAATTGAACTGCGTCAGTTCAATCATTAACATAGGTCGGACAGGTACACCTGAAGGGACGCTGGAACTCTCGTGAGTAATCTCCGAAACTTCTGCGAACTTGCCAAAGTACTTAATATGGGATTTGACAACTGTAGGCCTACTATCACCTCTTAAAGTAACACTGTGGAGAAGAAATATCTCTTTACACCCGGTACCCGGTAGCGTCGTCCCACTTCCACATTCGTGTAATTGGCTGATTTGGGTATTTGTCGTCTAGTGAGACGTTACGTTTTCCACGATCGGGTACTGGTCTGATTAGCGTATTTGAAAACTAATCAGTCCGTCAAATTGTAACCAAAAAATATTGGGCACGTATTGTAAATCGCGTGAATAAAAAATGGATACAGTGCAGCATCGGGCTGTAATTTCATCTAACGTCACGTCTCAGTGTACTTTTTAATTACCCCATAATTCCATACGATTCACCATCTTTGATTCATTATTTATTTTTGTTTTTTTTATCATAAGAGAAAAAAAATACGTGTACAATGTTTTATGGAAGTTTAACTGATGGGCTTTTTAGATTTTTTTGTTAAATACTCAGTTGTAACAATGGCAAGTCTTCATGACTTGCTGACGTGAAAGCGAGACGCTGCCATGTATGCTGGACTGCTCCGTCTAATTTTCAAAGCAGTAGTAGCACACATAACATACCTACAACTAAAGTCAAGACAGACATACAAACGACTACACAAATTAAACAAACAGGGAAATAATTACAACGAATTAAACAGATGACTGTAATCATTCTAATACAATCATCATTAAGAAAGTAATAAGGAGTTTGCTTGCTAACACTCACTGATGGCTCCTCGTTAGACTAGCTCTCGCCCGCGGTTTCACCTGCTGGCAAAGTTTGCGATTGTCTCGTTACGGTTCGGAATGGCTGTCGTTATTATAAGTAGATGATGAGGTTTTTGATTTGATATCGTTTGAGGTTATTGCTCTTCTGGGGGAGTCGTTTAATAAATGTTTTGTGGATGAATTGTCGGTAAAAAGATGAGTGTTGGAAGTTTTGATATAAATTATCCCCTATTATATTGTTATTATGTTGTAGATAAACTGGTGTCAACAAATTATTTTTGGTACATTCCAGCTTGTGTAACTATAAATTTAACTTAACACTAAAGTAATAATACACCAGCCTATACACATCTCACTGCTGGGCACAGGTCTCTCCCCATAAAAGGAAGGTTCTACGCTAGTTCACTGCGGATGGGCGATTTTAGATTCAATATTTGGAATCCAGGTTTCCTTACGATGTTTTCCTTCACCGTTTGTCAGAATTGTCTTAGAATAATTAAGAAAGTTCTTATATAACTTTATAAACGTCACATTGGTAATTGTTTACGCTGGGGATGGAACTTGCACCACGTGCACTCATATCCATACTTATTCACAACCGACTTTTTAATCAATTTCAAAGCTAATTTATTTACTTGCTTAACAATTCAGATCATCCAACAAACTGTCCAAATCGAAGCTAAAGTCAAAGTACTTGAAAAGAAAAGAAGACCACTTAAAACAAAAGACGGAGAGCTAAATGCATTCTTAATTTGCGCCAACATTTTCTAATACGGTCAGCAACAGCAATCCTTCCAAAATAAAGACACAATCAATTGCGGTCAGCGGGTGTTGTGCTTTTAGGTAACTAATTATTTTGACATCTAGTAAAGTCCAAAACATCAATTCCTACATGCCACTGAAAATTAATGCGGACCTACCGCCATAATAATATGTTAAAGTAATATACTTAATTGCAGTTGTTGAAGCAAGATAGCGCACTACACAGCGTAGAGTGGCATCTCTCTTTCACACCTAACATAACCTTACCTTAAGTCACTCTCTGTCTGTAGTTCTTGGTTAATCGTAGGTATTGTTAACCGACTTTGGTAAATAAATAAATCAGGTCATTATCATTTACTCCTTTTTCATGCATATTCCTATGACAATCCATAAATAAGTAAATATATTTTTTTTGCTATCTGTACCCAAGTGTCGTGTAATTCCATCAATAAAGATTTGGATGGATGTGTCATCAATCTCAGCGCTTACTGCGAGCATTTCGGTATGTAATCACTACAGGCCGTTTGAAAAGAGATCCAACATCGGATCCTCGTGATTTATCATTAGAACGGCTTTTAGCATTTATATTGGTAAGTGCTACACGCATTAAAGAAGTTAGCAGTTAGCATATGGTTATTGAACCTGAAAAGGACAAGAATTTCTTGAAAGGCCTTCTTTAACTATATTGAATTGTTTTTTTTTCGTTATCGTTTGAGTGATATTAACAGGGACAGTTTTTCTCATTGATAAACCCCTAGGGATTGAAGAAATTTCTATAAGGTCGTATCGTTAGATCTTTCTGAAGAAAAAAGAACCTACCTACATTTATTTTGACCTCGATATAGATGAGTAAGGCAATTAACAATAATGATTGTTGAAAGATGACATCTCAAAACATCTAGTAAACAAATAAAAGGCCTTCCAAAAATAAATATACCTTAAATACGCAAAAGCTAAGATCACAAGTAACCGCAGTTGTATCGGAGCTAATAAACATCCCGACACACTTTCCACTTGTTATTAATTGCTTTCAAAGTTACCGATTTTACTTCCGAACTCCCTTAGACGTTTGGTTACAGAAAAAGCGGAAATCTTTATAAAACGATTACTGCAAAGTGCTAATATTGGGCTAAAAATTAAGAGAGAAGATTATGAAAATACCAATAAATGTATCCTATTGTTACAACTGTTATTTTTTACACCCACAAACACAGGCTTAAAACAAAGATTTGAAGATCATATCTTTTCTCCACCTTCTAACTCCAGTTACACGTGACCTTATAACATTCATCCATGCATTCAAAACATAACCGAAAAGTTTTGATTTCGAGTAGGCCTCCTCAGGCACATTCAAAACGTTACTGACTCTAATTGAGCGGTTCCAAACTGTCATTCTTATGGAGAAGAACCAGCCAGAAACTATAAGCTACTCTGTTAAAAAATCATTACATGCACTAAGAATAACAACCCAGTACTAGTGTGGTTACATTAACCTCGTCACCCCTATCACTCCCGGGAGAAGCGGTGAGCTACATTAGTCCAACTTCCCCAGTTCCCGCTAGTTTCGAAGCCTGCCTGCCCCCAGGGCATCGCGGGAATCACGGTACATGAAAAGGGTTTTAACCCCCAGTTCGTCGACTTAATTAATTTTAAGGGCAAACCGCATCACTTGCAAATTGTCGGGAACGCCCATTTAACCCTTGTTAAGATCGTTGAGATCATCTATCGATACCAAGTGTTTGTGACCTATTTGCATTTTAATCTCTTTGCTAATTGCTGCGGTGAGGGTTGTGACTTGTCTTTGATTAAACATTGTCTTCAAGGGTCTTCGCCACGTCTTAAAGTTATATTATTGCTGCTGTGGAAGCGGGACAGCGCATTATAGAGCGTAGAGTGGCATCTCTTTTCCTCACCTGGAATATTAGTAGCCTTAGTCTGTAAGGTAATGTAGACGCTACGTAATGTAATTTAAGCTGCATCAGTGCATTTGAAGCTCTCTTTAGAATTCGTCCTGTCTTGAATAACTTCGTTGTCGCAAAACCTGTGAACTCCAGAAACTAAGTTCCGAGATTATGTCACAAAATTTTCGTTGTCTTTATTCATAGTGACATAAATTTTGTCGTATTTTCGACACTGTTTAAAATGAAGTAGACTAAAAGATCGCATTTTGTTTATTATGCTCACCTGTTTTCAGTCATACTTACCACTTTAGACACCCGTTTCCCGAGGTAGGGGAGGGAAAACTGGTATTTTCAAACTCTTAGTGACTAAACCTGAACCGCATGCTACGTTCTCTGCGTTTTGGTGTCAATTTTCAATGCGTTTCAATTCTTCATTCTCCTATTATTATGTCCACCTATGCCTAAACCTCAAACTGTCCATTTACTCAGTACAAACACTTGACTAAATAAGTATCTTCATTCCTATTTTCCTGCACTAACCACTTTCAAAGTCTTTGTGTACCTGTCAACTCACCAGAAAACCAACCCTTTCCCGTAAGACTTATTACAACCGCTACACATTACACTTACATTTCCGTCATCCTTAAATTGTACCCAAAGGGTACTTAGGGTCACCTACCTTAGGGTGTGGGAACATTTGCAAAGGTAGATTCGTCCTCCATAAGCTGGGTATTTCACACGATTAGAATGACTGATTATCTAATAATTTAAATTTGGCGCATTGTAAAATTTACATGTATACCTTTATAATCTTTACATGTTATAAAAATATTGAAATTTTGTTTGTAATATTGAAATTATCGTTTTTTACCTAATGCATATGAAACACAGTAAATACACCAAATTGTATGTCTTTTTGTTCCTGCTAATCTGAAAATGCAGGGCCGATTTTGAAACTTAGGCTTCTTTTATATTAGAAAAAAAACTTTTATTTTAGCAAAAAAATACTTTTTTCTTGGAAAATCCCACTCATCTATCGACATAAAAATTTCCAAAAGCTTTTAAACAAGCACGCATTTTTGCGTACAAGTCGTCACGCGTCAATCACGCATCACGACTGTTAATGATTCCTCTCTAATGAGATAAAGCTGTGTTATCATAACGTGCAGTAACTATACTACTTATTCCTGCGTCTTCGTTTTTTTCGCAGTCGGTTGAAAATAAGCCTTTATGATCGAGATTATCAGCTGACTCCATACCACTCTATAGCAAATATCAACATAATTAGTTAAACCGATTGAGTGTGAAGAAGCTACAATAACAGATGTTTACATATATACAGACATACGCATTTATATACACCTTTATAATAATAGTATACATATAATTGGATAATGGTGTTAATCTTCCTTCCCATATCTTTAGTGTTAATAGTTGTTAAATACACAAAAAACTTAGTTCACAAGTTACATCTGTTGCAGTTTTATAGATTTTTTTTATATTTTAAGAATTTATTAATGTAATGAGTTGCAACCGTCTAAGAAACTTTGAAAGCTAAAAATGAAGTAAGAACCCCGACGTGGTTTAAGATTAAACTAGACACCAAAATGTAAAATTAATGTTAAAAAATATCAAAGAATTCCCTAATTAAAAATATGCAACAGGAAGCCTGCTTTTTACGTGGTAAAAAGAGGATCAAAATCACTACATAGTATTAAACTAGGTCGCTGCCTGTCTATACCTACCTATGCCTAGATTTTTTAATTTTGGCAATGGATTGTTACAGTTTTTAATGTATAGACTGTTTCAAGAGTAAAGTTTATATGTATAATACATAAGTATTGCAACCATGCAAATCTGAGACGAGGTCGCTAGTATTTAATAAAACTAAATTACTCGTTTGATAGTCTCCTTCGATCACGCCTTAACATCTATTGACACCCGTCTCCATGGCAACCAGTGTGTAATGTAGTTAATTGTTTGGACAGCGAAATAATTAGCTTAAACTATTATTGATGTTGTTAATTTGTATTGTGTTATTACTAATACAGATATCACTGGTAGCGTGGTTATGGACAGAAGATAGAAAGAGATGGATGAACCACGAAGAGAGAAAGAGTCTGTGAGATAGACAAGGATTAATGTTGAAATGAAAAGGAGAAAAAATGATATAATACGTAAAATACAAAACCTTTCTTTTTTTGGGTCGGTTAAAAAGAGTAATTGTACAAATCGTTGCAAAATTTTGACAATAATGTTGTAAGGCGATTTTATATGACAACTCTTGTTTTGTCTCGGTCTCCCGCTAATTGTTTAAGCGATTTTTGCCAGTTTCATATATTAGCCGCACATGAAAGTAATAAACTATTGACTGGAATAATTTTTCAGTTAAATTGAGACCATGAATCCAGACCAGAATCATGTCAGTAGCGTGATAATTTTATCAAAAATGAGATTTCAAATAGCTATCTCTCATTTTATTTAAAAATCTACAAAACAGTCTACTAACAAACTAAACTCTCCTTAACTCTTTAAACCGAACTACTATTTCATAACATAACCGTTTAAACCTCCAGTCAATGGACTGCAAGTGCACGATAATTACATTACACTTAAAGGAATCCTTTTAAAGTTATCCAACACTAAGTGTGGTGACGTCATATCCGTTGACACAAGAGAGTGCTCTCCGCCTGTATTGACTCAGCTGAGAGACTTTGATGTTCCTTTTTAAACTAGAAATACTACCAAAGGAATATAAAGTTAGATTTTTGTAATTATTGACTTAGTTTTTTGTAAAGGAATTAGTTATGTAATAATAATATATTTATTTGCCGGAAACATGGTAAGTACAGAGTTAGGTAAATATTAATATAGACTGACATGTTTCGCTGTCATAGCGCATGCAAATAACTTAAAGCTATTCTCTTATAAGCTAACACGTGAACATGAACAATTTTTAAAATTACATAACACTTATAATTATGCTAATGTTACGTACATTTTCGGTGTTCATATTTTTTATTATTATTTACAAGTTCTAGGCGTGTATAGCGTTGCGATATTTACCTACTACAGAACTGACTACTGACATTAGTTTCTACACACTTTAGGTCGTTGTCCTACGGTTTTTAACAGGCTACGGCCTTCGGCGTAGGCGCTTAGACTACGGGCTACGTGAAGGCCTACGAATCCACTTCGAGCTAGAAATACTTTTTACGGTGTTTTTTGCCGAGTCAATTGTTTTCTTAATATTTCTAATTAGTATTTATCTAGTGAACCTTATTAATTTACTTTAAACAACAATCCCACCTCGTAAAGCGTTAAATTTCATCAGAATAAAATCCTTACAGCAATATAACTTTGAATAATCTTTTCTTTTAATGTTCGATTTCCAGTGATGGAATGAGATACAAATATTCAACATATCCCACTCACAAAAAGCAAAATCATCCCAGCAAGTCCCAAACTAATGAACCCAATAAACTGAATAATAGACACAATATTAATAGTAATATTTACACTACCCACTAGCCCTCCTCGTGGGTCGCTGACCCTACTCAGACCATTAGTCACGCGGCGCGGGATTCATAATATGCTCATTACCATCAAATTAATCCCAACGCTAATTGCCAGTTAAGCAGCTCTTTGTGTCATGTGTGTGTTTGTTTGTGGAAGGTAGTAAACATTATTCAATGCTTTTTTGTTCTGTTTGAGCTTTGTTGATTGTTTTTGCACGTATTTGCGTGATTATTGAAATCTATCAGTATAAAAAAGGCTAGCAATGTTGATTAATGTTTAGATTTATGGATTAATTATTGATTTTTTATTTTTTGCTTTCAGAAACAAAAGACGATGCTTTTGAACTGAACTATAGAAAAGATGATTTAAAACTATATCGCCTCTGTAGAGTGCCACATTTAGAGACGATGGCCATTATTCAGAGCTCATCACTTCCATCACACTTTTATTAAAAAAAAGAATTAGCACGCCTGATAGTATTTACATTCATATATTTATTTGCATTCCTTATGGAATGCTTATGCATTCCATATTATTATTACAATTAGAAGGACTTGGGGGAAGCCTTTGCCCAACTGTGGGACGCTATAGGCTAGGAAAAAAAATGTTACAATGAATGTTGAAGAGATTTAAGGTACAATGATGGACCCTGTTACGTTAGTGTTGGAAATAATTAACGCGGGATAAAGTTTAACAACGTTTATTGAGCGGTAAAGTTTTACAGAACAGGAAATTGACACACTAGCGCCACACGTAAGTGAGACGAACTAAAAATTACGTTTGGATACACGTAGTGATTGGATTGATGTTTATACTATTTCAACATCCTCCCTTAAACTCAAATCAATCCCATCTTGGAAGCGCAGTATGCCAGTTTTGCATATGGTGTCGCTTTGGTGAGTGCGTCTGCTGCCATCAAGTCCGTTTGTATATATTGTACATCAATGGCCCCTTCAACAACTTTATCACGTACATAATGATGCCTCACATCTATATGCTTGGTTCTGGAATGATAGCCATCAGATTCCAGTACAAGAGCGCCGGTCATCTTCTGAACTTGCCCAGTCTGCATCACAGTAGCCATGAGTCATATTTTCTTCTGAGTTTTGTTTATAACTCAATCTATATTCTTCAGTACCTTTCAAGTACCGCATAACTCGCTTCAATAATAGCCAATGTGACATTTCAGGTTTCTGATTATATTTACTCAACAAATTTATGACAAAACTTATATCTGGTCTAGTAATTTGTGAAATATACAATAAGCATCCAATAATCTCTTGATAAGGAATTCCTTTCAAGGTATCTGTCTCCTCAGATATACTTTTTAACTTTGTATTAACATCCATTGGAATCTTAACACTTTTGCAATCAGACATGCCATATTTATTTAGTACTTCTCTTATGTATTTTTTCTGATCTAAATAAATGACTCCTTTCTCTCTGTCTCTTTCTACATGTATACCAATACAATAATTGATATCTCCCAAATCCTTTATTTTAAATTGTTTCCTTAACTCCTCCTTAATCTGATTTTTAGACTCCATATTATTTGTAAATATAATTATGTCATCGACATAAGTAGCCAGAAAAATCATATTATTGCAGTCTACAATTTTATAATATAAACAAGGATCTAACTTGTTTTGTGATAGTCCAATTCTTTTAAGTGTAGAACTAAGCTTCTTATTCCATTGCCGGCTTGCCTGTTTTAATCCATATAATGATTTCTTTAAACGACATACTTGTGTACCATTCTCATACATTGGTGGTTGCATCATATAAATCTCCTCCTCTATATCGCCTTGTAAAAAAGCTGATACAGCATCCATTTGACAGATGTCTAAATCAAATTTAACTGCCAACGCAAATAAATATCTCAAGGAAGCATACCTTATCACTGGTGAAAACACTTCTGTGTAATCCACACCAGGTCTTTGTGAACAACCTTTAATCACAAGCCGTGCTTTAAACTTTATTACCTCTCCATTTTCATTAGTCTTCCTTTTGAAGACCCATTTGCATGGTATGGGACGTTTGTTGTCTGGAAGGGTAGTAATGTTCCAGGTATTATTTTCTAATAATGACTGATACTCCTCATCCATTGCTGCTTTCCAATGTTCAGCATCAGAGCCCGACAATGCTTCTTCAACAGTTAGTGGATCTGAAATCTGTTGAACACACATGAAATTATTGTGTCTCTGATGAGATCTAAGAGTGATATTTCTTGAAATACTATCAACACTACTATCATCATTGGAGCTGGAAGCTGGATAATATGTTTCATCGTCAGTCATTCTATTCATCACACTATCCGACGACGACGCCTCATCATAGGTTTCACTCTCTAGTGTATTATCAACAGATATCACCTCATCATTTTGACTTATAGGTATATTAACAAGCTCTTTGGTAAGTACAGGTTGCTGTGTCTGATTATCACTATGAGATGTTTTCTCAATAAATATGACATCTCTTCTAACTACAACCTTTTTATTTACAGGATCATACAGCCTATATCCTTTGGTATTATCACAATATCCCACAAAAATTAATTCTCTTGACTTGCGATCCCATTTTAATCGATTTTGTTTCGGAATATGTGCCATAGCCGCAGAACCAAAAATCTTTAAATTTGAAAGGTTTGGTTTCTTACCAGTCCACTTTTCATAGGGAGTTACCTCAGCCAAAACCCGTGATGGTGATCTGTTTATGACGTAGGCAGCAGTAGTGACCGCCTCTGCCCAGAACTGTTTTTGCAGCTTTGCTTCAAATAACATGCTCTTTGCCCGTTCCACCAATGACCGATTCATCCGCTCCGCTAGCCCATTGTGCTCAGGCGTGTAGGGAGTACTGGTCTGATGTTTGATGCCGGAAGCTGCTAGAAAAACAGAAAATTCGTTATTACAGTATTCTTTGCCATTGTCACTTCTTATTATCTTTATTTTCCTTTCTAATTCATTTTCAACTTCTTCTTTGAATTTCTGAAATACTGACTTAATATCCATTTTGTTCTTGAGAAAATATACATATACTTTACGGGAATAGTCATCTATAAAGGTTATGAAGTACTTCGCACCACCTGCAGATGGTGTCTCCATCGGACCACATAGATCAGTGTGTACTATTTCAAGTAATGCTTTTGCTCTTGAACCGGAATGTGGAAAAGGTAATCGTGTTTGTTTAGCTTCACAACATGGTATACAAACAGTATCAACATCTTTATTTGTGATAGTTATACCCTCAGCACATGATTCTAACCTCTTTACATCAGCCAAGTTTAAATGACCCATCCTCTTATGCCATGTCATAATATCAGTCTTACTTTCACAAGCTACAGCATAAGCATTCACAGAAGCAGTGTTAAGTTTATACATGTTATTCAATAGTCTTGCATTTGCTACAAGAATCTTATTGGCATTAAATATATTACAGCCTGTGTCAGTAAATTCCACTTTACAACCATTCTTGGTTAATTGACTAACTGATAACAAATTAACACTCAGCTCAGGAATATATAAGACATTTCTTACCTGGATTGGGCATTCATCTTTGCAAAAAATGGTCTGTATGTTTACTTTACCCATATTTTGCACGGAGACAACATCATCATTAGCCACTTTAATTTGGTGAATCGGAGATGCTTGCATGTCATACATCCAGTCTGAACGTCTCGTCATGTGCATTGTGGCACCTGAGTCAATGTACCACTCATCTTTATCCACATTGCTGTAAGCTGAAAAAACTGCTGAAAAACTGTTTTGATTAGATCTCTTCTCTTGGCACTGATTTTTAAAATGTCCGTATTTGTTGCAATTATAACAACGAGGGCCTTTCCCTTTTAGCTTGGCATTGGTTTTAGAGGTATTCTTGTGCTTTGTAAATAACGCTGAAGACTCGGAAACTTTAACTTCCTGTAAAAGTTTTGTCTTGACGAAGTCTGATGAAATTTTAATGCCGGAACTTTCCAGACCCATGATCATTGGTTTATAATTATCCGGTAAACCCGCCAACATGAGTGTTCCCAACCATTCGTCATCGACTTGAAAACCGATATTTCGTAATTTATATGCGGTACTCATAATTTTATTCACGTATTCTTCGACGGTTGCGCAGTTATCTAGTGTTGTGTTGATTAAATCCCGCAATAAGCCGACTTTTCTTGATAACCCGGAGTCCTCGAAAGCATTTTGCAGGTTCGTCCATACTTCTCTAGATGACTGTGCATTTTCAATATGGACGTAATTTATTGGTTCTACCAACAAAATAATTTTGGACTTGGCCTTTACATCTTTCTTAAAATCGACTTCGGTGCCGGGATCGACACATTCCCACAAATCTTCATGTTGTAGATATGATTTTACCGCAAACTTCCAAGTAGAATAATTTTCCCGCCCAGCTAACTTTTCAATTTGTAGGTTAGACATTGCCATTTTTGATAAAATTACGAAATATTCACTACTGTACGATACTTTATCTCAATAAATGTTAAACTTTGAATTAATTAGATATATGGACTGGGCCCATAACCTGTTGGAAATAATTAACGCGGGATAAAGTTTAACAACGTTTATTGAGCGGTAAAGTTTTACAGAACAGGAAATTGACACACTAGCGCCACACGTAAGTGAGACGAACTAAAAATTACGTTTGGATACACGTAGTGATTGGATTGATGTTTATACTATTTCAACAGTTAGAGCAAAAGACGGCATTACAATTACAAAATTCATTTGGCATACATGTGCATTAGCTACAACATTTTGGTATTAACATTAACCTTATTCCAAACCAATAAAGTCGACTTTTATAATTCATTCTTACTCTATTTTACAGCCTTAGTCCGTAGAGCAATTAGCAAAATGCTCGCTAAACAACCAGCTAATACTAAGATCATCGATTCTCTCATCACTCGATCATAATCAATCATAATCGGATGGTTATATCGATAAATACAAATTCGATTCATTTGTGAACGAGCTGGAAAATTGGGTATTCCGAAATCTGTAATTGCAAATGTTGATGCGATTTGAATCTTGCGCATGATTTGGTTTCGCACTTTACTGCGTGATATTAATTCCTAAACGCCAGAGATGTGTGTGTGATTGGTTTAGAAATATAATTGGGTCAACGTGATACATCAACGTTTGATATTATCGTACTGCATCTATAAGAATACTGCTCGTAGTGTGTTGTCTATTATGTAAAATTTTATATAACAGGAATTATTACTAATACTATAAACTTGTGACTATGTTCAATTTTTCAAAAGAAAGTCACTTTCCGCGTCTGTCTGTCCCTATGTATGTTTAGGTCTTTTAAATTACGCAACGGATTCAGATGTTCTTTTTTTAATAGATTGGAAGTTAAAGTAATTTGTTGAATGTTTAATTCAAGAAGGTGGTTTATGTTTATAATACATCAATATTAAACCCGTGGGAAGCTGGGGCGTGCCGCAAAAAAAAAAAACTCTATCCATTTGAAGGGTTTCTTTCAACATCTTGTAGAAATCGCACATTACTATTGACCGTTATTTTTTACATGAGCATCTGCCCTGCGATACAAGGACGGTATAACACACATTATAACTTAACTTAATCTAATGTCCGCCATTAAAATCCGTAATGTTGTATCACAATTCATCATCTGCACAATATTTCATGTCAGCTCAGCTTATGCTGTAAGGCTTCTACTCATCAGAGATAATTACGGCGGTGCTTATCTAGACGGCTTACGTACGGTGTGCCCCAGCCTAATGGGTGCCCGTAATTTATATACACGGATAAAGATATAACCGTATGGGCTTCTGTATGAAATCGTAAAATTTTATTCCCCTGCAGATTGCATGTTTTATTATTGTAAGTAAAACTTGATAAAAAAATTACTCATTAATTTTGGTATGAACGGAAGAAGTCTAATTTGTCTCTTAGGTAACCTGAATAATTAAGTATGGTCTAGAAATACAAAACTTTGATAACATTGACATTTAGAAATAGTACCACTAATACTAGAATTTTATGTAGTTGCCAATGATTACATAACCTCAGTCAACACATCAGTTGTGTACAGAACAAGCCTTCGTGGATCGCACAAATTCTTGTCCTACGCGAGGATCGAACCCGAGACACGTCCCGTACAGTGGTAATTGGCTAGGTGAACTATACCACTCAATCCGTGAAGCCCAATCTAAGATATTAAACAATATTCACATATTACTAAGTCTAATTAGTAACTAGTTTTTGCACGTACTGTCATTAGTTGTGGAATAAATACAACAGAACCCGGAGCGATGAATCAAAGAGGCCTTTAAGCAGATATATGGCAGCAGTCCATTACCAGAGCAGCTCGTCGACGGGATTTATTGCCTTGTTCATGACCCATCGCGCCGCGCACTAAACTCTACCGAACATTATTTATATATTATTGTTATGTTGGGCTAGGAGAATAGCGAAATCCCACAAACTACCGCGTTCTAGCAAGAGACGTAGTTTGTGAGTTCCTCCACTGCTAGAGTGAAACTCCAGTGGTTTTCGTCAGTCTGGTCCAGTAGGTCTGTCCGGTTCGCGCTCTTTCTCGAAAATTCCATAAGAACTTCTCCAGATACAACAAATAGTCGTTTTTCTGGTCTCCGGTAAAATAAAGATGAAAAATGTGGATAGTTACAACACCCTGTAGGAGAGGAAGTGGAGAAAGATTTCTATAGTAATATCTCGAAAAAAATGTGAGTAGCTATTTGTACGCATTCTCGCATAAATTTCTCTTGTATCAATCTCCAATTAGCCACCATCACACATCACCAAAACCACTATTTCGTAACAAGGCTTACATTATTTTGAAAAAAAAGGAGCAAACAGTGTGTATTATTTATATAACATAGAGGATCAAATGCAAAAATACTCATAATTAGGCTATTATCACTATACCCCACAACAATTCAGAAGCATAATTAGAGCTTAAACAAATAAATCCGCTATTGTAATCCCTGGCGGCAGCCCTGTAGCCCGGCGGTATGAACAGCCGACAAACACAGTATATTGCGACAGGCGCACGCCTCTCTCCAGCTGTTTGATGCCTGCTAGGGCTGCTACTACATGAAACGGAGTATTTATTACCAGTGTGATGACTTTTCACGCCTTTTTAATGGTGTAGATGTATTGCCTGATTGATTGAGGATGTGTTTGTAAATGTTTTTTGTTCAAACTTTGTTTTAAGCAGTTTTTCGTGGAATTGTTTGTGGCTGTGCTGAATATTTTAGGTCAGTAACGTTTTGAAATGTTAAAAATTATGAGCTCTGTAAGCACTTTTATTTATTCTGTATTATATAATTTAAACAAAAATATCCTTAATCTCATGTTTAATAATGCTTTGAGTTTATTCAATGCAAAAAAATAAAGTAAACTAGTACAGTTTACGGACAACCCTAACCAATTTCCATCCGTGCTTTGATCAGCGCGCGGAAGGCGGTCCGGCAGCTAACCGCTCGCTGAATGTCCACCTAACACCCGCCAACAATGACCAACATTAGCCAACATCGGCAAACATACACCAACAACCACTAACCAACGACCAACACCAGCCACACCCAACATTGGCGAGCTTTGGCCAACATTACCCATCTTTGGTTAACTGCGGCCAGTTTTCGCCAACATTGGCCAACACTGGCGCCATGTCAATACAGCTCTTCATTGTGCACGATGGCTGAATGTCAATTAGATGATAATGACGTCACTTTGTCAAAGAAAGAGGTTTGTTTAGAAGCGGGATACCTTTGTGGCCGAACTCGGCAATAGGTAATTTTGCAGTTGAATATATTTTAAGTATTACAATTATTCATAGGCTTTTCTCTTAATCATGCCATGATTGAAATATGGATAATTTATAATAGCTTTCGTCAAGATTATTCTGCAGTTTGGTATTTGACAGAAAGTATTACTTAACCATTCTCAGAGCTTAAAGTAACTTAACAATATTCTATGTCACTTTTCTATAACTTATTTACGATACCTTTCTATATTATAATATTAACATAGATTATATCGGAACTACCATTTTTCAACAGTGTAGATACGTACACAGAGTTTAGTCCAAACTTTGCATTGACAAATAAGTTAGGTACACTCGATCATTTACGAACCAAGTTGCACGGCTAGACAGTAAGGGTGACCAACATTTTGAGGAAATATTGGATTGTTTTGTATAAATTCTGGCATAACGCCTTGGCCCTATTGTTGGTGTTTTGTTACTTTGAATTGTAAACAATTTCATTTGTGTAAAGAAACGTTTTAGTAATTTAAGAGTTATTTATTTATATACCGTTTATCTAATACACATAACCAACATCTATATCTGGTATAATTGAGCATATTTCAATACTACCTAGTATATCAATATTATTTAAAAAGTAAATGCAGCGGTTTTGTCTGCTTGAAAATGTAGATGTAGCTATTAGAAAAACTAGTTACTATGTTTATCGATATCGAATAACTACTCGAATCGATGTCGATATCGAATCGAATACAATATGCTTCAGACACCTGTCCTTGTCAACTACCTTAAATCATAGTCACCCTACTCCAGTGTACGCCATCTTCAACAGTTAGTTCGATAGATGCAACACCAACTTATCTTCTATTCCACTTCACTTGTGCTACAAACTTCAACAGTAGCCAATTTACTATCTGATGTTCACAATTTTGTAACATCGGTCAGTTACATAATCCTTGGATAATTATGATTAAGTGTTTGAGGCTGTGATACACTACGGGTAAAACTGCAGGACTACCAAGCGGAAAGTCTCGAGTTCGTTCCCCACAGCACGCACCGACTTTTGAAATACTGTGTGCGGTTTAGAAACAAATATCACTGCTTCCGTATTTCGGAAGGCACGTAAAAATGTGGGACCTGCGCCTGATCTCTCACCGGTCGTGTCGGATTGTCGAAACAAATAAATACTAGAGAAAATGCCTCGTCATACCATATAGACCATGCAAGTAAATGATCGTGGCTATTTTTAGTCAAACTGACGTGAACTCGGAGGGAGTTAAATTCATCGGTTTTCTATAGCTTTATCCCAAAGAAGAAAACGGATTGTTGGATATTATAGTGCCTACAATGGAGGTTCTGCTACTCTCTACCTCAAAGAAATCTCTCTACCTAGACCCCTGTTTTAAGTAAAACTGTACTTTCTTCGCTTCCTCGGTCAGTCCTACAGATTCCTTCACCTGAAAACTAAACGTACTTACTCGCTATGTGATATAATGTCTATGTAATATGCAAGGGCTATCAATGTGACCTACTTGGAGCAAACTTGAATGTTCACCAGTTACGAGACCTGCGGAGTTTCTGTGACAAACTTTACATTACTTTAACCACTTGACACAAGTCCTTAGGGAGTGGAAACCTATACAAATATATTTATTTATTTGAAGTGAAATTGTTGCCATTATCTAGTCTTACCAGATTTAGTAGCATAGTGTAGCATTTACACAAAAGTACAAAAATTAATCAAAACAAATATTTTACCACCAAAAACATAAATGATTTTAAACTTTCGCGAATTGTGTGTACAATTCGCGAAAGTTTAAAATCATGATATTAATATGACTTATTCGCGATATAATTCGATATTTCTTTTTTCCCGAAATATCGAATCATATCGTATGTATTTTATACAGCCTACAGATATTTAAAGTACCTTTCTGATTTTGAATCCCTAATCTTCGATTTCGAATACAGGCCGCTAAAAAACTTAATTCTAAATTCAAAGTCTGACCGTCCGCCATCAGAACTCATCGTGAACCTAAGCACGTGCACCTAAGGTCACAACTATTCCACCACAGCCAATAGTTTCCGATCCCTAACATTCATTACAATAACTTCAATCAAAAATCAACTGAGTTGCTATCGAGTTACGGTTTAAAATAAAATGTGCCAAGTCACAGACATTAATTACAACACCGTTTATCGATAATCAACCTTACTTTAAAGATTTAAGATTCACACTGCAGTGAGTCATGTTCCTAACATTAATAACAACATCATTTATCGAAAGACAATCTTGTTAAAACGATATAGGGTTCAAAATTGAATGTGCAAGGAAACTTTCAGAGATGACAAACTTTCTAGAATGTCAAACTCTGAACAAGTTAGTATGACACTTGGTTTCACTTGAGAATGGAGGATAACTAATAGGATTCGGTGCAGTGCATCGCGTTGTTGCTTAAGATAGGATTAATTAGTAATATACTGTTTGGCGGATAAACATTTGTCTACATTAGAATAAGATTCAAATTCTGCAATATAATTACAGATATACTCAAGAAATATAATAATGCTTGTTGAGAATATGACATCTTGAGCACGTTAAATGGTTATTCATGTAACTCTTTATCGGAAAAACTTTCAAATCACTCAAATGTGTTTTCATTCCACATTTATGTGAAATTTAAATCACATGACTTATAAAAGTATACGCATTTCAGTTAGTTTTGCTGTAAAAATAATACCAATGTTTTCTTGCTTTTTGTAAATACAGTAGGATTAAATCATTGAACCCTTTTGTACTGACAAATGCCTCTACAGTACCGTTGTTCAGTAAAAAGCAATTCAAAACTCAATAACCTGAAAAGGCACAAAAAGTGACAGAAAAAAAAAATCCAAGCTTAATTCCCGTCTCAATTTGTATACAAAATACTTCCTTTAAAAACAATAGGGCACTTTGGGCTTAATTCATCAATATTTGGAAGTATTTCGTATACTGCCACCTCCATGCGACCAACCCTTCCATTGCCATTACTGCGATGATTTATTTTGTTTACTCCATCTTAAGGTCACTGACGCCTTCCTGTTGGATGACCAGAAATAATAGGGTTCAAGGGTATTTGACATACTAATATCGCACCCCCAGAACCACAAAGGCGTAAGTGCAGATACGTCAATTTTTTTATTGCATATTTGAATAGTACAAGTAAAAATACATATAGTAAATTTTTTCCGTGAATTTTTGACGTAAAATTAGGATTTTATAACAAAAAAAGTTTTATTGACGTTCTAAAATAAGATTATTTTATTAATTAAACAAGTCGATAAACCAGCATACGCACGTAAAATTATAAGAAAATAGACCTAATCGTACTTAAGCTGTTGTTTCATTTGATAATACAAATATTTAATAAATGTAATCCCTATTATGCCATTTCATACTTAATAACAAAAGCAATTTCCTAAAATAATACTGATTACATCCTATCACGCTTAGAAATAGTTAAACAAAAAGTGCCGTATTCCTTGTTGAGTAATACATTCGTATTAAAGTTTCGAAATAATCATGCTTACGCCTTTTTTCCGTTCATAAGGCTAGGTTTGGTTTTTAGTTAGGTTAGGTTAGGTTTGGTTTTTAGTTAGGTTAGGTTAGGTTTGGTTTTTAGTAAGGTTAGGTTAGGTTTGGTTTTAGTTAGGTTAGGTTTGGTTTTAAGTTAGGTAAGGTTAGGTTTGGATTTAGTTAGGTTAGGTTCGGTTTGGTTTTTAGTTAGGTTTGGTTTTTAGTTAGGTTTGGTTATTAGTTAGGTTAGGTTAGGTTTGGTTTTAAGTTAGGTTAGGTTTGGTTTTTAGTTAGGTTAGGTTAGGTTCGGTTTTTAGTTAGGTTAGGTTAGGTTTGGTTTTTAGTAAGGTTAGGTTAGGTTTGGTTTTAGTTAGGTTAGGTTTGGTTTTAAGTTAGGTAAGGTTAGGTTTGATTTTTAGTTAGGTTAGGTTCGGTTTGGTTTTTAGTTAGGTTAGGTTAGGTTTGGTTTTTAGGTTCAGTTTGGTTTTTAGTTAGGTTAGGTTAGGTTTGGTTATTAGTTAAGTTAGGTTAGGTTTGGTTTTAAGTTAGGTTAGTTTTGGTTTTTAGTTAGGTTAGGTTAGGTTCGGTTTTTATTTAGGTTAGGTTAGGTTTGGTTTTTAGTTAGGTTAGGTTAGGTTTGGTTTTTAGTTAGGTTAGGTTAGGTTTGGTTTTTAGTTAGGTTAGGTTAGGTTTGGTTTTTAGTTAGGTTAGGTAAGGTTTGGTTTTTAGCTAGGTTAGGTTTGGTTTTTGGTTAGGTTAGGTTAGGTTTGGTTTTTAGTTAGGTTAGGTTAGGTTTGGTTTTTAGTTAGGTTAGGTTAGGTTTGGTTTTTAGTTAGGTTTGGTTTTCAGTTAGGTTAGGTTTGGTTTTTAGTTAGGTTAGGTTAGGTTCGGTTTTTAGTTAGGTTAGGTTAGGTTCGGTTTTTAGTTAGGTAAGGTTAGGTTTGGTTTTTAGTTAGGTTAGGTAAGGTTTGGTTTTTAGCTAGGTTAGGTTTGGTTTTTGGTTAGGTTAGGTTTGGTTTTTAGTTAGGTTAGGTTAGGTTTGGTTTTTAGTTAGGTTAGGTTAGGTTTGGTTTTTAGTTAGGTTAGGTTAGGTTTGGTTTTTAGTTAGGTTAGGTTAGGTTTGGTTTTTAGTTAGGTTAGGTAAGGTTTGGTTTTTAGCTAGGTTAGGTTTGGTTTTTAGTTAGGTTAGGTAAGGTTTGGTATTAAGTTACGTTAGGTTTGGTTTTTAGTTAGGTTAGGTTAGGTTTGGTTTTTAGTTAGGTTAGGTTAGGTTTGGTTTTTAGTTAGGTTAGGTTAGGTTTGGTTTTTAGTTAGGTTTGGTTTTTAGTTAGGTTTGGTTTTCAGTTAGGTTAGGTTTGGTTTTTAGTTAGGTTAGGTTAGGTTCGGTTTTTAGTTAGGTTAGGTTAGGTTCGGTTTTTAGTTAGGTAAGGTTAGGTTTGGTTTTTAGTTAGGTTAGGTAAGGTTTGGTTTTTAGCTAGGTTAGGTTAGGTTTTTGGTTAGGTTAGGTTTGGTTTTTAGTTAGGTTAGGTTAGGTTTGGTTTTTAGTTAGGTTAGGTTTTTAGTTAGGTTAGGTTAGGTTTGGTTTTTAGTTAGGTTAGGTTAGGTTTGGTTTTTAGTTAGGTTAGGTAAGGTTTGGTTTTTAGCTAGGTTAGGTTTGGTTTTTAGTTAGGTTAGGTAAGGTTTGGTATTAAGTTACGTTAGGTTTGGTTTTTAGTTAGGTTAGGTTAGGTTTGGTTTTTAGTTAGGTTAGGTTAGGTTTGGTTTTTAGTTAGGTTAGGTTAGGTTTGGTTTTTAGTTAGGTTAGGTTTGGTTTTTAGTTAGGTAAGGTTAGGTTCGGTTTTTAGTTAGGTTAGGTTAGGTTTGGTTTTTAGTTAGGTTAGGTTTTTAGTTAGGTTAGGTTAGGTTTGGTTTTTAGTTAGGTTAGGTTAGGTTTGGTTTTTAGTTAGGTTAGGTAAGGTTTGGTTTTTAGCTAGGTTAGGTTTGGTTTTTAGTTAGGTTAGGTAAGGTTTGGTATTTAGTTACGTTAGGTTTGGTTTTTAGTTAGGTTAGGTTTGGTTTTTAGTTAGGTTAGGTTAGGTTTGGTTTTTAGTTAGGTTAGGTTAGGTTTGGTTTTTAGTTAGGTTAGGTTAGGTTTGGTTTTTAGTGAGGTTAGGTTTGGTTTTTAGTTAGGTTAGGTCAGGTTTGGTTTTTAGTTAGGTTAGGTTAGGTTAGGTTTTTAGTTAGGTTAGGTTAGGTTTGGTTTTTAGTTAGGTTAGGTTAGGTTTGGTTTTTAGTTAGGTTAGGTAAGGTTTGGTTTTTAGCTAGGTTAGGTTTGGTTTTTAGTTAGGTTAGGTAAGGTTTGGTATTTAGTTACGTTAGGTTTGGTTTTTAGTTAGGTTAGGTTAGGTTTGGTTTTTAGTTAGGTTAGGTTAGGTTTGGTTTTTAGTTAGGTTAGGTTAGGTTTGGTTTTTAGTTAGGTTAGGTTAGGTTTGGTTTTTAGTGAGGTTAGGTTTGGTTTTTAGTTAGGTTAGGTCAGGTTTGGTTTTTAGTTAGGTTAGGTTAGGTTTTTAGTTAGGTTAGGTTAGGTTTGGTTTTTAGTTAGGTTAGGTTAGGTTTGGTTTTTAGTTAGGTTAGGTAAGGTTTGGTTTTTAGCTAGGTTAGGTTTGGTTTTTAGTTAGGTTAGGTTAGGTTTGGTTTTTAGTTAGGTTAGGTTAGGTTTGGTTTTTAGTTAGGTTAGGTTAGGTTTGGTTTTTAGTTAGGTTAGGTTAGGTTTGGTTTTTAGTGAGGTTAGGTTTGGTTTTTAGTTAGGTTAGGTCAGGTTTGGTTTTTAGTTAGGTTAGGTTAGGTTTGGTTTTTAGTTAGGTTAGGTAAGGTTTGGTTTTTAGCTAGGTTAGGTTTGGTTTTTGGTTAGGTTAGGTTAGGTTTGGTTTTTAGTTAGGTTTGGTTTTCAGTTAGGTTAGGTTTGGTTTTTAGTTAGGTTAGGTTAGGTTCGGTTTTTAGTTAGGTTAGGTTAGGTTTGGTTTTTAGTGAGGTTAGGTTTGGTTTTTAGTTAGGTTAGGTCAGGTTTGGTTTTTAGTTAGGTTAGGTTCGGTTTTTAGTTAGGTAAGGTTAGGTTCGGTGTTTAGCTAGGTTAGGTTTGGTTTTTAGTTAGGTTAGGTTAGGTTTGGTTTTTAGTGAGGTTAGGTTTGGTTTTTAGTTAGGTTAGGTCAGGTTTGGTTTTTAGTTAGGTTAGGTTTGGTTTTTAGTAAGGTTAGGTTAGGTTAAAAACCAAACCTAACCTAACCTAAGGTTTGGTTTTAAGTTAGGTTAGGTTAGGTTAAAAACCAAACCTAACCTAACCTAACTAAAAACCAAACCTAACCTAACCTAACTAAAAACCAAACCTAACCTAACCTAACTAAAAACCGAACCTAACCTAGCTAAAAACAAAACCTTACCTAACCTAACTAAAAACTAAACCTAACCTAACTAAAAACCAAACCTAACGTAACTAAAAACCAAACCTTACCTAACCTAACTAAAAACCAAACCTAACCTAGCTAAAAACCAAACCTTACCTAACCTAACTAAAAACCAAACCTAACCTAACCTTACTAAAAACCGAACCTAACCTAACCTAACTAAAAACCAAACCTAACCTAACCTAACTACAAACCAAATCTAACCTAGCTAAAAACCAAACCTTACCTAACCTAACTAAAAACCAAACCTAACCTAGCCTAACTAAAAACCAAACCTAACCTAACCTAACTAAAAACCAAACCTAACCTAACCTAACTAAAAACCAAACCTAACCTAACCTAACTAAAAACCTAACCTAACTAAAAACCAAACCTAACCTAACCTAACTAAAAACCGAACCTAACCTTACCTAACTAAAAACCAAACCTAACCTAACTAAAAACCAAACCTAACCTAACCTAACTAAAAACCAAACCTAACCTAACCTAACTAAAAACCAAACCTAACCTAACCTAACTAAAAACCAAACCTAACCTAACCTAACTAAAAACCAAACCTAACGTAACTTAATACCAAACCTTACCTAACCTAACTAAAAACCAAACCTAACCTAGCTAAAAACCAAACCTTACCTAACCTAACTAAAAACCAAACTTAACCTAACCTAACTAAAAACCAAACCTAACCTAACCTAACAAAAAACCAAACCTATCCTAACCTAACTAAAAACCTAACCTAACCTAACCTAACCTAACTAAAAACCAAACCTAACCTAACTAAAAACCAAACCTAACCTAACCTAACTAAAAACCTAACCTAACTAAAAACCAAACCTTACCTAACCTAACTAAAAACCGAACCTAACCTAACCTAACTAAAAACCTAACCTAACCTAACTAAAAACCGAACCTAACCTAACTAAAAACCAAACCTAACCTAACCTAACTAAAAACCAAACCTAACCTAACCTAACTACAAACCAAATCTAACCTAGCTAAAAACCAAACCTTACCTAACCTAACTAAAAACCAAACCTAACCTAGCCTAACTAAAAACCAAACCTAACCTAACCTAACTAAAAACCAAACCTAACCTAACCTAACTAAAAACCAAACCTAACCTAACCTAACTAAAAACCTAACCTAACTAAAAACCAAACCTTACCTAACCTAACTAAAAACCGAACCTAACCTAACCTAACTAAAAACCTAACCTAACCTAACTAAAAACCGAACCTAACCTAACTAAAAACCAAACCTAACCTAACCTAACTAAAAACCAAACCTAACCTAACCTAACTAAAAACCAAACCTAACCTAACCTAACTAAAAACCAAACCTAACCTAACCTAACTAAAAACCAAACCTAACCTAACCTAACTAAAAACCTAACCTAACCCAACCTAACTAAAAACCAAACCTAACCTAACCTAACTAAAAACCAAACCTAACCTCACTAAAAACCTAACCTAACCTAACTAAAAACCAAACCTAACCTAACCTAACTACAAACCAAACCTAACCTAACCTAACTAAAAACCGAACCTAACCTAACCTAACTAAAAACCTAACCTAACCTAACCTAACTAAAAACCTAACCTAACCTAACTAAAAACCAAACCTAACCTCACTAAAAACCAAACCTAACCTAACCTAACTAAAAACCAAACCTAACCTAACCTTACTAAAAACCGAACCTAACCTAACCTAACTAAAAACCAAACCTAACCTAACCTAACTACAAACCTAACCTAGCTAAAAACCAAACCTTACCTAACCTAACTAAAAACCAAACCTAACCTAGCCTAACTAAAAACCAAACCTAACCTAACCTAACTAAAAACCAAACCTAACCTAACCTAACAAAAAACCAAACCTATCCTAACCTAACTAAAAACCTAACCTAACCTAACCTAACCTAACTAAAAACCAAACCTAACCTAACTAAAAACCAAACCTAACCTAACCTAACTAAAAACCAAACCTAACCTAACCTAACTAAAATCCTAACCTAACTAAAAACCAAACCTAACCAAAACCTAACCTAACCAAAACCTAACCTAACCAAAACCTAACCTAACCAAAACCTAACCTAACCAAAACCTAACCTAACCAAAACCAAACCTAACCAAAACCAAACCTAACCAAAACCAAACCTAACCAAAACCAAACCTAACCAAAACCTAACCTAACGAAAAACTAACCTAACCAAAACCAAACTTAACCAAAACCTAACCTAACCTAACGAAAACCAAACCTAACCAAAAACTAACCTAACCATAAACTAACCTTACCAAAACCTTACCTATCCAAAACCTTACCAAACCTTACGGTGGGTGGAACCTCATGGGCTTCCTCCGCCTGGGGAGAGGCGAAGAGACGTGTTGGATATTTTTTTTTTATAAAGTTGGGAAATCCTCATCTCTCCTCAAACCGCTGTGATACGTCATCCTGTTTTGGGGTCGGTGGTAGAATGTAGAAGTAGTAGTGGTCGAAGCTAGAATTACAGAAGTGGCTTAATGTGTGTAATATTACACACATTAAGCCACTTCTGTAATTCTTATACGTATACTTGCTATTTTTCGTCTTAGCGAAACATTGATCTACTGCAATATATCAATGTACATTCATGCTTTACGCAAATAAATTATTTACTTACTTACTTTGCACTTCATTTCTCGCGGGAACGCGGTTATCAAGATGGCGACTGTGGTCATGCCGAGCTGTGGTCGTCGACCGCTGGGTTGCGACTGCCTGACCACACACCGCCACAATGCAATATAATATGCAACTTGGTTGCTTATCGCATAGCAATGCAGAGTTCTGCGGCCCTTAGACTCGGCTTAAGTATTGCCTTACACACACATACAGGGTGACTTTGAAGTCGTGGGCAATATTTTAAACTAAGACACTATTAATGATACTAATTGCGTTAGGGCTATTCTTACTTAAAAAAAAATAATAATAATGCAGGTAGTTACCTAGTTCCCCCCGGCGGGGCCGGCCATCAGGGGTCGCGGAAGTAATCGTCTTGGTTTCCCGTGACCCCTCCATGGTGGCGCACGCCGAAAACCCGGGGGTTTTAGTGGGTACGGGGCCGCCTCACGGCCTAAGCCCCATACTCCACCATTTTTTTTCTTTTTTATTGCGTAAAAGTAGCCCTAATGCTATTGGGATTTGGGAATTGGGATAAGGGCAGGGGAATGATGATGATTGATAGAATACATAAATAAAACACCTGCGTCACCATTGATTTGGGGTACTCCGACGAGCAATCAAAATTCAGGCATTTAGCCATTCATTAAGAAAATTTAGATGAGTAATTAAATACTTGATCAGATGTTAATTTTGGCCAATTATTTCTTGTGTTTTCTTAGCGGATTTCTTTAGTATTGATACACTTATCCAAATAAACTGATGCGCCAACCAACTATAAGACACAGTTGTGTATTATTCTAAATTTAATTCGACTGCACAAGTAGTCGAGTGGTATATAGGTCTCCAAGCTAATTACCAGGTGTCGCGGGTTCGAATCGCCGAGTATTACAAGAATTTGTGCGTTCCACAAAAACTTGTTTTCAGTCTGGGTGTATTTTTACATGTAAAAAAATTGTCTGTGAAACCCCTCGCGATGTAACAAGCAATGTTAGCGTAGGAGTCGATTTTTTTTTATTACCAATATTGAGCTAAGTTGTTCTACTACTAACAATTCGTATGGATGTAAATCTGAAATATTTGATTTTCTACGTGTTTCCGTTACACGTTAGTACCTCCAACCTTATCGACAATCGAAGGACGTGGGAATCCTATACCATTATAAGTCAATCTATCAAGTCCGTCCATCGTACCAGTGTTGCGTCACTTGCCACGCCACCTCATCGCTCAGTCTTTTGTTTTTCCTGTTCCTTAATCCCGTATTATTACGATTTAAATAGATACTGAATGATTCAATAAAGTGTAGACGTGTCATTACGTTACCTATTTTAACTTTACACCATCGATATCAGTCTAATTTGTAGGATAAATAGATAAACTTCTGGGTTAATCTCCAACAGTTAATCTTTGAAAAATAGTTATGATAATTAGTAGTTATAGCTATTGAAAGAATTTTCCAACCACTATATTATATCCAACATTCAGTTGGTTAAGTTCTATTGACATTAAATTTGTTTTTACTAGATAATCTAAATAAAGATTGTATAATACACCATTAACTACAAATAACACAACCATAACAGATAACACAGTGTTATGATATAGCATTATTAGTCGCTATACCGAAACAAACAACTCGTCTAAAATATCATAACTCGATGGATATCCGTATAAAATCTATTTTTCGCTCCACTGTAACTGTAACGGAATCTAAAAAATGGCGCCATAATCCGAACGAAATAATCCGATTTATTTCGAAAATTAATATCTAGTTCATGTGAGAGCCTACCAATAACTCTTAAAACAGATATTTATGCAGTTGTCGAAGAGAGACGCCGCTCTACGCCGTATAGCACTGTCTCTTTTTCCACAGTATTAACAGTTCCGCTTTACGAGCTGGTAGTAGGCCGGTAGACTTTTACTATTAACGATTTTATTCGTAAAAGAGAATAGTGTGTGTAATAAAAATGGTAGTTTTAAAACTCGACCCATCACTGACGTGAAACTCATTCCTAGCTATCCTGAATGAATGTTTGTAAATAAAACCACTGCAATTTCACTTACTTTATTTCCTGCCTTCACTCGCAAACAAAAATAATGTACATCGAACGATGAACTTTTACAGAACATGAAATGTTTACCCAAACACTCTTTAAATGTTATGTAATGTATGATTAATTTTACTTGAAACCTATTTAAACCTTATATGGAAATCAGGGTCTGATGATAGCAAATTAGAGAACTTGAGGGGAACTTGGCTGATATAATAATAATGTCTCATTTATTTTCAAGTTTTATTTTGTTAAAATTATTATACTCATTACCTACTCATATGATAGGCACTCTTACTTGCCAGTTTATTGACCCCAAAATCTGCGAAAAACATTCGCAATTCAAACATAATTTACAAGAAGATTTTTGCAATAACTCAGTAACTTTATTTCTTAAGGCCCTCAAAGAACATCAAACACGAAACTTTCGAGAATAATTGCAGCCTACAATCACAAAGACAACTTATAATTCTAACAAAAGAAAAATAAACAAGTTCCGCGTCTCCACCCCACGCCGTGTTCTTTGTAACTTCTCTATAACGATAATATGATTTATCTGATGCGATGACTCCACAGTTTTCTCTGCGCCCATTTCTTTATTATTTGTGACCCGTATCAGTGATAAGGCAGAGATACGCAACCTTTGGAAAGCCATTGGTTTTATCTTTACGGCTCTTATGGCGAAACAAAAGTAATTAATATGAACAAACTTTTGTTGGATATTAAGAGAGTCTCAAAAGCGATTCGAACTCGCTTCCTCAACTATTCCTTTTCAGGTTAACTCAGGTCAACGGGCAAGTTTTTAAGTGACGTAACGAGTAATGCTTTATATTAAACAACGTTTTTAAATTTTAAAAAATAGTCTAGTAATAGTAGAATAGAGAGTAGAGTGAGTATCTTAAGATTATGAGTATAAATTTCGATGAAAGATTTTGATTTTTAAAAAGAACTCGATATGAAAATTCCACTCTCAATATTTTGGAAGCTGGTATATTGACGCTGTTTTTCAGTGTGGAACAAATTATTTTCCTAGGCGTATCGTAACCTAGTTTTACCGAAACACGGTGAAAATTGGATATATAGTATAAACCTTACGCCAAGTCATCTAAATTAAATATCAACTACTGTTAAATGGATTTAAATAATGTTGTGGACACCTGGATTTATACGACAAAGGGCAATAGATCTGATTTGAAACTGCGATGACCAGGACCCTTTTTTGCTTTTCAATAGGAGTAAACTAGGCACTGAAGTGTGAAAAATAGTACGATTGCTTAACAAGAGCAATCGGCTGTAAACGAGAAAACATTTTCTTTGGAAAAAAATAAAGGTAATGTTAGATTGTCAGAAATCTGAAAATTATTCATGCTTTACTTCACGTCGTCGCGTTATCTCCTACTAATAAGTCGCTTATTTTTCAATCAAGGGTGTCAACTAACACCATACCAAATTTCATCAAAATTACTCCAGCGTTCGAGCCTGAAAGAATAACAAACATCCATTCATCAATCAGTCCATCCATACTTCCAACTTTCGAGTTTATAATATTAATACGATACTCAATAAGCCTTTGTGAAAAAATATATAAAAATACGGACATAAAATGATTTCCTGGAAGGCTTAATAGGCTAGTATTAAACTTCATAAAGAAAATACCGGGAAATAAATATACTCCGTTGTAATTAACACTGCACTGAAAATTCTACGAAAAACCGATGAATTTTACTTTAAAAAAGACATTTATGAAACGGTAATCCATTTTAATTACTGCGAAAGTATAAATCTCAATTTTCAGCAAGCATACAAACGCTTTCAATTTTCAGCGATGTGTTTTAAACATCTGAAATCCGTTTTGAGATCTAGTCCGCATGGAATATGCGACAGTTATACATCTAGTTTAGCTGTGCATAGTTTCCGTATATTCCGGTAACACTTAGCTAAACTGTTACTAAACTAAAACTAAACTAAACTTCAACGGTTTGTCAAAATTGTTTGTAGAAATAGCATTAATTTTAACCTTTTAAAAAGAAATATTCTGTAAAACAGTGTAAAAGCAATTAAAAAAAGAGTACAACATAAGATAATTTTGATAAATACTTATGGTGATCAGTTACTTAAAAAATGTTCCATTTATTTTTGTAAAAATGGCATTCACACAAAAATTATATACTCGTACAATCTTATTGTAAACCATATTCGATCTATCTGTCCGAGCTCAATAACTCTACAAATTTATACATTTATACAATTGATTTATTATTTGGCCTACATATCAAGCCGAAAAGTTACAAAGGGGGTCAATATAAAGAAAGACACCGTTTCAGGCTAAGGAAGATTACCCTTATACCATCAACACTAAAGTTCATCATTTATTTCTCTATCTAAAAAGAACTCTTTCCGCAACTCCTCCCAGAACTCAAATCTCTTTTCCTCCGGTATTTTGATCATCTTCAATGTCTCTCCCATGTTCAGTCCTCTCAATCTCTTGTTAGGAATCAATGGCCGCCATTTTACATCACCTAGGATACTGTCTGTGGAGTCTGGAGTGGGATTCCTGAAAATATATAGCGAGAATGTGTGAACTAGCTTAAAGGGGATTAATAATATTGTCTCCTGACCGATTTCGGTCATGGCGGCTAGTGTTACTACGACACCAGCTATACAGGACATATTATAGTGCATAAGCGTGTGTGCAAACACAGCCTAGGTGCACCTTTGCTCTCATAGTCCGAGTATGAGTATGTTTATTCAATAAAAGTTTTTTTTTTCTAAACAAGAAATAGAAAAAGCTTAACATACATTAACGTCTAATTTCTTTCTACTTTCGTTTATAAATAAGTAATGTATACGATTCCTAAATAATTAATCTTTTCGTTCAAGGAACTTTGAAAGGTCACGACTTATCACATGCTGCTGAAAGGTCAATCTTGTGAAAGTGATATAAAGGAATTATACTGTAGAGCAATAAATAACTTCCATTTATAGCAAATGAGGACAAAACTTATGTTATGTACCTACATAGTTTAAATAAAATAGGAAGCATATAAACAACTGAATAAAATAAAGAGATAAAATTGCAATTATATATATGTAATTTATAGAGACAGATTTTATTGCAATTTTATTTCCCATTTTGGAGCCTTGACAGTCGCTAAAAAATATTTTTTTTTAAAATGCAGATTTTGAGCTTAAATCAAACTACACGCACGTAGATTTGGTTTCGTTTAAACCATTAGTTTAAAGGAACACAGATAATTATTTATAATCTTAAAGCTCCTTCCAAACAAATTTTAATATCAAAATACCAGACGAAACTTAATTCCGACCAAAATACCTCAGCGCAGGCAACATTTAACTTCACAATCTTTTAATACCATCAAACCAAATAGCTTACAGAAAACTGACAAAATAACTCGGAATCAAGAACCACAAATACTCAAATTAAAATTCATAATTCGAGGAAAGGAGGTGTAAAAGCAAATATTTAATCTGCATTAACCTTACCCGTGTTTAACGAAATTCGCCAATAGCCGCGCAATCTTCTTAATGAAGTGCCTTTCATTACAATCCTGGCTGATACTGTAGCTGCCGCTCAAAGATTTACATTTGAATTGGTAACAGATTTCGTCACCCGCCGTCGCCCCACTCAAGTCCAAATTACGCAGTAACGTGTTCCACACGATATTGAGCGAGCCCCTGAAGGTAAAACGGTACAAGTAAACATGATTACAGGATACTTGGGCGTGCAGGCTCGCTTGACGGAGTATCGGATAAATCACTTGGTCCGACACATATTTCGCGTACCGCCTCAGACTCCTCTCCCCGACCGTTCCATTAACGAAATAGAAATCCATTATTTTCCTCCTAATCTTCTTGTACAGTTTCGATCCGTATTCGTCCTTCCTTCCCTCGAATGGCAATAAATACTGAAAGTTATAATTTAAATACTTTAGAAGTTTCCTGTTCCTGACGAAACCGTCCAGTTTGTGGAGAGAGTCTAAGTTTGTATATCCCAACATAACTTCGACGGCGTTATTAGTGATCTTTCGGTTGTATACTTCTAGCGGGAATTTGTTCATGAAGGCTCCTTTGGCGGTGGCTTCGACGGTCGGGGAGAAGGCGTTTATTAGCCTTTGATTGTCCCTGACTTCTGTGCTATCGAATAGATCGCGGCTGGCTGCTAGTAATTGTTTTGTAGAGCTTTTTGAAAGTAATTCATATAGATTTGTTCTGTTGAATTTTTCGAATGGTCCGTGTAGGTTCCAGTAGAGCTTGTTCGAAACTTCGAAGTTGTAAGTTCTATAATCGGCCGGAGATAATGCACTACCGCTTTGTACTATTACTCTGTTGAACAGATCCTCTCCGGCAGCGGCCAACAGTAATGATGCCACTATTGGAGCGGTTGTTCCCGATCCGAAAACCGTTATTCTATTTAGATCTCCATTAAAATAACTGATATTATCTCTGATCCACTTCAAAGCAGCTATCAGATCCTTTGCTCCCATATTACCTTCAGCAAAACTATCCCCTGTATTTAAGAAACCGAAGATCGAGGTACGAAAAGACACCGTCACGACCACAACATCTTCATCGATAAAAAAGTCAGGCCCATGCGCATGGGACCATTCATGGACCCATACAACAACGGGGTAGTAGTGGATGTGTTGTATGATAGGCGTGTATACGGAAAGGTAGAGGCAGTCTTCACTGTATCCAGACGCACAACTCTCGTTATACAGGGTACTGTAGTTGTAAACTGGTTTATCGAACCATCGTATCAATTTTGGTGGCTGAAATTAAAAATATTTACCAATACATGATTTACACTTCTATACATTGATGCGTGAATGACGATAAAGAAAACAATCAATCAAAAAAGGGTTAATAAGTTGACCAAATGATTAAACTGAAACGTTAAGAGAAAGTGCTAAAATTACATTGTTATCATAAAAACAAAATGTTTGCTACTGTCAAATATTTTGTGGTTAATTAAACCTTATCATTTCAAGTTAACATTTATCGATAAAGTCATTAGTATTTCATTACTTCACTGAAACCAAATTACTTAAAGGACTTTTCTTAGAAATAACTCAAGCGGTCGAGATTCTTCATTTTTAAAGCAAGTCAATTTAACTTTGTGAAGTTTTAAAGACTTTCTAACTAAAATGTAACCTAGAAAAGTAAACCAGAAATAACCACATATTCTGTAGAAGAGGTAGGGGAAAGGCGTACAAAATGGCATAGGTGGGTCATATGACATAGCACCGTATCTTCGAATCTAAGGCTCATTTAGTTCACCCAAAGGCGTGTAGAGGGTCGCTTAGTAACGTGTCGAAACCTGTGGTATTGCCAATAGTGCAACTTCGGTCATTCGATGTCGGCCACAATTTAAATATTTTTACTCGTTACGAGTTCCATTTTGTTGGATTTTGTTTCATCCTAAAAGTAAACTAATTCAATTTATATTCTAGTTTCCACTACCTTAGGTTGTTGTCAATATATTAATTTAAACTGAGAATATGTTAAAATTGATATCTTTTGTTTAGATTTTTTGTTATTGCAGGTGAAGTTATAAAACTATAAAATGGACAAAATGACATACCGCTTGGTAGGCCAAAATGACATACTATATGGTTTAAACCACTTATATTTTTTCTTTTTATGTAGGTAACTAATATCGCCAGTTTCAAAAGGAGTGTATGTTTCTGGACTAGGATAACGTAAGCCATGCAAAAAACTAACGGCCTTAATCCTAACTTCAACTCCAAATATGAAAAAAAACTAAAATTAAATCTCCACCGGTCTCCAACGAAAGAGACAGAAAAGTGACTAAGGCAGTGAAATTCAGTTCTAGCAGAGATGAAGTTGCAGACTTATACCGCCAATGTTGTTGAAGACGAGGACTGCCCTTGCATCTATTGCAATGACTTGTTCTCCAGGTCTAACCAAAAGAGGTTTGGTTTCAGTGTTTGCCCTGCAAATAATGGGCTCACTCATCATGTGTAGACGTTCCAAAGAAAACTAAATCGTTTATATGCAAACTTTGCCAATAATTTCTCAATTACTCATATATTTTTTATATGCCGTTTTGTCCGCACTACCTATGTCGTATTACCCGCCTATGGCGGACAAAACGGATTTCAGTTACATTTTTTTTAGAAGCTTATATTTTGTTTTGTTTTTGTTTAAAGTTAATTAATGTCCTATGTAATTATAGGTAATGAACCAAGGAATGGAAAGACCTACTTTTACTGTTAAAATTATTAATAAATAAAGACTTATGACTGATTTAGCGGAGGGTATGTCATTTTGTACGCCTTTCCCCTACTATTATCAAGGGAGTCCAGTAATGTGTATGTCCTTCACAAGATGTTTTTATACGTCAATTATATTATTTGTGTATTTATTAAATTAATACACAAAGTTATCTGAATATAATTTAAGGTTTAAAGAAGCAGATTTGGGAATAAAAATAATATAATAACAAAATATGTCATTATTAAAAATGCGATTTTCAAGAACGCTGTTTTTATTTGTTATATGGGACGGCAATCCGAAATGACCGGTGAGAGATTAGGCACAGGACTCACATTTTTACGTGCCTTCCCAAACACGGAAGCTGTGATGTTTATTTCTAAACCACACACACAACATTCGAAAAGTCGGTGCACGTCGTGAGGATCGAACTCGAGACCTTTGACTTAAGAGTCCTGCGGTCTTACCACTAGTCACAGCTTCAATACAATAAGCATAGCGGAGTAACAACGGCAAAGGTTCTGCGTTAAAACCTCAAAATAAAATTCTGTATTTGTTTTTTGATTTACCTTAAAACGTAAATCCCCAACAGGAGGCTCGCCGTAAGGTATTCTCCAAAACGCTGCAAACGGCTTATTTTCAAAAACAGTAAACAACTTTCTTCCAATTATAGTCGTCCCATTTGTTTTAATTTTAAATATTTTACTATTTGAACTACAAGACACACTAAACGAAACCAAAACTAATAAAATCTCAAATCGCATATTAAGTAACAATTATCGGTCGAATGTCTTAATAATACTAAATTATAGTCTTAAGGCGAATATTAAAAGAGGTTGGTACCACGTCATTTCATTTAAAATGCGTGAAAATGTTTTCAAAATATCACAAAATGAGTACTTACAACGTACGGATTAATTGAAGGTTACTCTTCGATAATTAAGATTGGTACAATATAGATATAAGTAACTAACTGTATTTAAAATAATTTGTTATGTATTTTAGGTGCATAAAACTTGCTTGGTTATTAGTGGTTGCCCGCTGCCTCAACAGCGCGAATGTCGGATATAGCAGCAAAAACTTTTGCCCCTCTGACGTAGTCGGTTAAAAAGTAGCCTTTGTGTTAATCTAGAGTGTCAACTAACTCTATACCAAATTGAGGTTTCTTGAGGTCTCTCTTAGCAGTTTGAGCATGTAAGTGGCGTAGCAATGGAGTAACAACATCCATACTTACACACTTTCACGTTTTTAATATTAAGGTCATGGTACACCTTGATGATATTGTACATAAGAACTATTTCTTCATCCATGTACCACTTTGCAATAAATGAATTCTGAATTATTAATTATGAATTAATATTATAAACGTGAAAGTTGGTAGCATAATTAGCTAATAATAAAGTACAAAACACAAAAATAGATACACTTCCTGCATTGGACCCTACACACCCTGGTCGAGATGAAAATGAGATAAAAACAAATGAAACCGGCTTTATAAATACAGCTGAGTGATATCCCATGTAGCCGCCGAACTACGTAACACTGTTTCCAATTGATTTGTATAAAAGAACTATTTATTCACCCATGTACTACTTTGCAATAAATGAATTTTGAATTAATATTATAAACGTGAAAGTTGGTAGCATAATTAACTAATAATAAAGTACTAAACTCAAAAATAGATACACTTTTTGTGTTGGAACCTACACACCCTGGTCGAGATGAAAATGAGATAAAAACAAATGTAACCGGCTATATAAATACAGCTGAGTGATATCCCATGTAGCCACCGAGCTACGTAACACTGTTTCCAATTGATTTACGCCGGGCGCAGTCAGACGGAGCCGATGGGATTCAGTTTTTTTATTTACATACTATACTCATATGTGTAATCACGATAGTATAGTTTAATTCCCACATTTGTTGGGAAAACTATCCTAGATATTAATTTAGTGATGTTATGTTGTGGTACTATAAAGTTGCTATCGAAAATTTGTGTTGCATACATTGTTATCGATTTAAATATTCTCTAGTAGCTGTTATCCGCGACTTCGCTCGCGCTAATGTCGGTTATTAAATAGCTGCAAAAACATCACCTCCTTCTAATGCAGTCGGTTAAAAAGTAGCATATGTGTTAATTCAGGGTATCGGCTAGCTCCATATCACATTGCACTCAAATTGAATGATTCAGCGTAAAGAGTAACATACATTCATCCAACCGTACTTACAAACTTTCGCGTTTATAACATTAATAGTATATGAAAGAGCTGCAATTACAGTAGTCAAATAATCTATCTGTCAAAAAAATATCAACAATGGGCCAGATAAAAAAATAATCCCTTTTATCTAATGGACTACATACAATAGCGCTCATGAAGCACGTCAATCCAAAAATTACACTCTTCATTGATACTGAAAGTAAATACATTTACTACTTGTTAATACTTACGTGTCCCTAATTCATCGAATTATGTCACCAATGCCATTTTACCGGTACCTATAATACTATAAAGATAAACTGGATCGCCGATAATCCGATATCTTTTAAAATGTTCAGTTTTCATCGATAAACGAGACCGAATGCCGGTCGCTACAAAATGTATTTAAAAAATGTGTATATATCCATTGCTCTTCTAATATGTTTGAAGTTCGTTGTTTGTGAGGAAAAGCCAGAAGTGGATACGACACATGGCAAGATTATGGGGAAAGTTTTGAAGACGCTTATGGATGTGGACTATTATGGGTTTATGGGGATACCGTATGCAGTCCCGCCTGTTGGTGAACTAAGATTCCTGGTATGTACCACTAAACAAAATACTTATTATATTGAACCAAAAATACCGACGAAATTTATACCGGATTTAAATCTCCGATAAAACTATTTTATATCGAATAATAAATGCTTAACTCTCGACGCATCACTAAATCATATTTCGTTAGAAACAGAAAGCCAAAAATATTTGTTGAGCTTTATTATTTAGTTTCCACGTGCATAAAATGGTATGTTTTATGCAGAAACTGTTGGCAACTAGTCCATTCAGGAACGTGAATATATGTATTGAATAAAGTTACGCTATACAAAACGAGTTTTAGTTCAAAATGTAAATCACCTCATAATTTCCTCAATAGAATTTTTGTATATGCCAGATATACAAAAATCTACTTTAAATATTACAAACGCGGAAGTTTGTTAGTATGGATGACTTGACAGTTGTGTGTTACTCTTTCACGCTCAACCGATTGGCATAATTTTGATAAAACTTGGTATGGAGTTAACTGATACCCTAGATTAATGCACAGGCTACTTTTTAACCGATTGCGTCAGAAGCGGGTAATGTTTTTGCAGCTATACCCGACATAAACGCGGGAAAAGCCACGGAAAAAAGCTAGTAGAGAAATATAAGTATAAAAAATAACGATATTTAAATACTTTTTCAGGATCCTCAACCGTTGGACCCTTGGGAAGGAGTATTAAGGACGACCAAAGAACAACCAGCCTGCATTCAATTCAACAACGACGTGAAGAAAGGACAATCTTTAGGACATTATGGATCAGAGGACTGCCTGTACCTCGATGTATTCACACCAGCTATTGACGAACAAAAACGAGCAGTCGTCATGTTTATATTCAACGATCACTTCCTCAACTCGTATAATAAGAGCAAGGACTACGCTCCTGATTTCTTCATTAGAGAAGATGTTGTAGTTGTTACTATAAGTCACAGATTGTCAGCTTTAGGATTCCTATCGTTAGAAGATGATATCTTACCGGGCAACGCTGGGTTGAAGGACATAGTACAAGGCTTAGAATGGGTTAAAGATAACATTGAGAAGTTTGGCGGCGATCCTAAGAGAATCACTCTTATGGGACTTCAAGGCGGTGCAGCGGCTATAGATTTACTCATACACTCCAAAGCAAAGGACCTTTTCAGTGGTGCCATTCTCCACAGCGGCACCTCATGGACCTCTGCATATTTACAAGAGGAAGTAAAACAAAGAGCTTTCAGGCTCGGAGAACTAATGAATAGGACCTCAAATGACGGTATCAAGCTTATATCTGATCTCCAAGAAGTTCCAGCTAAACATTTGCTAACGAAAGACTTGCACGCCAGCCCTACTGACTACTTCAAAGCAACGCAGAAGAGTGTTATTGCATTTGCTCCGATAGTTGAACGTCAAGAAGATGGACTTATCACAGAGTACCCCGAAGACTCTACAAGTAAGATAGATATTCCCATACTTATGGGTTTTAACTCTTTAGAAGGAATGGAAGCTATGTTACAATACCTTGCGGAGCCTAGATTTCTACCCTTCCTAAAAAAGGACTTTCCCCTACTACTACCAAGACGTCTCAAATTCAAATTGAACCATATGGCTGACGTATACGACCAAGCAGCGAAAGAGATCAGAGATTTCTATTTCACTCGCGGTGAGATCAATTATAATAGTGCTCCAGACTTAATAACGTACATGGGAGATGCTTTGACCAGTTACGCGATGGATTACACAGCAAAGACGTACTCGACCAGATCCTTGAAACCAGTTTATTATTATCATTTCGATTACAACAGTATTCTGAATGAAAATTATAATAATTTAATGAAATATTCGACCGTAAAAGATGGTTTGACAGGAGCCGCTACCGGAGATGAAATGTGTTATCTGTTTAAATGTCCTAACCTAATGGATGAATATATTAACGTTGAAGAGCATTTGCCAGAAGAGAAAGCAATTCTTCTCAGTATGATCAAAATGTGGACTAACTTTGCTAAATTTGGGTGAGTCGATTATGATATTATATGTTCTTGTCTTTATTGCTAAAGGAGAAAAACCAGTAATACTACCTAGCCAAACAACACTTTTGTAAACGATAATGGTGATTAAACCACTCAAATGTGTCAAAGTGACAAGTCAAAATCATTTGTCCAAAAGAGACTGCAATTTCTTACATTTGAGCGGTTCAATCTGAGTTTACGCTTTTAAAAGGTCAGATCTATGAGATAAATTGAGATATTGTGCAAATAGGATGAATTGTATCACTTATTAATGTCATTACTTATTTTTCTATAAATATATGCCCGTTGAGGTTGAGGGCAGTATTCAACAAAACGATAATTTACTATGACTTTGAGCATATTGACATTACCCAGTTCACATATCATGTAAGCTACGAATACGTAGCCATTAATTTACGATGCTACAATTGGCGACTGCGAAACGCCGCATTTTAATCTTCTGTTATTGACCGCAAAAACTGCATCGCCATTTTTGGCATTCGTCCAGAGCATAGCCAGAAAGGAAGTTATAAATTATTGGTTACTGTTTTAATGTTTAACTTGGTGCTCTTTAGCTAACATTAAACATTGTTTATATTGTTTTTCTTCCTTGTTTAGAATACAAAAATACTTACTTATTACGTATTTCTGGTGCACCTAAAACTGGCTTATTATATTTTTTATCAAATTTCTTGGCGGGTCCTTCATTTATTGAATATTCTAATACTTAGTTCATCTTTAATGTAAAAGATTTTATCTTAAACATTAACTCATTTATATAGGTAGCTAATGTGCTAAATATGTTACATAATATTATGTCTTATCCTAATTTACTTTCCAGAAACCCCACACCAGGCGGTGACGAAATCCTGCAAAACTTCAAATGGGTGCCATATACCCTTGAAAACAAACAGTATCTCCACATCGGCAAAACGATAGACATGAAACGAGATTTATACAAAAACAGGTTCGACTTCTGGGACCAATTTATTGGAAAATGGGAACGAAAAGCTGTCGACGGCATTGTCACGGATGCTGTAAATAATAAAGATGAGTTATGATGACAACTCGTGTTTTTCTACCTTTTATTGGATCACAGAAATAAAATACATAATTTATTTTTTGTAGTACATTTTAACCTAGCCTAGCCACCTAGCACTTTGAAAGTTTTTGCAATGATATAGACGCTATCAAGTGACTCTTTTACAACTTTTTACGAATGCCTCAATAAAAAAGATAGCTTAAAATTTTCGAAAATGTTTTTCAACTTTCATCAGAAATTCGATTGGTCACGGGAGACGTTAAAGAGCTAAGGGATCCCAAACGGCAGTCCGGGGTTCTAATATGGACATAGCCTGTGACCCCAATTACGAACGCTTGCCTAATAGGGCTCATAAATTGTTTCCTATATGGCTTTAAATAGAACCCCAAGCCCCAATATGGTTGACCTATCTTGGGCTCGAAAATAAAACAGAGAAGTAATTTAGAAATTGCAGTTTTTTATCCAATACGGTAAAAGTGACGATAGTTCCGGACTACTTTAAATGGTTTTTAACTCTATATATGGTGTTTTTCCTTTTATTATGTCTTTTTTAAGTTCATTTATTTCCTACAATAAAATTAACATTGATACCATATTAACATTTTTTTTTTGGATATATTTTAGTAATTTGTAGTCAGGATATATTTTAGTATATTTAAGGCCCAGAACGTGACTGTCAGTCGATCTACCGTAAACGTTAAACTATTAAATAAGTCTAAGTAAGTAAAAATAGTTTCTGCTTCGGATTCTATCGCCCATAAGTAACCTGGAGGAACCAATTACTTAAGTAGCTTCTCCGTTTCTCTATTTATTTTTATTAACTTTTAAAATGAGGTTGTAAGTTTAGCTTGTTTAAAAGCACTGTAGTAATACTTGAAAATAACAGAAAGTATGTATATTGCTGCACATATTTGTTCATAAAAGAAATTCCGAATCTAGAAAATTAACACCTTAATTTTATCTTATCTTTAAATTCTCTCTCGTATCTTTAAACTAAAGGAAACTTTTTAAATCCTGTTCCTTGATTTTAAAAACGGCAATGATAGAATCAGATCTCTCCTTGTGAACCCCATAAAAATCTCATATATGAGATATTTTTATGCAGTTTTGGTATGGAAGATAATAAAAATATAAATCGATATGCTCGCATATGCACCACGATATTTCAAACGAACTGTTCAACTAGAAACCAGTATTGAAAACTTAAGCTTTATGGATATGTCCAATGAATGTGGGTTCTGCGTCAGATCTCTCTTACGGATCAGTCAGTCGTTTCGGATTACTGTCCCATCTGGTTATGAGAGTAAAGGATTAGAGAGTGCACCTTTGTTAGCGCACACGTTTGTGCACTATAATATGTCCTGCGTAGGTAACTGGCTTATGTCACAGTAACACTGGCCGCTGTCGCTAAATTGGTCCGGACATTATTATTATTCACTCGCAAAAAGGATTTACCTTCACCAAGGAACCTAGACAGATGCAATTAATGTCAACACTCACCACAAATCCGATGTGGAGCTCTAGCTGCAGGTAATAGCGTACACCGGATTGACGTCTCTAGCGAATTGTAGTCAACAACAATGTCGATGAACAAAATCTGATCAATGAACTGCCGGCAATGATTAGTGGCAATTGGAGCAATGGCTTTCAGCTAGTTTCCAGTAAAGTACTGAAATTAGGGCTATTTGGAAAATCCAGCTAAGTAAAATAATGTAAATGATAAAAGTATGTACAATATACATATACACTAGTAGATTTATTCCAACTATACATAATAATATAATTTATAATAGAAGCTACATTTGCAAATAGACTTGACCTATAGAAGCCTTTGTAATTCCTATGTGATTAGATCATAGACCCTCGATTTCTTGCAAAATTTTAAAAGCCGAGACGACGATGTTATACAACAAAATACTTCATAGTATTTTGTTACTGAAAATACTTGCATCCTTCGTCACAAAGAGGATTTTTTATTCTCTCTCTACCCTAAATGCAAAATGTTCAGAATAACATCGAACCTGCGACCTCCACGTGTGCTAATAAAAAGTGCCGTATTAAATGATCAATGAAGAATCGCTCTCGAAAATTATAACGTGCCATCCACAGTAGCAACACATTACCTGATAACAAGCACTCTAATCGTACAACTGATAACGTTTAGTTAAACCCAAGATTAACTAATTTATCGTAAAGACACGTCAGTGCTGAATCCATGTGTGAAATATTAATAAACAATTATATTATTACAATACTGCCAAGATGGCAGACATTAGACTGAGTGTTGTATTTATTGCTTTAGTAATTAATTTAATAAATTGTCAAGTCATCGTTGATACACGTTTAGGGAAGGTTGAAGGTATTGAAGTTAAGTCTATCATACAAGATGAGAAGTTCTACTCGTTTATGGGCATCCCGTATGGGAAGCCGCCGCTTGGAGAATTGAGATTTAAGGTATGATAAAATCAGTTACATTGAAACCGTAGTATACTTGTAAAATATCGATTTTGTAAACTTTTTTCTTAACTGATAAATGTAAACAAAACGACCATCGATGTGTCATTAGAACCCCATAAGTTTTTTTTTTTATTGTAATCATTCATGACGCTGTAAAAGTGACTTGATCAATAAATATTGATTTATCAATTAATTTTAAATAACTTAATGCCCATAGATACCAATCTCTAAAATTAACCCGATATATTCTAGCTCTTTCATAAAGCTACAAAAAAGTAATTAATCTGCCCAACAAAGTATCGATTTGTCAATAAAATATAAAGTACTAAAAGCCGATACAGTACAGTACCAGTTTTATTAACGTAGTTTGATTTTTTAAATCAGAGCCCGATACTGGACTAGTGTATTTATATGTAAACGGGCTCGTAAACATTAAAAGTTGTGTCATACTAGCAAACTTATAATGACATTCAGTGACGCTACGGCGACTAGTTTCTGAATATTTTACACTCTTGTATAAACATCAAAACTTTCGCCATTCTTACATTTACTTACAACTCGTAAACACTATTTTAATATCTTTAGAGGGAACTTTTATAAAAGTTAAAGATGATACAAATATTTCACAAATCTGACCTTACATGGAATATAGCACTTAATAATGAGAAAGTGCCTAAAAAGACGTTTGGTTTATCTTACTTTTTTATATTTCAGCCTCCTCAGCCACACGAAGGCTGGACTGAAGTCCTGAGCGCTAAGAAAGAACCTAAACCATGCGCGCAACTCAACCTCCCAGTAAGACCGTTGAAAAGGTACGGATTCAGCGGACAAGAGGACTGTCTGAAACTCGGGATACACACATCAAAACTACCAGACAATGAAGAACTCAAAATGCCAGTCATAGTATTCCTCTACAACGAATATTTCAAAGTATCACACAACAGTACCAAAGACTTTGGACCTGATTTCATCGTCAGAGAGGATGTCGTCTTCGCATCAATCAACCACAGAATTGGATCTCTCGGTTTCCTCGCTTTCGAAGACGAACTTCTGCCAGGAAACAACGGCCTAAGAGACGTCATCCTCGGTCTGAAATGGATCAAACAAAACATACAAAAGTTTGGTGGAGACCCGGACAATATCACATTAATGGGCATCGAAGGAGGAGCGACTCTAGTCGAAATTTTACTAAATTCCCCTAAAGCCAAGGGTCTTTACAATAGGGCTGTACTCCATAGTGGAACTATTTACAATTCGATCTCCCTCCCAACCAAGCCTAAAGAAAAAGCGAATGCCTTAGCTAAAACACTGGAAAAGTCAGCTGTCACCTCCGCAAACTTGATCAGTGAGCTATCACACGTGTCACCATTGGAACTCGTGTCGGCGGAACTTCTGTCAGTAGATGCGGACGAAGGCAGGGACACACAAATGGCTTCGGTACCTTTCGGGCCTGTGGTGGAGCCAGACCATCCAGACGCAATCTTCACAGGCATGCCTGAGGATAGTCCAGTTAACATAGACGTACCAATCATGATCGGTTACAATTCCAGAGAAGGTATCGGAATGGCTGAACGTTACCTCCGTAAGCCTCAATACCTCACATTCGCCGAAAGAGATTTCCTTCTTATCCTCTCCACTCGCTCGGGATTCCATCTGGAGCTCAACTCTGAGATATACCAAGCAGCTGAAGCTGAAATCAAGGACTTCTACTTCGAAGAGGGTTACGTGAAGATCAGTAAGCCTGGTGAATACCTGACTTATATTGCTGATGTGATGACCTTCTACCCTATAGACTACGCTTTAAGGCGGTATGCTAATGAGTCCAGCGCGCCTGTATATTACTATTTATTCGATTACAGTGGAGAACTTAATTTGAGGAAGAATGAAGTCCTTGATGGCGCTCTGACGATGGAAGGCACATGGGGAGCGAACACTGGAGATGAACTCTGTTATCTCTTCGTTTGCAAGCCTATCAGAAAGACTTATAAGAAGGTACTGGCAGACGAAGATGCTGAAGAACTGAACGTCATTAAAAATATGGTGAAGCTATGGACTAACTTCGCTAAATCTGGGTAAGCTTTGCCTTTCACTTAAACCATAACTAATACATAATACATTTCTAACTATTGCACACATTGATAAAAGCCTCTAAACAGCCAATCTAGCTTTGATTACAATGCTTTTTACATATCTAATAATTAATATTTCAAATAAACAAAATAACACAAAATTCGTTAATATTATAGAACCACTAAACCGAACCTACTTCGAACTTATTGGTTCTGAAAATCAGACTCTCGAAGTTCAGACTAACGATTTATTTTGTTACAGTAACCCTACACCCGAAGGCAGTCCCGTTACCTGGACTCCAGCCACCCCGGAGAACAAGGAGTGCATGGTCATCAGTGATGAGCTGGAAGTCAAAACTAAACTCTACGATGATAGAATACAGTTCTGGGATAACTTCATTGCCAAATATAAAGCCATGGCCGGCAAAGATGGTGTCGTTAGGGATAAGAAGGATGAACTATAAGTAGAAGAGAAAGAATAATATTATGTAAATATTTAAATAAATTAAATTAAATTTTCGTATTTAATTGTTTATGTATTATTATAATAAACCAGCCTAATACTATGCACGTCCCACTGCTATGCACTGTCTTTCCATACAGGTAAGGTTTGAACATTGATCACCACGCTAGCTCACTGAGGATAAGCCTCCAGGAATCCAGGTTTCCTCACGATATTTGCCTTCACCATTTGTAGTAGTGTCTTAAAGTAATTAAGAAATTTTGAGTTTATGTATTGTTTTATTTCTTCATTGATGTGTCCTGGCCATTGACAGCAAACATTAAAGAAAATCAAGAAATAATGAATATCAATCTATCTATACTTTTTGTTTATGCAGGAAGTATGGTACATTAAAAAGATAAAGAATATGACAAATAACATTTTACTAGTGGGTTTTCCTGTTAAGTAACTCCCATTATCAGTTTGTTAATAAGCAAATAGTAATATCTACAGTATCGGATTTCTAACTGATAAAATGAACTGTCGGCGGGTGTATAACAAGGATTTCCCTAAAAGCAAATTCAGAAAATGCTTAACTTCCGGACACTGAATCCTAATTAATTAAAGTTGTACGGCTAGTACATTAAACATACTAACATAAGTATTAATCTGTGAGGCCCAATATAATTTTAGTTAACCTTAGAAGAATCTTAAAATTACTAACGAACTTAAAACCCATCTTTTGAAATACTTACATGGCTTAATCTAGATATGTAGGCGTCGTTAGGCCATTCATAGACAATACAATTTTCTTGTAGCCAATTTTTAAATCTTAAAGTAATGTTACTACTATAATTGCAAATGTATGACTCCGCTCTACACAGTGCCATGCACTGTCACTCTTTAAGAACTATAATAAGCGGTCAGCCCCTGTACAGGCGGAGAAATCATAGTCGTAGGAGACTGTCATTGAGTACAAAATATATTTATAATATGCATTGCCTTATGAGGCAAATCTTTGTTTAGTCAAAAAATACGTTTCTTCACACCGGAGACAGGTAATTTACAAGGCAATAAATCTACATTACATATCTGTAAGAAATACCCAAATAATTATAGATTTAGCGTATCTTTTAATTCTCAAAGAATACGTTAAACAAAACTCCGATAATTTCCTTTCGCTTGATAATTTATGTATCGTCGACTGATAACTGAAAAACCACGTACTCCTAACGTTATCTGTAGCCGTAGTTAATAATCCAGCCAGTAACAAACATTATGACATGTGTTTAACAAGAGCTGAGAATTAAACGATAGAATAGTAAATAAAAAATCAAAATGAAAACGTTAACTTTACTTTTAACGGTTATTGTAATAAACCAGTGTTTCTGTGATGAAACTATTGAAGTTAGTTTGAAACAAGGTGTAGTTGTCGGTAAAGTAGAAAAGACGTTGATGAAGAATGAACAATTTTACACGTTTAAAGGAATACCGTTTGCGGAACCCCCGGTGGGAGAACTAAGATTTTTGGTAAGAGCTTTAAAAATATATTGTTCTACATATCCCCATCAAAAAACATTCAAAAGCTATACTTCTAATCCTTTTTAAATTTATGATTTAAAAAAACCACATCTGTGTCATCCAAAAATTCAAATATTGGTCGATTCCGAGTAAGAATTCCGATTCGAATAAGAATTCTCCACTCTTTTTAGTTTATAAGTGAAATACTAATCGACCTGGCTCTAAAAACTTGTTAACTGACGTGTCTTAATAACAAAATAATCAAAACAAAAAGAAAAACGCTCGATTACATATATAAAACCCTGGTGCGATACATATAAGTCTAACATACTCTTTACTCATAATTATTCTGTCCTTCATTCCAGCCCCCAAAACCACACGAGGGATGGGAAGGTAACTTAAAAGCATTCAAAAACAAACCAACATGTATGCAGCTAAGTATCAGATCAAGGAACCGTGAAGACACCGGTATATCTGGCTCAGAAGACTGCCTCTACATCAGCGTCTTCACACCAGACGTCAAAGGCTATGCCCCAGTTGTAGTATTCGACTACAATGATAACTTCAGAACAGGCTACAATGGAACTGATAACTACGCCCATGACTTCTTCGTTGAAGAAGGTGTCGTAGTCGTCACCATCAGCCACAGATTCTCTGTCTTCGGATATTTGACCACCGAAGATGACGTCATCAAGGGAAACAGTGGTATCAGAGACTACATTCTTGGTCTAGAATGGGTTAAAGATAATATCAAGGAGTTTGGAGGTGATTCTTCCAGAGTGACACTTATGGGTAGTTATGGTGGAGCAGTTATGGCTGAGATGCTTCTGTATTCAGAAAAAGCTAAAGGTCTTTTCTCTGCTGCTATCCTCCAAAGTGGAACCACTCGAGAGCGAGTCTTCTACTATGACAATCCTAGGAGGAAGGCATTTAAACTCGGTGAAGTTTTGAACATAACAACGGAAGACAGTAAAGAATTACTTGAGGGCTTACAGAAAATAGATGCAGAGAAACTGTACCTGTCTTTAACTGAAACGCTTGTTGATGATGACGAAGAAGTTTACAGGGCAGGAGTGTTCCCTTACTCGCCTACCATTGAGCACACAGATGATGCCATAATCACTAGCCTGCCAGAAGATGGTAAAATAGTAAATGATGTCCCACTGATAATTGGGTTCAATTCAAGAGAAGGCATCGACTTGATTTCCCATATTATTTTTGAACCAAGAGTGTTGGATTCAAAATTAGAAGAGACTCTTCTTCGGTTACCGTTAAGAACGAACTTTAAATTCGATTCGAATAGTTCGATCTTCGAAGAAGCTCGGAAGGAAATATTAGAATTTTATTTCCAGGACAAGTCTTTGCACTATGGGAATATTCTGGAGTTTGGTGATTACGTCGGGGACAATTTTAAGGGTATTCCAATTGATTTTGCCGCTAGAGAACTTGCCAAAAGTCTATCTTCTTCGGTGTATTACTACGTTTTTGACTTTAGAGGTCAACTGAATGAGAACAGCCAGTACATGACCACCCAGGCGAGGTCCACCATAAGGCATGAAGGAGCCACTATTTGCGACGAGCTTTGTTACATGTTAGTATGCTCGCGTATCAGGAAAACTTATGAGAATACTTTGAAAATGGCAAGTGTGCAGAGGGAGATCAAAGTCCTAAAGAGGCTGGTTCGGATGTGGACGAATTTCGCTAAAACTAGGTGAGAAAATTATAATATTAATAAATGTGTTTATTCACCATCGATACACATAAATTGTCAATATAGAGTCATGATTAAACTAGGCTCTAATGATGAAAAATTAAACTAGGCTCTGTAGGTAATTTTGATCTTAACACTTACTCTATCAATTCGAGTTTCATATTAATCTAAGATTCAAAAAAGACAATTCTAACTTACTTAGGAAAGTTTCAAGCCATTTTCTTAAATCTTGAAAGTTTTATCTATTAAGGTCTGAGGCAAAAAAGTTGTTGAAGTCTAATTTTTTAAGGACACAAAGCATCTCAAGAACCTTGAAAGTTTTGTAGCAGCTGTGGAAATTATTATCTGAGAAAGGTCAATTACTTTGTTAAAGAATGTGTTCACTTCTCAATTTTAAATAGCCTAATACTTATGGTCTAATTTTGGTTTGAATAAGTAAATAAATGCGACAATACACTGACTAACTGCTTCACTTGCTTGAATTACATAAGATAAAGTGTTGTGCATAAGATCAATTAAAAGTAACTAAAATAATGTATCGACTAATCCATTTTGACCACTCATCTCACTTTTTAACTGCCCGCATTATTCAAATATTAATATCTTCGTAATAGTTTATATTTCACACCGAAATAATTTTAAATTACAGGAACCCCACCCCAGAAGCTGATGACAATATCTTGAAAGGTTTCTCCTGGAAACCAATAGGCAAGGAGCCCGAGCCCAATTACCTCCACATCACGAAGAACCTCCGCATGGAGACCAACCCTCTCGGAGAACGAAGACACTTCTGGGACAAGTTCCTGGACAAATACTCCAAGTTAGCCTTCAACGGCATCGTGACTGGAGACGCTACAGGAAAACCAATTCAAACTGAAGTAGTTGAAGAAATAGCAGTTGAAGAAATTGTAGTAGAAGAACCAGACTTAGAAGATGATGAGGAAGAAGAAGGAGCAGTTGAGGAAACAGCTGAAGAACGAGATGAAAGGACAGGTGGAGTGACGGTGATTGATGATGCCATTCCTAATGAGGAGTTTGAAGCTTTCGCACCTGATGCCGTTCATGTTGAGCTTTGATTTACTAAAGTTGTAGGCAGAATGTTAGTGTAAGTTGTAGAAGGAGAATTGTAATAAGATTAAATTAATTATAATTTTGTTTATTACTAGTTTTATTTTGCCTACGAGTATGAAGTACACTTAATTTAGGTACTTACTGAATATGCTGCTTATACAGTAATTGCATTAAAGAAATGTACTATTTTCGCGTTACGTTTTAAAATACAAGTAGGAAGGAAGCAGTTTATGGAAATATTATGTTTCAACATATGAAATCAATTCTGACTGCCCAAAATTGTTCAAGACAAAACAAAAGAAGAACGGTATTACCTTTTCATCTAATACTTAAGCTCTCGAATTCATCTACGGTATCGAAAATATAATGATAATGTGATACAATGTGTATAGTTTTCGCAGTTTACTTGTTACCATAAGTCAAATAGCAAAATACCTACTATAAGTTGTCACAAATAAATAGATCCATCATGTTTTATTAAAACGCATACGAATACTTATATTGACTGGCCTGTTGGTCGGTCAGTGCCCCTAACTGCTATACCAGAGGTCGTGGGTTTGATTCCCAGCCAGGACAAATGTTTATGTAACGAACACGAGCATTTGTTCTGTGGCTGTGTGAACATTAATTATTTTCTGAATTAACAGTGTCAACTTTTCCAAGTACAATGTTCTTGTTTCAACAATATACAGCATATCCTAATTGCTTCCCGCCTCCTCAACAGAGGTCCTAATTGATCCATACTTTAGACACATAGTTTGTAACTTGCGAATATTCTCAGAACATTCTAGAACTATTAGCCTAAAGTTTGATATAGTATGCGTCCCGGTTATTGTCTGATAATACACCTAATTTTCAAGTTGTAGAGCCATAGAGTAAGGGTGCAAACGGTTTTATTTTATGTAAGCGGTAATAGGTCACAATGTTTAATGTTTTCTACGACTTAAAATAAAAGAAATACTTGATTGGTCGTGATGTTGGACTATAAGTAAAAATATACAAAAATAACATAATAGTTTTTTTTTTTTTTTTTTTTATAGCCTAAATAAGATCCCACTGCTGGGCAAAGGCCTCCCCTTTCTCCTTCCAAACCTCCCTGTCTTTTGCGATATCTGGCCATAATAGTTTTGGTATTGTTTAAAGTACTTTAAAGATAATCCTTCATATTTGATCAATCAGCCAGTTTTATGAAAATATTCAGCAAGGGAAGATACAAAAAAGACACAGGTAGCAGAATAATTAAAAAAAAACAGGAATCAAATGAGTGGTGACCCAAAACTATATTTTTGTTGATATATTTTTGTTTTTGTAATTTAATCAGTAACATGAAAATGTCGTGCTTTACGAACTATTTCTGGCGTGAAACAACCTGTAGATTCTCCATCAAATATGTGTGTATCTTACAGTAAAGTAATCTGTTGTAAGTAACATGTTTCTCTTTTAGTCTGGAACAGCAAAATACAGTAATTAGTGTAATGAGTTAAGTTGCAATTAAGTTTGAAAAAGTTACTCAAATTTTACGGTTTTATAAATTCTTATAAAACCAGCAACAGACAACTTTCTTATAAAACCAGCAGCAACAATAAACTACAGACATGTCACTAACGCCATCTGTTTTACTAGTTTAGAACTACATTTTCGTAACTCGCTTAACGCTACATAGATGGCGTTATCTTCAGACTTAAACATGAACATTTACGATTGTATAAATGTGTTACTTAGCTTCCTAACTCACATTCCAAATAGAAAAAAAATAATTCAATCTCAAAATACATCCAATTACTCATAAGAATTTGCCTCTTAGGTACCGATTTACAAAAGATTTCTTTCTCAGAAATGATACAAACAAAGTATAAACCTATTATTTTACAAGATCAAGTTAATTTAATGTTCCATAATGACATCAGGTAACTAGTAACTACGCAATGTACTTTCCACCCTATAATTAAACATAAATAAGGTATAAAGGTCACTGTTGTTATAGAGCTAGGTAACGCGGTAATTTTATAAAATTAGTTGAATCATGTCCTGTTCGTTAAGTCTAATTACAAGTATACAACAATAAAATCACAGATGTTTTGAAAAGTGATGATTACGTACAAACCGCGTTAATCTTGCGGCGTTTCTACGTATATTTTATTAACGAGATCGGTTGGAGAAATCTTCCTGATCGTTCTCAAGTTGGAAGTAGGGGTCTCGAGACACAGGAAACAGTATTAAATGTTCATTTTGGGTGTTGCCTTTACCCAGTGATGATATGGAAGATATAAGCACCACCATGGGCAAAAAATCTGAATATCTTCTGCTCCTTCCCTTGACAAAATTAGTCCCACAAGGTTACATACAGACTAAATTCCATTTGCCTAAATATTTTTTGTAAAAGTAACATATCCCAAGTGGGACAAAACTTACTGAACCGAACAATAATGCTTTCAAACATAGTAGGTTTATTACAATAATTGACCAGCTGAAAATCATAATTTCTTCCTTACGTATAAATAATTAATTACAGTACAATAATGACTTAATTACACAGTAATTTGTGTCCACGTAGCGAACAAAAACACAAACAAAGAGAATTTATTATTGAAGCTTTATTATTAAATATTGGGCTACTTTAATCTTTTGTTAATTATAACGGTGTTTCAGACTGTGTTTCTTTGGTGTTCTTTTTACTTCGGATATTAAGGAAAAAGTCTTAAATAATGTTTTACACCTTAATGTCAATATCATTTCGGGTACATATTTGTTGACGACTATTGTATTCATTAAGAAATTCTGTATGGTTAACCCTTATTAGCAAAGAGAGTGCTGTATATCGTATTTGCCTGTTATACCGTAGCTCAGCGATTGAGGCAGCTATGATTACGACGATTTTCGTTTAAAAATCTTTTTTTAAAACGACTCCCGCACTAAGGAACTAAGGTATTTCATCTATGTATCGCGGGGCGTTTTACAGACAGTCAATTCACATGCACAGAGACACCGAGACTCAGAACAAGCATTTGTGGATCGCACAATATCTTGTTCAACACGGGAATCGAACCCGCGACACGTCACGCACAGGCGAGGTGAAGAATCTTTGCGGAAATAGTTTACACTTAATAAAATTTGTCGACTACGAATTTACTAGAACTTTCAAATTATAAATTTGAAAACAGTACAGTTAAAGTAATGATATAAATCATTACTTTAACCTTTACTTGGTCGTGGTTAATATAATCTGTTATATAACATTCTAGGTTACAAGCTTACCGACTGGCGGGACCGGTTGTTAACGAGATGCAAGCACACACACATACACAAAACTCAACGCCTTGTAAACAAACCGGAGAATCTAGAAGGTAGAACGAGAATTTTGGTGACATACTTAGTTGGTAAAAATAAAAACAGTATGCACTTATGTAAACCTATATAGTTACTTGGTTATTCAGTAGTTTTAAAAAATGTTGGTTTATTTGTAACTGTTGATCATGATTTGTTTTAATTAAACAGTTTATAGCTTATAATATTGAGAATATTGGACTCGAATATTGGTACGCCGGAAACGGCAGAAAATTATGGGACAAATTTTTCAGTAGCATATTAGACACCATTATTTCCATTATTACCATACTACATAGAAAGAAATTTCAACCCAAAAGGTCTTTAACTGTACATTACGTTACATTTTTTTGTGATTACGAATACGTGCAAAAATACAAATATTCCTTTTTAAAATATTCATTTCTGTGTTCTCTAAATACAAAGTAAAGGAGAAAGTCTATGACTATGATTAGTAATGATTACTCATTGATGGTAGACAACGAAGTTCAAGTTCAAACACCAACCGTTTGGCGGTGAAAGGTCAATGACCATTAGTAAGAGTTTGACTACACAAACATTACGTGACCCATGAAAGTTTATTCATGTTACTAGTGTGGAACAAAGAGCACTGAGGGTCTATCACCACCTCCTAAAATGAGATCGTTACAGTCATGAAAAATAGATGTGGCTTATAGCTTTAAGGCAGCCTACTTGTCGAGGACACGGTGAATCCGACAGCGACTCCCGTGCCCCATTGTTTTTTTTTTCCATGGTTAAACGCTAGTGACTTCAACCCACACCGAGGGCACGGCGTGGGGATATGTCGGACTCCCACCGACTAAAAACACCCCGGGCCCCTTCTACTACGTAAGCCAGCGTCACGGGATCGCTCGCGCATGCTCTACGTGACCCTGGCTGGACTCCCGTGCCCCGGCCAAGGCAGATGAGGACGATAGAGCGGGTAGCAGTCCGGCACACGCCCAGTGTGGACCCCCTAGGCGGATGATATCAGTATTTCTGTAGGTATCTGTGAGTGCAACAGTCTTTATTTTAAGAAATAGTTTTAGGCCTTCTAGTGGCATGTGATTTAAATATTTATGGAACCGTTCACCACATAAGCATTAAATTCCTATGTGCGGACGTCGAAACAAAATATTTTTTTTACAACGACAGTTGTTTTGATGTAATTTTCCGCTGTGGAAAATACTGGGTTAAATGTTAAAAATCGACCTTGTTATATACTCTATACTGTAAACAATCTATTAACGACGCCGGCTTCATTTTTTATGCTACATATCTCTATAATAAATGATGTGGTTAAGTTTAGAATGAAATAATAATAAAAAAGATTTTTGTTTTACACATAATACAGTTTGTTCTCATTTATTTCGTCTCAATACGGTTCTTACTAAAAAAAAAATTGTTGTGTATTTTAAATTTATTTTTTTACGGATTTACGGAAGCTGTGGTTAACTTATAAAAAGGCGAATGTGTAAGTCCATGTCATATACGCAAAAGCTAGTCGAAGGTAAACCCTCATTAAATAAACTATTAATTAGTGCATTCTATTGCCTTTTTTGTTTTTAAAGTAACTAAATCCAAAAACTTAAATTGTTTAATGACATATTAACAAACTTTAGTATGTTGACTTAAATTATACATGGCTTTGTAATCTCGAGATTATATCTGTAATTTAAAACAGTCTCGAAACATAAATAAGATAAAAATAAATCACAAACGCTAAAACTGACTTATAAATAGCATAACTCAAAATATTCCACGTTAAATCACTATGAATGGGTATAAACATAATAAACATTAAGACCAAGGCTTCGCAAATGCCAATGTCCTGACGATCAATTTAATATACCGCTAAAGACTGTGTGGATAACCTTCGTAATTCGATCGAATATAACATCGATATAACTAAACCATTCACATTGAATCGTTGGATAAAATGGATTGCAAAACTTCGCTATAACAGAAATGAAATGAAATCATTTATTCTGTAGGGATAATTACGAGTATATCACTTTTACATGTCTTAAATATGTTTCGTGCTTGCTGGTTTCGTTTCAACAGAAATAAGGAAAGATACTTTTGAGATCATAGAAAAAAAAATATTTGTAATCACAAATGGGTATTAATAAGTCGTTGCAGTACACTCTAGATCCATTTTAATATGTTGTTTACTGATAATCGGTGCTTTTTTCTGCCTCGATTGCACTCGTGGAAATGTTAATGAACTTTTTCTTCCTTGAAAAAGAGAAGTCGTTGGTAAAGAGGCCTGGGCCTGGGTCTGGGTCAGATCTGGGCCTAGCCTGGCTGGGCATGCTAAACTACAAGTGCTAGTACTTCTAATTTTAAGTAGAAGCTTCTCCTCACATGCAACTTCTCCTTTGAATTATTTTGCGCTTTCGATTTGTATCTTTAATCAAGTTCACCTGAGATTAATCAAGTATGACTTCAAACTATTCTTCGAGACTACCAGCTCTCAAAATAAGACTTGCATGTATGTGTAAGGGAGACGACACTCGACGCCAAATAGCGCAGCATCTCTTTCTCACAGCCTGGGTTTCCACACGAGGTACTGACAGGTCCAAGTGTAAGTAGTGGCGTGTTCAACACGGCCATAACATAAATTCTTAACATAAAACATCAAACAGAATGCAGTCGATCAATAAACCTTGCGATGCATAATATATACGTAATTATGTGTTTGTGTCATTACGATAAGTCACAGTAGTTCTCACGATTTCATTCTGCATTTTAATTTAACAAGACCATATAGGACTGCCATCGAACTCGAGACCGTTTGAGTCGATTTTGTCGATCCCAAAGGCGCGAACCGACTTGCCGAATGTTGTGTGCGTTTTAGAAACAGATAACACAGCTTAAAATGCGGATCCTGCGCTTGATCTCTCTCCGGTCGTATCGGATTGTCAGTCCCACTGAGCTATACAAACCCCAACAGATATTCTCTTTTCTCCGTACACTTCTGATCTGGGCACCAAGTTCTTAATAACCAGCGCATCTTCCTTGCCCCTGACGATAGTCTCCAGGGTTCCTGATAACAAACATATATGGTTAGGTATGTTTACGCACATGCTTGTGCACTATAATATCTCTTGTACAGTTGGGTTCTATTTTGTGACTCTGGCAGCCGCCGCACCGTGGCCGAAATTGGTCGAAGATATTATTCTATCATATAGGAAATTATCTATATTTTACATGGAGCGACCGCATAAAAAACCTCAACCATTTATTTTACCAATACCTTTTAAAGTACTCATAAGACTGTATCAGTTATGGAAGGGTAACTGCACTCTACACGGTGAAGAGAAATGACTCTCTTCCACAACTTCAAGTCTTACTTTAAAAGAAAGTACGCCAATGACACCGCAGGACTCAACTTGTATGTCATATAAGGATAATTGCAACTAATAATCTCTTGTGCGCATAAGTACATTTACTATGTAAGTACCACATACATGTATGGTTGTTTACAAGTCCTTTATAAGACCAAGGTGAACCAACGCCACAAGTTTGCCCATTACGTAACTTTGATCTTAAGATAACTGACATAAAGTTAATAAACAAATGCTTAAAGTACGAACTGCCAAATAAAGCTATTTTTAACGTCTAATGTCAAAGTAATGTTTTAGTGGATTTTTTTTGGTTCTGGTCTTAATGATGATTACTTCTCGTAAATCAGTGATACTGTGGGATACCACGTTAGACAATAAAATTGACTGTGGACACTATGTAACAAAATGAAATGGGTTAAAATACGGTACTCAGCTGATTCTAGCAAACAGGAAGTTAACCCCTACAATAAAAATAAAATACAAATAGTGCAATAAAAAAAATTAAACTCTTGTAGAATGATCTCGGTAGATTAATTGGCAAACGTCTGCCACATTAAGCCAGGAGTCGCAGGTTCGACCCTTGTCTAATATCCGAGTGAACTGAATCAGATGTGGATTGGATAATATTTGCAAATAAATGGGAATAATACAATGAAAAGTATTATTTCAATTATTTTAATTGCATAAATATCCGATCCGCATCGGTTTCTGCATATAAAAATTATAAAGGAAATAAAATACGAAAATACCGTGAACAAACAAGTCGAACAATAGGTTTTATAAATCAATGTCATTACATATCATAACATCATATTATTTGTACCCTTGAAAGCAATCGGTCTGACACATCTGGTTATTTTCTGGTCTATTGTATCTGTAAAAGTCACGGTAATTTTAACATAAAATAGACTGCTCCAAACAATACACACTGACTCACACTGTTATACACGCATAATAGACAAATGCCTTCCTAATACGTGTCCATAAAAATTGTAAACAAAAATTTGACATTTTTCTTTTTTTTTTACCACAACGCCGTCTAGTCTCAAATTAAGCATACTAAGTAGCTTATGTTATGAGTACTAGACTACCGATAAACATTCTTATATTTCTAAATACATACATACAATAGATCAATTACACACAATGTTTGTGCGATAATTTGTTATATGTCTAACAAATTATCGCACAAACATTTGTCCTGGATGGAAATCGAGCCCACGACCTCCTTTATAGCAGTCAGGGCCACTAACCACTAGACCAACGGGCCCCATTTTTGACGAGTACATTGCTTGCTGAAATCAGTGCGTGGAAGAGTGCAAGCTTGCCTACCCAGCAATGGATAGTGGTCAAATGATTCTAATCCAGCCAATTATTCATATTAAAATAGTTCTAGAATACACGTTTTTACTTGTGCTCTTAATCGTTTTCCTATCGAGCTAATCGTGTATTATCTTCAATCATAGACACGTGTAGATACTAATTATAGGAATAATTATATGTCCTATTATACTTCGACCTGTCTATTATAAAATAGTATAGAACAGTCGTCATTATAATCAGGGAGCTAATAAGCTAACTGAGGATAAAGAGAGACAGCGCACTACACGGTGTAGAACGGTGTCTCTCTTGTGAAATTAAAACTGCTTTAAGAAATGAGAGAAGCCCCTAATAAAATAAAAACAGTCCGATCTATTTGGTTAGTACCTCAGCAGATTCTAAAAAGGGACTTTTTTCTTAATCATCGCTCTAGTAATCATCAGATGAAGCGCTTGGAGAAGTAAGTTCTCAACTAGGCATTGCAAAAAGCCCAATAACACTTCAAATAATAATATATATGAATGTTGGGAACGTATGAATCGAAAAGTCATATAATTTATAGCCACACAGTCAACATTGTACATTGTCAACTAGATTACGTGGATTACCTTGAAGATTCACATGCTTATTACCGTTTGTCACAGACGTGTAATGTGGTAAGTTTGGTAGCAAGAGAATAAAATTGATTTGCATATATCTTGAAAAAAAAAAGTCGATATCAACATGAATGAAAACACGAACCTGTTATCTATTAAACAAGAGCTTCACATGAATATAACTTTTTTTGTAAGGTGAGGGAAGAAAGCGAACCCCGTATGGCCATAGCCAGATGTAGACGCTCCAGTGGATTGAGCCGGCACTCCGGCACATCCCCTCGTCAACCCTGACGAGGGCAGTCCATGAGATGAGGGTTTCAATGGCATACAAAAAAAAGGACGAGGAATGCTCATGGATATCCGCTCTCCCGGGAGGTTGAGCAGATAGTGTCACTCTTACTGACCTGAACCGCCGTGCTATGTCATTTGCGTTTTAGAGGCGATACATGGCTATGCGTTGACCCCAGCTAATATCAGGTTGAAGGTTCTGGGGCCTAACAATTTCTCTGGAAGGCCCCCTAACGCCACCTAAAATTAACCAATAATTAAGTTTGGACACAGTTATTTTATTTATTCATTTATCTTTATTTCTCAAAGGTAAGTATCTTATAAGCTAAGCCCCTACAAAACCGTAACATTGGTTTGAATACTTTGAATGTGGATTGTTGATTGAATTTGATAGTTGTGAACTAGATAAAAAAATATTGGTCTAGTCTATAAATCTAGGCCTTTTAAAATGAAGCAATCGATCTTCATCAAACATTATTATATGACGAAAACGTATTTTAAATTGTAGTCAATCACAAATTACGATTGTCAAATACAGTAATGGTATAATGGGACAATTTGCCACAAATGTAGCGATTAAATTGATTGGAAGGTGTTTACAGAGGCCTAAATATAGCCTGACTGCAATCAATATAAGTCGTTGAAATAATGATCCCTTGACGGTTTGGTATATTACTATATTTACGCAATACGAAAGAAATCACCCTAGAGTTTCTTTATCTAAACTTTTAAACATCAAAAGTACTTAGCTACTAAAAATATTGGTACTTACCGATATTTCTTAGTTAGTATACAACGTTAATAAAAGCGAGAGGCATTAAATGAAACCACATATTCTGTATATCATTATAAGGCTACACAACAAAAATCAAATCAATGTAAGCAATATTTTTATAATAACTTTCGTGAGGATGATTCATACTTAAAACGTTATAACGGTTTACTCACGCGTATTTATCGGGATAGCCCGACTAGTTTCGGACCCAACCGGAGCCAACTAGATAACTATGCCTATAAAACTTAGTCACCTAATCAGGAAGATACAGCATGTTCAAACTAAAAAAAAACTAAAAAAATATCCTGTGACTAAACTATTGCTTACATTGATTTGATTTTTGTTGTGTAGCCTTATAATGATATACAGAATATGTGGTTTCATTTAATGCCTCTCGCTTTTATCAACGTTGTATAAGTACTTTTTCAGTTATTTGTTTTCTTTTTATTCTATTTAACAGATTTGTTAAACGTAAATTCATAAATAGCATTAAAATAAAATAGAATAATCTATTTGCAATTGCTATACTTATTTTGGTAAATACAATACTTAAACCAAGCATTACGACCTACATCTATAATACAGCTTCAATTAACTTTGTAGTTTTATAAGTCTCGATAACAAAATAAGAGTCATTTTACTAAGTACCTACTTTATTTTTTGAAATGGTATAAAACTACATTAGTGGTCCATAAAAAAGGAGTTATTGCTTTAAAGAGGAAGTCACGACTAAGAACCATGACCTTACGCTTTTTAGAAGCCGACAGAAGGTTAATGATGTGTTAAAGTCTGTATTTGTTATGTCTAAAGAGGTTTTGCTTTATATCCAAGACTACCGCACTCAATTAATCATTAGGTTAAAATAAACGTAAAAATAACGCTAGCGACTGTTTCAAGAATTTTTATTTTATATGCGACGAAGGTGGTGTGATGATCTTGTCAGATATGCAGGTCGCACATGGCCAGAAATCGCAAAAGACAGGGAGGTTCGGAAGGAGAAAAGGGTAGCCTTTGCCCAACAGTGGGATTTCATTTAAGCTACATAAAAAAAATACGATGGACATTTTCGACTTATGAACAACTTACAAAAAAAAACCATATTTTTATAGGTTATTCTAGCGAACTGCCACAGCTTCGCACGGATGTAATACTGATGTGTTATACATGTAACTTTCCTCTTGAAACATTCTATCTATTAAAAAGAGCCACATCAAATCCATTGTGTAGATTTTAAGATCTAAGCATACATAGGGACAACTAACAGACTTCTTTTATACTACATACTGAAATACCTACAATCCGCGAAAAAATCTTCCCATATACCTAACAAATTAAATGTTGTATTGCCATTCCAATACAATGCACTAATCCCGGAAGTTGTTCACGAGTATTAGAATTCGATAACAGCCTTAACATTACTTTTTGTTTGTTGCTAGGGTTCCGTACACAAAGGGTGAAACTGAACCCTATTACTAAGACTCCGCTGTCTGTGTGTCTCCAGGCTGTATCTCATAAACCGTGATAGAAAGCTGAAATTTTCACAAATCATGTATTTGCGTTGCTGCTATTCTGTAGCTGTGATGGATGGATTGTATAAGGAACGATATAAGTGAAAAAGGAGTAAATGATAGTGTGACGTCTGATAGAGGAAAATGGAAGGAAAAAACGTGTTGCGCCGACCCCAAGTAAAATGGGATAAGGGCAGGAATATGATGTTGCTGCTATTATAACAGCAAAAAATAAAATAAAAAAGTATGGGGGGTCCAAATACAATAAACGTGTTTTTTCGTATTTTTTTATGCTCAGTATTACAAACGGCAAAAGGTAGACGCTTTAAACGCTGTGATCATAGTACGGAACCCTTGGTGCGCAAGTCCAACTCGCACTTGGTTGGTTCTTTTTTATATTATTTGACTGTAATACAACTTATAATTTCTATTTAAACAAGAGCTACTGTTACCGAACAGTTTGACAGCTATAATTCAGTTCTGATCATAGTGGTTGACCTGTAAATGGTAGGAGATTTGTAACGATACCATTTCCCGGAAAAGTTTTTATTCGAGACTGCATTTAAGTACTGTTTTTGATATTTTTACTGGCTTGACTGTCTTCGATCGTCATGACAAGTCGTTCCACGAGACACCGTAAAAGGGATGAAGGTAAGATATATTAAACAGATATTTTCTGTGAATTACATTTGTTCCTGGAAAAATTGTAAACTTATTTCAATAACTATATGTTACCTACTTATAACCAAATGTTCTCGCGACCTAGTACGCGTGGGATCTAACAAAAAAGTTAATCATCCGTTAACAGTAAACCGTAAGTCAACCGTCAAAATCGGTTTTTCCACTTCAGAGATTAGTGGGAACAGACAGACAGACAAAATTTATATTTATAGTTTATGTATAGCCGGACTAGTTTCGGACCCACGCGGAGTCCTAAACTAGTCAGGCTACCCTAGATTCACTCAGCTCATGATTAAGGACTCCGGTTGGGTCCGAAATATACCTATAATTACGAATCCACCTCACTAAAGTTACTATCCCAATAATACTTACGAAATGACTAGACAGGAAAGATTAAAACATCTGAAATTGGTGGATTAAATCAATTTGAGTTCAATCAATAAACAATTAGCTTATCGAAGCAATTTGGAAGATTAGAAATAGACTGGCCAATTATAAAACAATTATTATTACTTTTATGTCCATTAATACAAGAAGGTCATGTATTACCGGCGCTTAAGCTATTAGCCTGCGATGTTATCTATGCTAAGCCAACGGCCTCATGAGGCTTACAATTAACAAGAGACATATCATTATCTTTTAACGTATTAAAAAAAAAACGACTCCCACTCTAAGGTATTTAAACATTGTATTGTAGTGCGTTGTAACGGTGTCTCTTATTTACAAATGCAGCAGGAGCTGGTGGTACGCCAGGACCAGGACAGCCAGCCAAAGTCGCACAGAGCGTACGCGAGCGATCCCGTGACTTGGTCAATATAAGGGGCATGGGGTGTTTTTAGTCGGTGTTTCCCTAGGAGTATTATATCTCTACGCCGCGGCGCCATACCCTCGCCGTGGGTTAAATTCATTAGCGTTTCACCCCGGAAAAAGAAAAAATAAGGCCAGGACGGTAGTCCTACTGCGCTACATCATCATTGATTTAAAAGCTTAGCTCTCTCCATCTCTGTCTACTTCATGGTAACTCTTGGACCTCCAAAGACAGGAAGGATGGATTGTGTGAAAGATGATATGGCTGCAAAGAGTGGTTCTTGCGAGATGAAGTCAGATAGGAACGTGTGGAAGTAGAGGACTTGCTGCGCCGACCCTTAATAATATTTGGGATAAGGGTAGGGGAATGATAATGAAGAAATAAGACAACGTGCTACAATGTTTGAGAGGGGGAGGGCCTCTCATACGTTGTTGCAGTTACGGATTTAAGACTGCGCAGTTTAGCGTGGTAATAATTACAATTTTCATATATTTTGTTATTTATAGCCTTAAGTTGATTTATTAATTACAACCAGCAAGTGTCTCGTGCCACGTGAGAAATTCTATTATTATTTTTAATTTTTTATTATGTATTATTTTAACACGTGAACCGTAAATTTGTAAGACATATTACAGTTGTATACAAAATAAGTAAAAAAGAAACATAAGTTTATTCGCCTTTAACACGTATAGTGAGCAAAACGTGGCATCCTAGAATAATTAATGTCGCATTTATTTAAATTCAAACTATAACTTTTCAGAAAGATGATTCATTTACATTTTTGTAAGAGATACATGTAAATTACAACTACACACAAATTATTTAATTTTCAACTGCAACATTACATAATATATGTACTTACCTCAATGTCTACAGTTTTTTTTTTTATAAATAAGTCATTATAAAAACGCGAAGCAGTCCTGTGTATGGAAGTCAATGCCCGAACCTTTTCGGTCTGAGAGGTTCTTGCCCTGCTGGAGATTTTTTTGGACGGCGTTTCATTATGAATGTACCGAAACACTTTTGAATTCAAATCTCTTGGTACATATTTCTTATATGATATTATCCTTTTTGACTGCCTGACCTTCTCGAGTCATAAGAAAATGAATGTAGAGAATATAACACATAGGAACGTAGTTTGCTACAAGCCGTTTTCCCGTCTTCCTCTAGTCCGGCAACTAGGTAGAACTCCCGCAACAAAGATATTCCTTTGTTTAAATTAACTGTTTAAAACTTCGACGCTACATAGCAGTGATTAGAACAGTTATGGAATTGGAATGGATTTTCATAGATTTACAGTAGGTACTTCTCAAAGTTTTGCCTGCGCAGATTCATCAGTACAGGTAAACTAGCGTGTATTTAGCATGCAAAACTGCACAGTTTTGTCAAATACACTCCCCGGTTCACCTGCACAGGCAAATACTAAAAGGGATACTGTAACGTGCCTGACCGCCTTAAAGGAAATGAAAACTTGAAAACCGCCGGAACAAACACAGGGGTTACGTTTTCTAAACTCGTCAAACTTGTAATGAATAATATCAGTAATATTAATCAACGCACTGTACCGTCGTGTTACGAAACGTCTCGTAATCGTTACCGGTTATACGGTAACACGAGGTTCCTCGTTCCTCGTATTATCCACCGTTTAGTATACACTAGCATAACTTGGTACTAGGGTTGCTAAAAGTACGAAATCAAACATAATTTATTCAATACTGACAAAGCTATGAAGCACATTTTGGAAGATTATTTTGACTAAATAAGTAACAAGAATTAAAATATAGTATGTAGTAATAAAAATTAGAGTAATAAAGTCGTAGATTTATTATGAGTAGAAGGAGACAGGACTACACTAAATTAAACAAGTGTTCACGGGCGATGCAGTATGACAACGATACAAAATATTAACGTCGAAAGAAAATAAACGGTACTTAGGTTTACCTATTTTAGCACTGGACAAGGCCATACCAAGGTGCAAAGAGCGCTAAGTAAATAATTACATACCTACACTAAATGACAGAATTCGTATTAAATGAAGTAGCCGTGACGTACGGACTAACATGGCACTGAAACGATAGCTAGTAGAGGAAGGTGGGCTATCCAAAATCGGGCTAAAACTAAAAAGGCTAGAAGTGACATTTGATGTTGAAAGTCACGGCTGCTGATGCAGAATTTGAAGGTTCAAAAGGTAAAAAATGCTATCCGTTAATAGACCGCCTCGATAAAAAAATATAGGAAATCAGAACCAAGATACTGAAATAATTATATTCAAACAACCATTACCTACGAATAAATAGCGGTTTCTCTTTTGTTTTTCATAATAGTTATTTATTTGTCAAATAAATCAAAGGCACGCACTGTCAAATGAAAATTGCCAATTATCATAAATGAATAATAAAAAAAAAACTTTTTCAGAAAAAGAATAGCATTTCAGTGTTGACTAAGTTTGGAATCGGTCGTGAAAAAAAGTTTGTGAAAAAGAAAAAGTTTTTAATAGAGTGATTTTGTTTTTATTTTTCAATAAGTGTTTATTACTGGCTAGAATGAGTTTAAATACGGTTAGTATTTTCAACACGCGATTTTTGTTTTTAGAGCGATTATATTTCTAATTCCGTGTTACCGTTATAATCATAAAAAATATGAATTTGGTAGAAATTAGTAAAAACCTTATTAAGTTCATAGGTCTGAGGAAAACCACAGTTGTGTTTAATTTGAAGGTTATTCTAGCTCGCTTCCTTATTATATTGAAATACTTATAAGAATATTGTTATTATTTATCTGTAACTGTTTTAATGATATCTTAATTAAACATTTATATTCTTAAAGGTTGAGCCGGCCATGACAAGTTTTTAATTATAAACAAGCAATACGGCGATCTAGTTTAAACTCGAAAATCAAAAGTAATTGTAAGGTTTCGATACTAATTGATTTCAACTTTTATTTCCTTTACATGTGGCCAAAACAAAAGGTAGGCTGTTTATCAACTTTAGTCAAAACATTATTTTGAAAAGTTTTAATGTTTTATTTGATGTAAAGAATACCTAAACATACCTATGTATTCTATCTCAACACAATATATTCCATTTCGATTTTGAGATCTAACAAACCGATGTAGTTTAATTTTTCTTTAAATGTTTGAGGATGGTAACCCTAAGTAATGCATACCTTACACGGAATTATGCAATTTGATTCGTTACCGGCGTCCACTCGCTCCGATGGTTGACCGATAACACTAACATCTTGCCGAAGTATATCCTGAAAGACTAAATTAACTAGATTTTTACTAATTAACTAGTTCTTTTATAAGCGACACTCCAATTAATTAGGGACGGTCACCATGCATTGGCATTGATCTTGATCCTTTCGAATGTGAAAATCTTCGCTTCTCTGGTCAAGACCTATCATCTCCGTACTTCATCATTTTATTATTGACGTAAACGATTGTTTAGTGCTACAATAATCTTTTGACCCGTAGATGAGCAAGAGGGCATTGATGAGCATTCGCAACAAGAATCGACTCTACTATCTGACAAAAGTGATGGTTTTACAGTCATATTAGGTCGAGGAAAAAATTTTTTCGCATTATAGTATGAACTTATAGTATATGAATGTATGAACTTGTAATAAAATCTTTTTGGCTATAGTATTTGTATCTGGCTGGTTTTGTATAATTGAAAGTTAAAATTTTAAAGAACATAATTCCAAATTATAATTTTATTAGAGAGAGAAAGATTTGAAAAGAGAGAGAAGATGATGACAACGGTTCCGATTTGGGCCACGGCCCACGTGCCAAAAGATTGTAGAAATGTTACTTGGCTAACCCGGCTGATGCTGTCGCGACCCGTGTTTACTCCCGGGTCCGTACCACCGATGACCTTGCCCATTATAATAACATCTTTTGCAAACACGGATAGACACAAGTGGTATAGGCTACCACGCCAATTACCACCTTTAAAACGAGAGACAGACGTTAGACAGTTTAGACACTGTCTCCGTGTTTCTTCAAAAGAATTCGCATTAAACAACCTCTAACTATTATAAAATTATTATTTAATTGCAGTCATAAAACAATTATTACGCTGATATAACACGCGCCGCGATACCGGAGTGTAGTCAAATGTCTTTAGCAGCAAATAGTTAGCAATTAACCGGTTGTTTATACATCAACAATAACAATTAAACAACTTTAACATAACTGGCATACCGAATATTATACTTTTAATTATAATAGCCCTTCCTGTACTAAATACAATGAAGTACTTGAATTGAAATTGTTTTTTATAATACAGTTGCTGTAAAGTAGTAGGGCCGACCGTTTTTTTAATAGGATATAGGTAATCCCTATAAAAAAAAGTTGTCCCTTGCTTTCTAGCATTGGTTTCAAGGTGGTTTCTTACTCCTCTTTGACAGCTCTCAGAACCAATATGGCCGATGTACAATAGGACAGCGAATTAAGTGCAGATTGGTAGTTTAGTGGTATTCTACTTTAAAAATATTTATTACGCAGTAATTATTTCCTGTGCCAAACATAATCTGCTATCAGATCAAAACATTGGGAACTTATCCCTATAAACAGTATAAAGCAAGCCGCTTCCCGTGTCTCTCCATCCCTATGTATACTTAGACCTTCAAAACTACGCAATGGATTTTGATGCGGTTTCTTAAATAGATTGAATTTTTCAAGAGGCAGGTTGATATGTATAATATTATAGCACCCGTGCGAAGTTGGGGCGGGTCACTAGTTAATAATTGCGATAAAATCCATATCCTGTTTGTGTGGATATATAGTGGACTTTAAACCTCAAAAATATGCTGGTGGCATCATTGTCATTAGATCACCCCATATTTTAATATTGATACCTCAAGTACAATGTGCGGTCTTATCACTCAATGCGTAATTATATTGTTACGACATTTAATTACTATTTTAAAACTTGATAAGATAATTCGCATTATTTACATAACTTCTATAATATTCATCAATTTATTGTACTGTCAGTATAAAAAAATACTGTCAAACATACAAAATACGTTAGTTTAAGGTAATTGTTAGTATTGTAGTCCTGTAGAAGGTACTGTAAAGGAACTAACATCTAAGATACAGGCTCGGCCTAAAGTTTGTATCAATCTATTTACATCTAAGTTAAGGACTCAAAGGACTCAGTGTATTATTTTTGGTTACAATAAATACTTTTTATTTATTATGTGTATTCATGGGCTAACTTTAGGGCTTTTAAAGGCTTACACGGGAACACAGGCCCATCATGCAGAGGCCTTGTTGAGAACTTTAATCTAAAATATGATGGGGCACCTTATTCCGTTTACGCAACAAAATGCAATTAGTTAATATTGGCGCCATGAAATAAGATACATTTCAATTGAAAACATGTTCAAAACCAATATTGTAAAGGACGCCAAACATCTATAGCAGTCGGCAAATGTAACATACTTAGTTCTATGAATTTCGTTGCTGTTAAGCTTTCTACGTATAAAAGTTCAGTTTCAAAACTACAAATTCAAAATTCAAATCGTTTATTCTGCAAATAGGATAAATTTTACCACTTTTACATGTCATTTAAAAAAATATATAATCTCGCTGGAATCGACATTTCCTAACTGGCTACCCTGAGAAGAAACGTCGAAACAAACTCAGGGGCCATCGCTTCTTTTAAAGTCCAGACATTTACGTTTCAATATCGAGTAAACTGCGCAATGGATCAATTCGTTTTTATTTTTCATCTCGATCTCGATCTCGATCTTTAAAACTATTCTATAGATTTTAACATATTTTTTTAAATAGAAAGAAAGTTTTAAGAGGAGGTTTATATTATGTATAAATACATCAGAATTGCACCTGAAATTAAGCGCACAATACAGCTAGGGCGGATCGTTAGCAAAAAATAAATTATTGTGGATTATCGGGTTGTTTTAGACGGTGTAAGTAAAGGTTATTACATTTTCTAGATGGCGTTGTGAGAAAGTCGTGGAGCATTTATTTAGTATTATATATGTATACAAACGGATAAAAACATTACTAACGGCGCAGTGGGTTATAATTTAGCCTATGTGTTAATCCAGGGTGTCAGCTAATTCCACACCATATTTCATAAAATTTGCTTCAGCCCTTTGAGCGGAAAAGAGTAACAAACATCCATACTCACAAACTTTCACATTTATAATATTATAAGTCGGATTTATTTATTTCAAGGGATTTTAGAAGTATAAGGAGAATTCATGAGTTATTTCAGTAACACTTACGGAGCTCCATAAGGTCCTGGGTTCAAAGTCCCGTTCATGTCATATTTTTATTAAATTCTTGTAATAATTCACAAATCGGTCAATCCTATCAACTATGACACATGAATTTAGATAGGAATCTATATCCTATAATAATATTGCATCATTTATTGACCGACAGAACAAATAGGGAGGTTCAGATTTTTTGGAAACCTTAGAAAAACATTTTTGTTTCGAGAGCAATTATTGATGGCTGTGCTTGAAAACCTTGGAAATCTGGAATAATTTTGTTTCTCTGTGAGCAATTATGGATAGCCAATATGAAACCAGTTAAAGTAATTTAAAAACGCAGTTTGTAAAATATTAAAATAAAGTTTCAAGTTCTGAACATGTTTTCCTCATTTTTAATTGCATACCAATCAAACTTGTAGCAGAATGTTTTAATTAAAGATTAAATATAATATATCAAATCAAAAGAATGCCAACTTGTAAAGGTCTTTATTTCGAGTAGTTTGCATCGCGTTTCCGTGATCCCAGGTACAAGTTTAGTCCAAAGCACTACGGTAATTTAGCGATATTTTTTAAAAAAATAATTGGCTACAGTGTTCCAAATTAGTAGCGCTTCCTAATAATATGTCAGTACATCGATAAGATAAAAAATATTACCCTAATATTTACGCATATAACAGTCAGCAGTTTATAATTAATATCAGAAACCAAATAATTTCTAAACCATACTGATTAATTGCCATTACTCCCTCCTGTCTTTTAAATCAAAATTAAATTATTACGATACTAAAGAAAATATGGTAATTTTTAATTTCGTCTGCTTTAATTTATTTAAATTGTATTAAAACGTCAAAATTACTCCACATTAAAGTACTTAAGTCAAATACAGCTGTCTTCTGACTTCGAAAATCAAAATAATTTTATTTAAGAAGTACCTGCCGCGAGAAAGAAAATACCATAAAATTTCTCACATTTTGTATAAAACGTTAAAATAACTCTACTGTAAATTCCCTACGACCAATACTATTAACTTCTAAAATCAAAATAAAACTAGCGCAAAAAAAGAACATTATTTCCTATTTAAATGTTTTTAAATAAAGCAAATTTTACTCTACATTGAACACTGTGTTCTAAAATCGAAATAAAAGTACCGTGAAAAAGAAAGAAAAAAAGAATAAAAGCAGCGTGTATTGTCGCGATTCATTCAGCCAGTTGTAAACACTTATTTGTATCAGTTAGTTGAAATGCCGGCGCCGACGGGGCAAGACGCGAGTGTTAACGATAGTGACGTGCATGTCATCGATATCGACTCGGATGTCGATCAAATTATAGCGACTATAGATAGTGCTGATATACCAGTGATACATATCGATAAACCGAAGCAAGCAAACATGAATGGAGATGGTGAGTGTTTGTTTTTATTTTTATTTGCATTTATTGGTGATGTCATTTGAACCCTGCAACCTTCTTTTATTTTAATTGTTCGGCATGTAATTATATTCTCACGTTTCGATTATAAAACTGTACAAATCAAATAAAATAAAATTATAATAGCACTAATTAAAAAAACAATCTCAACAATACTACGTAACCCTAATCCTATTAATACTATCTCACTCGATTATGAAAGTACCTATAGATATTAATTATATTAACACAAATGTTAATTAATAAGATGCACAAGAAGTACAAAAGAGAAACAAAATTAGAATATGCAGCCTAAAAAAAATATTGGACATTTTCAGTCTTATGGAAATCTTAGGTTATGGAAATCCTACTGCTTAAATTTTAATCTCAAGTCATTGAGTTCCAATAATTTGTTTCATTCCTTTTTATAACACGTCGTGTTCCTACCCTATCATAATATAATAAGAAGTTTCCTACAACATAAGCGGAATAACGCAAATATCACGTGTATCAAAAGTCCATAAAAAAAGAAACGTAAATAGTACCAAACATTTACTAATCGTTTACACAGGTAAGACTAACAATAGATTTGTCAGCAAAAACTGTGAGAATATACGCATAATGTTGATACGTACGTTGATAACAATGATTTAAGAGTCCATTAGCAGTGTTTAAAAAGAAAAGCAAAAGCAGTAATTATTTATGACGTTTTTATGTCTTCTAGACGCATGGTCATAAAAAAGGTTAGAAAAATAGGATGTATATGTTAATAACAATATACCTACCTGCTTAGGTTTATTGTTCGTACCTAACATTCACCTACATGCTATATGTAACCTAAGTACGTATTTTAATCTGTTGCCTTTAAAAATCAAAATCTTATCCAATTATTGGTAAACAGGTAATAATATTTATTTACACTCCAAGCAAACCAGCTACATGCCATATTTAAATAAAAAAAAACAAAACGCGTTACATAAAAACGAAAAAGAAAACAAACCTCTGAGTGAAAGTTAAAATCCGTACTCCGGAAGATTCCTTTACATTCTGTTTTTAAAATTTGAGTCAACAAAAACAACATCAATGCTCATAAAAAAGTATTTTTATTTCTCAAAATTTTATTGCAATCGTAATTTTCCGGTTCGGCGCCAACGATTTGAATAAAGAACGATTATCCATTTAGGTTTACTTTCAGCCAACACAGGAGAAAGTATATTCTGCAATTATTTACGAAATCGCCGACTTTTTTAAAGCGGTTATTAAAGTTTAATTTGGAACCTTAACCCAATCCACATAATATAGTCACAGCGCAATAAAATTTGTCGGTGATCTAATTTAAAAACACTGGTCGATCATTAACCTAGAAATCTATGACATTCCTTGGAATAAAATTTGACTTGAATGAATAACAAATGGCCGCAACACAGGCGTAACTACTAGACAACTGACGGATCGCCATCAATTTGATAATGATGCTACTGATATAACCGCAACGGCATTACGTATCGAACAAAAGCAAAGCGATAGCAAAAAGCATAATTTGTCTAATGCTGTCAAACTGATATTTTTTTATAATTGTCTTTATATAGCTATAACATCAAATAGTTTTAAAATTTTCCATTGTTCTGTTTCACTTTTGCAATAATACTTTTTAGATTGGTTAGATTTCTTTTATGAATTGCTTATTTGTGTGAAATCGAGACATTTTGTAAAATCTTGTGTATAACTATATCAATTAAAATGAATTCGATTTAAATTACGGATATATGTATAAATATACGTCACATTTAAATTACTTTTAATCAAAAGTTAAGTTAATACAAATCGTAACCTAAAATTCTAAACAAAATTACTTGGAATAATATTTAATTTTACACGACAACAGGACGGCGAATATCAACAAATATTCACGTTCAGGTGTTCAAAAAACATAGCTATTATTAGAAAGTAAACTAAGAATCATTTTCCGTTTAGCGTTAAACATTGAAAATGAACCGGAAAAAAACGATCTATTCCGGTCCAATCCCAAAAACTAATACCACTTGTATTTATTTCTTATCGCAGTTAATTTCTATTCCGAACGAATCCCACTCATAAACGAATCCCAAAATTAGTAAAATGGTTTGAAGGTACAGTCAGTAATAAATGCTTAAGGCGCTTCGTTTGCTCAACGCTTAGCTGTGATTGGTTGATTAGGATTTTTAAACGATAAAAACGAGCTCACCTTTTTGCAGGTAAAAAAAGTTGGCATGTGATTCTCGATAAGACAAAATGTGTTTGTAAAGATTTAGGATTGAATTACGATCATTATATTAAATTATTAAAAAGCAAAATAAACTTTTTCCTGTGACTGTACCAAAAGTTATGTTTTGGGATTCGTTGGGAATAGATTAAGTACTTCATTTAAATATTTGAAATATGGTCTTCGTTTTAAGCAAAATAATAATTTAATTTCCGAACTAATACCAGTGGTATTAGTTTTTGGGATTGGACCGGAATAGATCAAAAAAACATATTCTGGAGTTTACCTTTTATTTTAAGCTAGCATTCCCTGTATTTCCATACACCTAAAACTTTATCTATCGTTAGATTAATTTGACAAATTTTAACTGTCTTACACTTTACTCTAAACAGTTTTCTAAAAGGGGCTTATTATCACCATCATCATCTTCCTGCCCTTAACCAAATTTTACTTGAGATCGGCGCAACACTTTTCTTCCATTTCTTTTTCAATTACGGTGACTATAGCCACTATATTAATGCATCGCGGCTACGGTCGGATGATACCCTAAATTGGAGTTTGCTATTACGTTCAGTTGCATAGCCATTAAGACAATCGATTTTAGCCGCGCGGCGGAAATCGTCTGGTTATAGTTACCCGCATAAAGCATACTATAACATCATTTATACATATAAGGTGGTCCACCCCTTTAAGGGATTTATTATTACTATTACTATTATTACTAGCCTAAGATGTCCCAGTGCTGGGTGAAGGCCTGCCTACTCTTCTTGCACTTGTCTCTCTCAAGTGCCGAGAGAGTGACCAGTTCGGTAGAAAAGAATCTAGGTCATCTCGTTATCTCCTTTGAGTGATTATTGGGAACACATTTACCTCACTAGTACTAGCAGTAGTATAACTTGCGAGCTGAGTGAGTGAACTTGGCAGCCTTTTTTTCCTTGCCTATAGTGTCCCACTGCTAAGCAAAGGCCTCCCTCGAGTCCTTCCGCGGTTCTCTATCTTGCGCCGCTTCGAACCAGTCCTCGCGGTGTAAGTTTAGTTCATCCCGCCATCGCTTTCTGAGCCGGCCTCAGCGGCGCCGCCCATCTACGGCTCCCAACTTTAAAAAAGCGAGTACCCAAATTGTCATCAAAACGCAATATCGCCGTTTCGAACCTTAACCGTGTTAATCATAATATATTTATAATGTTTATTTAAATGTCTTTTGTTCCGAACCCAATTTGCTTGCGCAGTGCCACAAGGTTAGAAGGTCAGATTCATCTTTCTTTCGAAATTACTTAGTTCAGTACTGTATTTCAGACGTGTGTAAGTCTAAGTCTATAAGCTATAGTATTTGTAGTAATATGCTTATTTTTTACCCAAAGATATTACTTACAGTTTTGTACTTAATATTATCTATTCAGTTCTATTTAATACCTGTATGTCGTCCTTGTGCCAGATCTACCAAAACAAACCGCAATCACAAAATTAAGAATCGGGACGAATTGATAAGCACCTTTTTATTAAATACTGTTACATACGCGCAAGATATTAATAACTATTTCATAAATTTAAAATACTACGCTTACACCAATCCGTATGATTATCACCGATACATGTGAACCTGCAAACCGAACGCAATAAATAATTAATGACAAGAAATAATGTATTAGAAAGCCCGACCTATTACACAAAGTAACAAATCCATCATAGTTGGAAAGAGACGGCGATATCTCTTGGTATAGCTCTATCCCGCTCTATTTACGAAATGACAGTTCTGGATCGAGTTGATACGGTAATTGCGGATGATTACGATTGATTGGCGCTTTCGTGTTCAATATTGTAGTGCAGTCAGTCTCACAAACGTGTGATAATAACATATTGCCGCGAATAGATCGATATTTACTTGTACTTTGTACTAGTCATGACGTAGAACTTATCAGAAGGCTTCTACATACAAATTTACCTGTGTACTCGTATTTAAAATGAAGTAAAAGAATGAAAAATTAAATGTCAACCTTCAGAATTAAAGAAGGTACACGAAGAAGAGACAAAAACTAGACTCGTTAACCAGGTGCTGCTGGGTTAAGATTGTGCCGTAAGGCCTTTACACACGTTAACTATAACTAGCAGTACCCGATGCTCTGTACACAATATGAACCAGCATATTTTGAGTCACGAAAATGGCAAAGACATAACCCTAGGTGGAGATGGCTTATACTTGACTCCTTCACCATCCTTTCATCTACTTATATACTTCAAAGTACACACGTATCAAAAATAAATTACACCCAGACAGAAAAAATGATCGAGCTCATCACACAAATATTTGTCCTGGGTCGGAATCGAGCCCACGTTTTCTGGTATAGCAGTCAGGGCCACTAACCACTAGACCAACAGGTCAGTCGAAGCTGTTCTTATTTAATATAGAGTAGGTTATTAGGACAGTGACCTCTGAATATTAAGTCATAGATTACCATTACTAGTTTCTAACAGTTAAAATTATCAATGAATGCGGTACGAAAAAACCGGAATCTCGAAGATGATGTATTGATTTTAAACGATTACGTATAAGTTATAGGTTTTTCTCCAAGTAGCAACTTCCTAAACTGCTACGAGAATTAACTTGCCCACAGTTCAAAGATTGCAGAATTTTCATTTATTCTATGTGGTATATGGAGACTGACTGATACTGAGATATCAACGCCGCGAATAACTACAAGAGTTGGAAACTGATTTTTTTTTTTCATAACGTTTTTTGAAATCCCTTAAGCGGGTAAAAGCCTAAAAGGGGGCTGCAAATCGTATTAGGATCCTAATGTCTAAGATTCACGCGGGCGAAATCGCGTGCATGTCTACCAATCCCTTAAAGCACAGGACGGCAATTACACAGGACCTTATTCTACATGAGTAATAATAATAACGTTGATTCATATAACGACGCGAAAAGAAAGCCTGTTTACGTAATACCCTAAAATAAAACCTTTCGGCGGAAACTTGAAACACAGAAACACGACGCGCAATCAACACGCGATCTAGAAAGGTACAATTTCGTTCAGATTTACCTTTCAGATACTTATACCTGGGGACCATTTATTTAATGAGTAGTATTGCGTGCCCATAACGTTGTTTAGAAACCTTGGGGAGTACTAAGAAGTGCTAATGATTAATACTATAACTAGATATTACATAGTATAAAGCAAATTCGCTTCCCGCTGTCTGTCTGTCCTTATGTATGCTTAGATCATTTAACTACGCAATGGATTTTGATGAGGTTCTCTATAGAGTGTTTGAAGAGGAAGGTTTATATGTATAACAAGCTGTTGCTCGCGACTTCGTACGCGAAAAGAAAACAGAAATTAGGGATAATAAATAGATTTTGACCGATTCTCAGACCTACTAAACGCATATGCAAAATTTTTAATATCGGTCAAACCGTTTCGGAGGAGCACGGGAACCAACACGAGAATTTTATAGACGCTAGTTTAGGACGCTAGTTGTAGGTATACCTCGGAGCCATTTGTTTAATGCGTGAAATTGCGTGTCCATAAAGTTCCTTGGTAACCTTGAAGAGTACAACTTTATAATCATTAGCACTAAGGAGTGCTAATGACAGAAACATACAAGAAAATATAGAACCAAGTGATTTGTGACTAGAAAAACCATTTCGTGAACAAATACTTGATGCTATTTACGTTTCGAAGAAAATAAATAAATAAAGCTACTTCGCAATAGTAATATAGAGGAAAAATTATGAAACCGTTTCATTTTCAAATATTTTGAGCTCTTCATTCCAATTCATTCGGAAAGGATAAAGCTTAAATATTTTGTGATCTGTCCAAATGATATTAGTTTTATTACCCAGCAGTAAAACAAAAACAATACACTATTGTAATATAATTAAACACAGCATAATAAAATAATCATGGCATGCGTAACTAAGACTTTTCAGTTAAGTGATACACTATAGAATTCGCATTTTTTTGCAGTTGCATTAAGGAGGTATATGTCAGCCAAAATACCCATAACATACCATTGTTTGAATAGCACGAAAATAGCTAAAAAATAAAAAATAATAAACAAATCACAGATAATATTATCGTAATGTAAATTAGCTATCAGTCTAATTATGCTGATAAATGAGGATTAAATTCTGACTTCTTCATTTTTCATTACTCACTGAATAACTCGTATGATTAATAGGCCTTTATTACTGATGATAGCTAGTAATCCAATATTAATCACAACATGCCTATGTCAAAGTACTTCTTATTATATTACACGCCATATTACATTATCACTACGTAGTAGAAAATGACATCGCTTCCCGTTGTCTATCTGTCCCTTTGCTTGCATAGATCTTCAAAACAACGCAATGGATTTAAATGCGGTTTTTAATAGATGTTTCAAGAGAAATATTTATATGTATTATAGATCAGTATTGCAACCGTGCGAAGCTGGGGCGGGTCGGTCGAATTATAAAGGGCCATGGGAATCAATTCAACATATTTTGATTTTTTTCATATCAAGCATATTACGCAGCTGATGTAACCGATAACTTCAAGCTGGTATATGTTTTTTTTATTGTTGCCTAAATGCACCATTTAGCGTTAGAATCCTTGAAAGGGCTTGAAACGGTTACGTGTTTGGAGGAAATCAGACACGCAAAAAACATGTTTGATTGTCTCGGTGGTCCTTAAAATTCCAGTAATTGATGACTATGTCATCAAAACATTTTTTTATTCTACAGCATTTGTTTACTTTGACAATAAGATGACAAATCTATATACATATGTACACACACAGTGACATCATGTTAATAACCCTTCTATTCAAAGATATAAATCTGTTATTTCCTGTATTAAAAACACGGCCAATAAAATACCTATAAGAGTTTAGGAGTAATCTTCTACTGCTATGCTAACAATCACTGTTAAAGTTTACCTTTTAAATGGAACTATCAATAGGAACCATCCCATACTTACGTAAGACCTCCCATAGAATAAAACGATCGTAAACTAATGGCGGTATGTCATCTGTCAATGCAATGAGTGGACGTAAAATCATAATCCCGCATTACGAACTCGTTTTATTTGTCCTTTAAACAATGCCTGTGCACGATCAATGTTTTATTGATGCGACTTTTGACAAATATTTGACATTTAATTTACAATAGGTAATTTGCATTAGCGCCCAGCGGTAAAGGAGATTCTACTTGTAGTAAAATGGATGTTTGGAATAAAATTAAACCAGACGTTGTAAATGGAAGAAATCGCTAAAGTGCAACAAAAATGCATTTCTATTTGATCTAAGCTCATGTAACCCCCGGTTTCTGGGAGGCCGGTCAATTAAATCTGCTGTCAAATCAACATTGGGGCCCGTTTATTAATCCTTTAGTCCTTATCCTAGGGAGGACAGATATAGCCCTATAAAGTATTCTAAGAACTGCAATATTTCAATATGACTGACCAAACCAATTTGACAAGCGTCGACAGAGGTGACACTTTTTTTACGCGCCCTACCCAGGTAGAACGGCGTCTCCCTTCGACTATTCTAATATTCTCATCTCGGTTATCCTGAAATCTCACTTATGACATGACAACACTCATTATAGAACATTATGCATACGGCAATTTACTGTTAATTATCTACAGTACTGCATAATGAATAGGCTGTCTTAAATAAAATATGTAAATAGTCAATATGACTTCTTTAAAAGTGCTTAAAACAAATCGTTTTGTGTCTAACCTTGTCCCACTGTTATATTTGGTTTTCTGTAGGCTGTTAGGGGATCCTTGGCTACCGATGGTGGTTCATCAAGAAATAATCGCCTAGGACTGTTCTCCGCTGTGTGCGGAATATGCCTACATTTTGTCTGCTCCTAAAATCATTAGGCATACCTTCTTCAAGCAGTAGCTCTTCACTAATACGGATGATGACAACTTTTCTTTTTAATACCCGTCATGTAGTTTAATGAAAAATATTGGGTAGGGGAAGAGGACGACCAAAAAAACGATGGATAAATAGTGTAAAAGATGATATGGATGCAAAGGATGTTGCTTGCGAGATGACGTCAGATAGCAATGTATGGAAGAAGAAGACATACTGCGGCAATCCAAAGTAATAATTCGGATAAGGGCAGGAGAATGATGATTGGGTACGTTTTTTGTCCCGCAAACTAAAATTAACCAAGGTACTAACAGTCAATAGAACTTCCGCGTGACGTCACTTCTTGGCATAAATTCTGCGTAGTCGTTACGTTAAAAGCCCTCTTTTTTTCTCGTGGGAAATCATTAAATGACCCCGCCCATTGTGGGCGCAGCGGGAGGGAGTGTCAGGCTTTTACTGATTAAAACCCACTATGTTCCTCCCTTTGAGTGCCAGGGTCGCGGTGACATTATCCCTATTCTCTCTCTCTTAAGTCGGTCCTTCATGTCTGAAGATCGTGGTCGCGGTGGGTCAGTCTGGCACGTACGAATTGTCTCCATCGGCTCCTATCTGCGGCAATGCTCACAACTTCGCAGAACTTGGTTCCTTTCGTGCCCTTGAGCTGGTTGGACCATCTTGTAGGTGAGCGGCCTCTGGATCTTTTTCCCTCCGTGTTCCCAACAATGATCAGTTTTTCGAGGCTGTCATCTCCGCGTCTCATTACATGACCAAAGTAGCTCAACACACGTTGATAACACGTTGCCGAGAGGCGTTGCTCGATTTTAAGTTGGGAAAGGATTGATACATTTGTGCGTTTGGCAGTCCAGGGAATTCTCAGCATCCGCCTCCAGCACCACATTTCAAATGCATCAATCCTTTGTCTTTCTCTTGCTTTGATGGTCCATGTTTCCACTCCGTATAAAAATATCGGGAAAATCAATGCCCTCACCAGGCGCATCTTGGTTGTGATGGTGATTCCCCTGTTCTTCCACAGCCCCTTTAGGCGGGTCATAGCGTCTTTGGCCATTCCGATACGTCTCCTTATTTCCGGCTCACAGCTGCCATCATTGCATATTTGGGAGCCCAGGTAGATGTAATTTTGGACGACGTCTACACCAATTCCATCAACATCGGTCAACTTTTGAGCACGATCTACTATCATGAGTTTAGTTTTGCTTCTGTTGATAGCTAGGCCCAAATCCAAACTCTCAGTCTCCAGTTTCTGCAAAAGTAGTCGCATATCCTCCGTGGATGTTGTTACAAGGACAGTATCGTCGGCATATCTGAGGTTACATATACGTTTCCCTCCTATCGGAAAACCTCCCTCCCAGTTCTCGACTGTTTTGCGAATTATGTACTCTCCATAGATATTGAACAGAACTGGGGAGAGTATGCAACCTTGTCGGACTCCTTTCTTTGTGACGAACACATCAGACCAGTCGGTGTCGATTTTTACAAAGGAATGGTTGTTTATGTAGAGGTCACGAATGAGGCGAATTAGATGTTCAGGCACTCCCATTTCTCTTAGCACCGTCCATAGTCTTTCCCATCTCACGCAGTCAAAAGCCTTGCTGTAGTCTATGAAACATAGCATTACAGGGCTGTTGAACTCTCGGCTCTTTTCAATGATCTGACGAATGTTCAGAACCTGCTCTCTAGTTCCCTTACCCTTAACGAAACCAGCTTGCTCTTCGGGTATCTGTCGGTCAAGGTAATGACGGAGCCGATGATTTATTATGTTCAAGAGAACTTTACTTGCATGCGATATTAATGCAATGGTTCTGTAGTTGCTACATTCCGTGGTGGAGCCCTTTTTATGAAGAGGGATAAAAACCGACTCAGTCCATTCTTTCGGCCATTGCCCAGTGTTCCAGATAGCGTTGCAGATGTTGGTCAACATTTTTATGCCTTCATCGCCACAGTTTTTAATAAGCTCAGCTGGAACTCCATCCTTGCCAGGAGATTTACCAGGCTTCAGAGCTTTTACCGCCCTTTCTACTTCAGCTGGTAAAATATCTGGTTCCTTTTCCTGTATGTTCCAGGGTAATGGTGTCAGATCAGCAGAAGTGTCATCGTAGAGTTGGCTACAGTATTGGTTCCAGCGACCCAATACTTGTTTTGCATCTGTAAGTAGCAATCCTTCTTTGGTTTTTACTGAACACGTTTTGAAAGTGCATGTTCTGGTGAGGTCTTTAACTTTCTGAAAAAGGTCTTTGGTCTGGTGCTTCATGGAATTCCGCTCAAGTTCTTCGCAGAGATTATTGATTTGGTCGGTTTTGTCTCTCCGACATCGGCGTTGAATTTCGGCGCTTAGATCAGAATATCTCTGATGTTCTTCTTCCGATATTAATCCTTTTTCCTTTAACATCCTTCTTTCAGTTATAACGCTCTCTGTGTCTTTTGCAAAGAAGTTTTTCGTCAAGGTATTATGACGTGCGTTTTCCTTAGCTGCTTCTATTATGACCTTCTTCATGTCACTCCGGGAGTCTACCGAGTTTCCAGGTCGATTTTTGACCTTGTCTATGAAGCTTTGTCTGAAGCTGCTGTAGTCTACTTTTCGGAGGTCTGGTGTTCTGCTTGGTTTCTTTAACTTTTTAAACCTTATTCTTAGGACAGCAGCAAGGAGCTGGTGATCGCTCCCACAGTCTGCTCCTGGGAAAGTAGTCGCGTTCAGAATGGACGATCGCCAACGAGATTTTATAAGAATATAATCTATCTGATTCCTGTACCTGTCCCCCGGCGATATCCACGTGTATAGCCTACGGATGTGATGTTCGAACCAGGTGTTTGCGATAGTCAGATCTTCTTCACTGCAAAATTGCAGAAAGCGATCACCTCTCTCGTTTCTCTCTCCAATGCCATATCTTCCAACTACGCGTCTAAGGTGGTTATCATCGACCGTGCTTCCAACTTTTGCATTAAAATCCCCAATTACTAATGTTATTTCTCTTTGAGGTATATCCTTGAGTGTCTGTGCTAGGTCATTGTAGAACTGATCAATGTCTTCTTCCGTGGATGTTGATGTGGGAGCGTATACTTGTACAATGTTTATGAGGCAGGGGGATGCATTAAGTTTAATAGTTATAATCCTGTCATTGACTGGATTATATCCCATAACACACATATCCAGATGTTTTGGTATAATAAAAGCCACTCCATTTCTGCTCTCATTTTCTGTACCCGAAAAATATATTTTATTGCCAGATTCAGAAACAAAATGTCCAGACTTCTTCCATTTAGTTTCACTGAGCCCTAGCAGGTTCAGGTTTTTCCTTTCCATCTCCTTCTCTACAATCTGTAATTTGCCAGGTTGATTGAGCCCGCGGACGTTCCAGGTCCCAATTCGATGAGGGCATCTAGCAGAAAATTTGCCAGTATGTGTTGCACCAGTCGCATAATTTCCACGTGAAGCCCGGTGTTCTACTCCCACGTGGCCGGTAGCATATTTCACACCACCTTGCCCGGATAGGTGGCGCCGGGCGTTAGCCGGATCGCTCGACAAAAATTATATTGTAGCCTTGTCCACCATGACTCTCTTGGGAAGATTGTTCGGCAGTGGGTTCCCATTACCTTCTGCCTTTCTTCATTTTAGGAGTTATTTAATCTCCAAGGCCGTTGTTGCCTCTTCCAGCTACTTGTTGAGCTGGGGAATGGTTATACCGCCATTGGCTCGGTCGCCAGAGCCCCGTCCGTTGTCTAGCAGGGAGCACCACGGAAACAGATTAGTCTCCGCCGCCATTCGGCGCGAGCAGGTGGGGTTGACATTTAGGCTGGAAAAGATTTTTGGTCCACTATCCCCTTGCTCCCCATTACCAATCGCAATTTGATCAGCTCATCTAGTCCGTCTACTTCTCTCTTTTAGCTGAATGCTACCTCTTTATGATTGCTCAATGCTTCTACCCTTTTAACACTGGATAACTCCTTCCTCTTGGAACATTTTATCTTAAAAAAACTGCATCAAAATCCATTGTGTAGTTTTAAAGACATAAGCAAACATAGACAGACAGCAGGAAGCCACTTTGTTTTATACTATGTAGCGATGATAATGGGGCCTTTGGCGGCCGCGGATTTAACAGACTTTTGTGTCTCGAAATCATTGAATTCGTACTTCTTACTAAAGCTTCGTTTTATTTTTAGAACATGCATATAAATCAGTGTTTACCTTCTCAATGAAATTCGGATCGCATTTGTTTATAAATAACTCTAAATGATTGCAACGCCTTGAACTTAATAACGCTTGACCTATAACCACACAATAAAATTCGATTCAAAATCATGTCTAGATATATCTAAAGTATATCTAGCAAATTACCTTCATCTTGATATTGGGTAGGATGAATTTAATATTTAGTGTACGTTTGCATCTGAACAATGAAGAAAGTGATCATGTTCAACAAAGTATTCTCTTATGACATAAAATCAAATCAATTTTAATAATGAAATATATTATTTTTGCGAAAAAAGTAAACAAATATCAGTCCGATTAAAACTAAGAAAAGTTTGAAAAATGTAAGCTTAATACAATTCTACTAGTCTACACAATAGTTACACAGCCGAAGTTAGTGCGAATATTTGCTCATTAAAGCTAACAGCTCTCGCAGTATGCTAACTGTTGAGTGTAAATATTGGAGCTGGCGGGCAAACAGCAATCAGGCATGGATCTTCAGATATACATACTATAGCTTAAGGTCTCATTAAGGACACGGCAAAAGTTTCGACTCTGGTAATTTTTTTGTCATTGTCTTATTCCCGTTACAGGCAAAAAAAAAATTGCCCTCGACTGAAAGGAATGGAAAGTTTCGAGGGAGGCCTTTAACCAGCTGTGGGACAATATATTATCTTGTCCCACGCTTATCATAAATAATTAGATAGTTTTCCATAATACACGGGACCAAATATTTTTATTGAGTAACATGTTTGTGAGTCAAATTACCCAATCTCAAAGTTGAACTGTCAATTCAATTTTGTTTTTTATGACATTAACTTGGGAGTGACGATGATTCAGCCCGTGCGTGGATGTGGTTGAAAAACTGATAGAATAATTTGTGGTTAAATTATTTCAGAGGCTAGTAATAACGGCCAAAATAAAAATATTTTTGGACTATTCGATACTGGCTTCAAGGCTGCGTTCAATACCCACTCGTTTATGAGTCTCCTGGGCAACTTTATACATTACTATTCACTATTCATTATATGTGTTCCGTGCTTGTTTTAAGGCTAATGCCATTGGAACTTAGTCAGAAGGTACTTTATTTTAAAATACAAAACCTTTTAAAATATTGACAATACTTAAAAAGATGTAAAATCTCAGAAAAGGGTTCAAATCTCATGAGTCTGCATTTATCACACCAAGATCAAATGGCTATAGGTAATAAAATATTATAATTTTGAACCGTAATAAATTTTTCATGACTTACTTAATTACGACCCGTCCATTTAGCTTTGTCCCTGCGGAAAATGATATCCTTATTAAGGTAAATGTTAGGTTATGTAAATGATAAAAACATAACAAAAATGTGGTTTAATAATCTGAATTTAAATGCTTTTAAACTCTGCCCCTGGTTTATTATACCTACTCTAGACAGGAGAAATGACAAAATAATGAACCTTATAATTTATTTTTAAACATGTTGACTTTTATTAGAATTAGGATTTATTTTATTCTAGTCATACAAGGAAGAACCTATTCACTTATCTATGTACGAGTATTAGTAAATGACAATAACTATCATTTTTTTTATTCGCTTCTGTGATAAGTCTAGATATTAATAGACTATTAGTTTTATAATCAAAACATGCATAGGAACATACAAATCTTTATCATTTTGACAGGCCATATAACTTACTATAATTTACCTTACCTTCTGAACTTACGCTAGAGGTTCAATGTGTGTTCAAATAAGTTAGGTAAACATAACTGAAGTCATCGCACCTGTTATTTGTAGGAGTATTTGAAGGTTATAAGACATCATCCAAGTGTGAAATGCCCGAATATGTATTAAATTGATGCTCTGATGAATTTTCTTCTAGAGTAGTTATTTATTTACATCGAAGTGTATATCTGTTGGCTGACGGCAAATACATCATTATTATACTGTAAGATACAAGGAACATGATCGAATTTGAAAAATAAGTAATTAAGTTTGTCATTTTAATACAAAAGATAAATCACGGAAATATTCGTAGTCAAACGAATAGCAATTTAATGGTGTTTCATTTAATTTGTGATACTCACTACCAATGCTTACTACAAAGTATTGTTTATATTCACATTGTTTGTATGTAAAACATCGACATACCTAATGCATGAGTATTTTAAAATGTAACTTTACGATATTATCTGAATACAATGAAAAACAAAATGGTGGACAGAATTAAAACATGGAGGTGCGACGAACGTCCTTCGAAATTTAAAGGAATGGAATGTACCAATGTCATTTACCCTTTACCCGCCGAAAAAGGCGTAAAATAAAAAAGGTACAGTGCAATTTATGTTATGGTAAGAAAAAACTAAAAATATACTTTGTAGATATAATTATTATGTAGGTATCCGTATTTCAATACTGAGAACGTGATCTAGGGCGGGTGTGTGTAAATAAATAATGATTAGACATAGCCATGAATTTATTTTTCATGGAAAGTACAAGTAAATACTTCGACTTTTTCCAAGTATCGCGAGCCAGTCAGAAAGTTCTTTTTTACTTGTCAATTTTGTTTTTAAACTGACCGTGATAGGTGGTGATTATTCTGCTACTATAGTGCAGGTTTTAATTTATTTAAATCTGTTCTAAATACAGGTACCTAATATTATTTCTCAAAATGAAAACTCAACTAGCGGCCCTGAGTTGGTACCCAAGAGCTTAAGGCCTAGATTTGACGGCTGTTGTTAACCTTGCCCCAATTAATAGATACATATTTGTATAGGTATAATTATCAATACCTTATGAATAAATTCTTTAAAGAGCCTGATAGCTCAATCAACTAACCTATAGGTTTTTATTTAATATTCTAGAAAAGTATGTCATTATGCACAACATATGTTGCCTCCCACCGCCCACGCCATGGAATGAAGCCATCAATAAACTAAATTATCGTGTTTCTATGAACCTATACTTTTCAAGTATATATTTCAAAGGGTTTAAGTATACAGATCAAGGGCTATCTATTAGAACTACAAAGTCTATTATTAGCGCAAATTCTACATGAAATTACCCTTCATTTAAATTTTGACATGTGGACTACAAAAAAAAATATGGTATTTCTGGGTTAATAAAATAATAACTAAGTCTTACACGATGTTTGTTTAGTGTAACAGTGCCTATTTTTTGTATTTCCCTCATTCGAGGAGATGAGCGAGTAAGACCATTCCCGACCTTAAGCATTAACCGGCATAACCTTAACCGACGAGGTATGTCATCCACGTTTTGACGATTAGTCACGCAATTGTCACAAGTTTCCGAAAACCATCCAAGCGAAAATGACGTTAGTCTCTCCAAGTCACTTCGTAATCATTAAAGTCGCACCTAATACGTAAAGGTAATAGGTAAAAGGTAATATAGATCTGCATACCTTTACGTACTAGGGCGTATAGACGCCCTCGAAGGAAAATAATATGTTCGTCCATTTATATTTACCCTGGTTACAAAAGAAATTGTCCTGAGTAATCAGAGGTTTTAAATTTAGTTTTAGCTATCTTTAAATAGAGTATAGAGACAACTAAAACGCCCTCATAACTCCGATAGCTACTAGGTAATGGGATTTTTAACAATCGTCGCATGTATTTCCTATTTGAATGCATTCAACGTCCCTTTCGCATTGGATCTGCGGTAGATCTATTTAATTAATTCATGTCAGGGTTCCGATAATGTCATTTATTTCGACAGTAGTACACTCGGAGGTATGACATTACATAAGTGACCTACTCGATTCTCGCCAAAGAAAACAAAACGTTCTGCTTTGCCGTTTATGGTTGGCCACGTGCATTGATCTAATAAAAAAAAATATTATTGCTTTATGACATTATTGTGATAATGCAATACAATTTTCGTGGAGTAGGTACTATTACGAGGTCAATGTAAGACAAGAAAGCAGGTAATTATTAGATTTATTCACACCACAAAATTAAACTACGCTACAGACTATACCTAATATTTGCATCTCATTTAATTTGCTCGCTGAAATAGGACAAGCATAGATTTCTCTTACAGATCGATGTTCGGTATTGATGCCAATAATTTATTTTGACGTAAGTACTTTAGCAAAAGGTTGCGCAACCCGCACCCTCCCTAAATCTGTTATCCCTACCTATCCCTTAATAGATAAATATTTAGTTTTCCCCATGTTTCTGTGGACTATCAGATTTTTACAAACTGACCTAGGTAAGTCTGAGATTTAAACTTGGAACCTTACTTTTCATATTGTCTTAGTCAACATTGTAACAGAAAACTTGAAAAACCGCCATCTAGTTTAACAGCGGCGCACTACGGACAAACAATAACGGCCATTCAACTAAGTAGTTCCATTGGATTAAGAAAAAAAGGCGGCGCTAGTGATGCTTTCATTCTGTTATCGTTCATTCAGTTCAGTGAATCACAATCTGGTATGTTATAGGTACCCACAGTAGGAGTTTACTGCTTTGCTTTGATAGTTTGATTCATTCCGTATGTCAAACAGCTGACGGCAAGTTATATTCACGGTTATAATTTGAGCCGTGCATTTAATATTTGTGTTCCCGCTGTCAAAGATAAATATTTCGAAATACGTTGCTATCTGCAAGGTGCTAGAGTGAACGGAATGTGTTGATAACAGACACTTTATCTAGTAATTATTTTAATCGCCGCTCTAAAATAATACTTGTTGTCAGTGTTACTTTGAACTTGATCCTTGTTGTGTGTAATACTTCATAATGAGTCTCGGTAAGTTATTTAATTATGAATTTAATTAATAGCTTTGTTTTTACTACTACGTACTACATTCTAGCATCTATGATATAATCGGTAGTAGTTTAATTAACTGGTTTTAGTCTTTACGCCTTGTGTAATTATGTTATACATGCAGCCTGTTTTTAAATATTCGTAAAAAACATACTTTACGTATACATTATGTAACATATTTAAAAATATGGCTTAATATTTGAGGATGGGTTTTTAGGCAACTTAATTCAAAAACTTTTTAATGTTGGTACGGATTCCTTGAACAATATATGTATTAAATACTTCTTTCCTTAGAGTAGCTAGTTAAAATTCTCTAGATATACATAGTTTTCTGTAAATAGTTATTTTTAAGTTTACCAATATTTACACTGTCACTAAGCAAACAAAGTTCTTATAAGTAAAATAGAGCAATAAGATATTGTTCCTAGTTCTAACTAGAGTATTCATTACTCTTTACTACATGGATTTGGGTAGTCTAATAAGTGAGTGTAATTTAATAGCCCAGTAAAGCAACCAAAGTCTGATTTTAGGCTAAATAAATAGATCTAAATCTATGTAATAATATTGTAGCTTCTTCTTAAGCTAGCTTAAGGAAAACTTACTTACTGGGTACATATTAACCATTTGTTTACTGCCGGCTAAGGATAATTAACATATTGTAACATCCTGCAATATGATGAAATTAAGAATTATGTTATGAATACCAATGAAACAATATCATACCTAGTTACACCAACAAATAAAATCTTACAATTTACTTAAATGAATTGTTCCTCATAAAATTGAATGAATATTTCGTTACAGTTCTTATAATTGTTGTATACTTTGTATCTATGTTTATAAGTATTTATAAATTACTAGCTGTTGCCCACAACTTCGTTCGCGAAAAAAAATAGGTATGAAAAATAGATGTTGGCCGATTCTCATAGATGCTGGATAAGCACAAAAAATTTCATCAAAATCGGTCAAGCAGTTTGGAGGAGTATGGCAACGAAAACTGTGGCACAAGAATTTTGTATATTAGATATTACTAACCAACTAGCACCCCAAGCAATACTGATATATTGTACATATAAACCATCCTCTTGAAACATTCTACCTATTAAAAAAACATGTCAAAATCCATCGCATAGTTTTAAAGATCTTAGCATACATAGAGATAGATAGACAGCGGGTATAAACTTTGTTTTATACTTTGTAGTGATAATAAACAATAAAGTAACAAAATAGTGTACAATATTACTTATATAAAAAACAATGTTTATTTCACCTTTATGAACTATCCATAAACATAATCTGCTTAGCTTGTTACCCTTGAAAGTAATATATTCAAATTGTATGAAGTTTACATACATAACTGTCACTTGTGTTAAATACTGATTATATCAAGATTATGATCAAACAACTATATATATTTATTAAATAGTAACAAAAGTTATTCTTCTTTATTGTAGACCTGTACTTTGGTAGATAAATAATGCCTATGATTAATATGAATTGACCAATTCTTAGTTATAAATCGGCATTGAATCAGCTTACTGCTTTTTTAATTCTGTATTATTTAGGAAGATTATAAAGGTTTGAGAAGCCTAGCCTTATTTATTATGTTAGCAACAAACCAAAAATATGTGTTTTAAATCTTAAATTGTAATTACTAGATTATAAATTGTGTTTAATCACAGTTATCTTAGAATTACAGAGATAATAGGGTGTATTTTAAATAAGTTGATAATTTTTGATATATCCTGAATGTAATTGTGTTATATTTACATTGTCATGTCTTAAAATGTAGATGCACACTGATATTTAGTAAAGAAATATATTATATAGTTATAAGGCAACTTCAAGTTTTCGAGTTATTTTAGAACCATTAAAGTTTTAAAAGTATCCTAAAAATGATCTTTTAGAAAGTTCTTAAAACAAAAATTGTCTTTAAAAATTATTTTGATATATAAAGCTTCTGTTTGTCCCTTTGTCTTTCAAAATTCCTAAGACTTTTTCTAGTTATAATAATTTTAACAAAATACTGACTGTTCTCACCTCTCAAAGACTCATTTTGCTCCTAATGACAAGACAACAAATAAATACTATATTTATTTACTATATATAGGTACACAAAACCTACAATGATGGAACGAAACAAACAAAACAAAAAATATTTAAAGTGGATGACCATGAATAACTTAACCAGTATGCCAGTTAAGCCAATTCAAACCTTATAAAACTCGACATAAGAACTATTTATGTGACTACTAACCAATATGCCAAGTTAAACCAATTTAAACCCTATGGGACAAAGCATAAGAGCTATTTATACTAATTCTTTGACCATTTATAATACACAAACTCTGCTTACTAATGTGTACTGTATTTTTTTTTACTCTAACGTGTTTTAGTTAAAACCTAAATCACACCGAGATTATAAACTGTAATCCATTCGCTCAGAAGCCAAAAGTATATTCGTGGCCTACCCAATGTTACTTTCTATTACGTCATATATCCATGTAGGTACCTACATAACGCCCATATTACGTCACTTTCCAAATCCGTTGTAGTTTTTGTTTTCTCGTTGGTATATTTAGTACAAACAGAAGGAAAGTGTCTAAAATGCAACAAAAACAGACAATATCACATGTCTGAGTAAAACCTTTGAATTTTGCATTGAATTTACTTTCACAACTTTCTCGAGAAGTCGCGGCTTTGCGATGCATTATCGCTCAGTTTCTATGAGAATCCGGATTCAGTGGATTATAGTAATGTATGAGTATTCTCATGTCAATGGCAAAACATGTAGAATAGAGAAATTCCCGTCATAAAGTGGATTTTATAGCTCTAACACTTATTTCAACTTTGGTACAGAAATTGATACAGCAGATTCACTGGCCAAGGACTAATGAATTTGGTATAAAATCAAGTTTGTCCGGTTAATACACTCGTTCTAAAAACAGAACAACTTTGAAGCACACATGTACGCATATTACACAATACCAACAAAATTATACTTTCAATAAGGGTCGGAACGATAACCTCTTTTCGAAGTCATTTAAAAATATACTTAGCACTGTCAATACAATGTGACCTTTCCATATCGTATGTAAATTCACTTTCAATATTTTTTTTTTAATTATTTTATTTCTTTGTTACAGGAATAGGAAATCAAAAGCCCAAAGCGGTTGACGTCGCGGAGGTAAGAAGATATTACTATATTCATATGTAAATTATTAAGAACTAGAGATCTAGAGATAGAAGGGTCTGACACTACACATTTACTCCCCCGAGAAGTTGGCTACAAGGCTTCCCTCGTCTGACTAAAAAAAGAAACAAAAATAAAGGTATACTTCCTTGCTGCAAATTGCACTTCAATGAATTTTGCGGTATAGACGTAAGCCAAAGTTTTAGCAAGTGGTTCCCCTGATATACCTTAAAAACGCTCACGAATTCCTATACCACTGATAACTCTTTACATTTAATTCTGTACTTTAACCCCTTCCTTTTTCTCTTCTGGACTTAGGACTCTTAAGTTGCTTTATAAAATTTTATCCTCTGCTTTCTATATCTAGTACCGTGAAACCCGACTTTAACCCTTAACCGGAATCGTGGGTCAATTTTGACCCGACGACGACAAAAAAATAGTTTAATTTCGAAACGCGCGCATCAACACATTTGCGCGCCTATGTAATGTCATCACGCCGTAAGGTGCGGCGAGTGCCGGAGTTGTGGCGTTTTTAATTGACTGGAAGTATAAGTATAAGCCATTGTTGGGTCCAATTGGACCCACGATTCCAGACACGTTTTCTTTTTTCAATGTGTATATATAAATATTCTTACTGGTTTTAGGTATTTTTTTGGAATAATGGCGCGTAATCTTACGGAGAACGATATTAAGGAATGTTGCAAATTTATTTGTAAGATTCATGTGCAAAAAATAAATTTGTGTAGCCAGTGCCCTATACAAAATAGTAGGAGACTGATTACGATTTTACGCTTTGAGAATAGGTTGTCATCTTTTTTATTTTCATTTAATCTCACAAAGAATTTATTTTTTTATAAAGGGGAAGATACGTAAAACCCTAAAGTATTATTATATTTTTAAGTTTTTTTGTTTTTATTATTTTTTGATATGGTCAAAGAAGGAGATAAAAAAATTCTTAACAAATGTTGCACCTAAGATTAAAGTAAAAATAAATTTATAATATTAAGGTTTAAGTTAGTAAAAGTTGATTTATATGTTACTTGAAACTTGTTTTAATATAGTCAGAACCTATATAGGTAGTAATTTCACAAATATAAAAAGATAATTAAGATTTTAATTAATGGGTCCATTTGGACCCATGATTCCAGTTATGTGGAACAATTTAGCAATTCCGGTTAAGGGTTAAACTCGATTAGGGGCTAAAATTATAATGAAGATTGTGTTTGAAAACACGTTCATCCGTTTTAGCCTATATCATCTTCCCAACATCCCGTACCTACTTTGCCACCTCTTACAAGACGAGACTACCGGCCTCTAAAATGGGTTTAAACCCTTGTATGAGCTATAGGATTTCTAGTTACTCGACAGTTCTAGTGCTAAAGGAGTTTACTAATTCAACATTAGGTACTGGTATGTGATGGATAGTAACAAAACCCTGTAACAAAAGTGCAAGCAAAAATTTACCTTAATGCCTTTAATTAAGACTTCAATGTCAGTCTTACCGCTGTCTATAAACTTCCGTGGTTTTATAATATTATATTTTGACGTTTGACACGAGCTATAAACCTTGAAATTGGACTTTAATATCCAAAACGGAAGTGCCGTAAAGACAGTGTGTTAAATCTGTTCGGATGTTTTAATAATTTTATTTTTAATTAACCATCGTCATGTTTATATTTAGAACGGTTTAAATACTGTTTAATGTAGCGGGTGTTTTCAATTTATTAAAAACTTGTCTTGTTTAGCTCTTTGACCCTTGCAATTCCAGCTCTCGAGGTCTTTCGGGGACAGAAAAAACTTTATGCTGAGTTAGGTCATAAAGTGCCCCACATTGCCTTCAAATTCATTCTGATTCTTCAAAACGCTCTCGTATGTTATCCATTTAAGTTAAAACTAACGCCTCTATACTTTAAGACTATTAGTAAAGATTTATGTAAACACAGACATTATTCAGATAGATAAGTACATAATCACTACATAGTATAAAACAAAGTCGCTTTTTCTGTCATGTTGTTGTATGTCCCTATGAACGCTCAAATCTTTAAAACTACGCAACGGATTTTGATGCGGTTTTTTTTAATAGATAGAGTAACTCATGAGGAAGGTTTTTATGTATAATATCATCCATTAAATAGTGGACAAATACTGTTATTTTTGAGGTTTCTAATGTGATGTCGCAAATAATTACATTTTTTCCGCTTACATTGCAAACGCAGGCTGAATCCTACGAGATTTATCAAAATAATGTACTAAGTATTGTACACAATGAAAAGGTCTACAGAAAACTCCGCGATGGTATATGTCTATCTCTTATGGATATCCCACAATAACATTTTTTTGTCATTTACTTTTTACGACAAATAATGACTAATATTCGAAGCGATTTTAACCAATACAGCATTAATCCTTATCCAATTAAATACCTTAAATACATTGTTGATTTAATATAGATCTATTTGGCCTTTTACAGTATCTGATTTAAATGAATATTTTTGAAGATGTACAGATTTAAAAATTGCGGAACGTAGCGTTTACGGCGACGCGGCGCGGCGGCAGCGTGCCTATAAATAGCGCGTCGGAGGTAAATGTAAAAAACATGTAAAAAAAAGTAAATGTAAAAAAAAGTAAAAATGTAAAAAAAAGTAAAAATGTTAAAAAATTGTAAAAATGTAAAAAAAAAGGAAAAATGTAAAAAAAAGTGAAAATATTGTGTATAAAAGATATTCCAAAGATAAAGAAAGGGGAATTGTTTTAAGTACTCCAAAAACGCGTGCGGGCTACGGGCAGTAAATGAATAAATCAAATCTACTGGATTGATTTTAACCTTTTTTTTAGTGAGTTACATATTTTAAACCCGTGCAAAGCCGGAGCGGGCCGCTATGTTTTTTTATAAACAACGTTCACAGTTTTTCTGTAGCGTATTTAGGATTGATTTTAACCTTTTTTTTTAGTGAGTTACATATTTTAAACCCGTGCAAAGCCGGAGCGGGCCGCTATGTTTTTTTATAAACAACGTTCACAGTTTTTCTGTAGCGTATTTAGTATATCAGCATTGCACCCGTGCGAAGCCGGGGCGGGTCGCTAGTAACATGATAAGTAGAAGAAAATTATGGCTATAAGATGTCTCATACCAACAATGAGTATTGATGTCAACTAATGCAGTAGTAAAACTGCTATTTCATTATGTTCCAACCACCATAAGCTATAAATTGACAACGTAGAACAATAGAGGGCCAAGTCCATATCGCTTTTGTACAAGTTCATATTATGACCATTCGTCATTCATCTGACTTCCGAGTTGTACGATACTTTTTTCCTTCGTTCAATTATTAAATTTGACCTTCTTTGTAACAATTACATAGCTGTATAGTCACGAGCAAAAACATGTATACTCGATTAAACAATTGAAGTTTTAGTTCTAGTCAAATGATTTATGAAATCGTGAAATTTTCGTTAAAATTAAACATTTAATGCTTAGCATTGTGGCTAAGCATAAAATGTCAGGAATATACCATACCTCTATCAGGAATATACCATAACAGTTTTAGAAATTTCGTATATTAAGTCTACTGCAACTGTTAGGTCGAGTATGCATGTTTTTATTCGTGACTGTACACCAAGTCTGACGTTATCAGATCTGTATTTGTAGCTACATTTTTATTACTACAATATTATTAATTACGAGGCTCTCTGAAGAGAGAGAATAATTCGTTTTTTTTTGCATCAGTTCAAAAATATAGTTATTAAAACAGCCACTTCAACTTATTGTTAAACGTTATTTTTTTAGCAACTTGGTAACGAAAACTGTTCTGTGACCTAACACTGGTTTAAAGTTTAAAGTCAATAATTCATGCAAACGTCTATGTTATGAATTTATCATACAGTACGTTACCTACTGCACTAATAATTGCCAAAGGTTTTACTGATAATAAAAGAGCAATGTCCTACTGATAAGGGGTCTGATAGTCGGCTATAAATACTGATATACAATCGCGTATCAAAGTTCGTACTTACCGATGTTATTATTCCGACAAAACTTATCGTTTTGTGAAACTCACACTGACCTTTAAACATTGCACTAATAATCGTAGAATCAGAAACCACAGTTGTCCTTTAATACAAAAAATATGAAGATAAGTGTGTGTTTGACTAACCCCTGTTTCTGCCGGGGCTGCGGGAAGTTCGTAAGAGTTACTGCGACCCTGGCACTCAAAGGGCTCCAGGAGGAACATAGTGGGTTTTAGTCAGTAAAAATCTGACACCCCTTCCCGCTGTGCAAACAAAAACGGTACCCCTGTTTGTCAAATAAGATAAAATTATTAGACTATAATCGCTAGTCCAGTATAGAGAGCCAGTAGAACCGGTAACGCCCAGTGCCAGGAACATTTATCCGGGATTCCTGGTGTTAAAATCTCATAGTAACGGTTCTATTATCAACAGATAAGTAGTCTCCTTAGAGAATCGAATAGCCTAGCAACATAATTAGATAGCATTTGACGGGACGAATCTGACGCGCATACAAAAATGCAATAGGTACCTTACAATGGGACAGACAGTGCGATAAAACAAAAAAACTTTACTTACTAACTAAAACCTTTTATTTATTTTGACGCTAGCAATAAATTATTATCTACAAACAATACAACTGCTAATAACAACCATTATAATTACAGCGTATTTATGAAACAGAAGTCTTTTAATTTAAGACATCCTTTCCAGTTACCGAGAAATTGTATTTAATTATGTTTTCCGCTGTTTCTAAGGCCATGCCTTGAGTATGAAATCGATAATTCGTTTACATGAAAAAAATGTATTACTTAGCTACTAGTACTGCCTGCTATCTATGAATTTGTATTTTAATATATGGCGTAACGAAACAGTAATTTTGAGATGACTAGGAATATTGCATCAGCCAGATTCGAGCAATCCTGCGACTCTGGTTTAGGCGAGAGAGCCCGGGGTGTTTTTAGTCGATGGGTGTCCGACATATCTCCATACCATGCCCACGGCGGGAGGATATTTATTTGAGTGTTTCGATTTTCTATTACCTATTTATCTGGTTTGTAGTATTTAGTAATAATTCTCAATAGTGAAACGGAAAATCAACAGTGTCAACGACAATGTCGAATTAGAACAACGTTGCCTGAGTTAATATTACTTCTAATTAACATAATTATGTTTGTATGACGCAAATAAACTCGATTCTTTTATTGCTATTCAAGTTATTGTATCGTTAAAAGTTCATTATTAAAGTACGTAAGTTAACTTGAACAGTTAATGAAGCAACTTTTGTTGCATAGCAGATAATGTATATGTCGTATTTGTTATTTCCGTGCATGTAAATGGAAACCAGTTATTTTCCCAAAAAATAAATAAAGTAAATATTTCCAAAAAAAATTGGCCTTACTGTACAAAACTGTTATCAGGTGTACTGGAGGGCCAGTTTTATCTGGTATAAACATTGCCCTTAATATAACACACTGACAACTTAGTCATATTAGATAATGGTATATCAAGCATGATTTCATCACCTTGTTTACCTGTGCAAAGTGCAAAAAAAAAATTGTCCTTGTCAACGAACTTTGGTCCTATTATGACAGATAGGCTTACACTTTGGTCGGTATAAAGTTCATGTTTAGTCATTCACGTGAGTAGTCATTAAATAAGTAGGCTCAACAAAAATCGCAAGTCACATATACTGACTCAATTATTTACTTGTCCTGCTTGAACCGTCTGCTAGGGTTATGAATATTCTAAACTCATCACACTTTGGCCACTGTTAGTCTGTCTCCTTTCATCGTTTACATTTCTCTGAGAAAGTGTCTAGAATATGTAAGCACTAGCTATAGTGACCCCGGGATAGTAAAGTTTATTTATTTATTCAGTTTACATACAGTTGGAATTACAGGTTATTACCCAATTCAACAATGTAGAACAATGTTGTACATTGTTGAATTGGGTATGTTAGATGTTCATGGTCTACCTTACTAATGAAAACAGTATTAGTCTTTATCTTAATATTATTATTAAAGAATTTGACTGAATGCAATTCTGAGTTGTTTACACTTTAGAGGTTAAAAACCAGATGCCACTGCGCAACATTAGTTTTGTTACCTTATATTTTTTTTAAACTTACAAACAAGTAATAACCATCCGTCTTGTATATCCTACTACTCCCATAGCACACCTTTCTTCTCTAACTCTTGCCCGTCTCATCTACCCTACTCCTGCAATATTTTATATCTATAAAAATAAAAAAGAAACTCACAAATCAAAAATATTAACAAAATTTCTCTTCACATTTACAGGCCGTTCAAAAAGCCCGCGACACTTTCAACCGCGGAGTCACACGCCCAATAGAATGGCGTCGTCAACAGCTAAAGAACCTTCTTCGTATGTACGAGGAGAACAAGAATGCGATGATCGAGGCTCTTCGCAAGGACCTGAGGCGGAGCAAGATGGAGGCTGTTCTCCTGGAGGTCGACTACCTCATCAATGACCTGAAGAGTCTGCTGCATCACCTGGATGAGTGGGCTAAGCCTGAGAAGGTAAGCGCTTATTATATTTATACTGCATTTGTTCAAGTAAATAACTAAATGTATACAATCTCGCCACACAATGGGAGCCAGCAGATGGACGGCGCCGCCGCCGCCGCCAAAATGAAACGAATTGATTATAGTAGGTTTGGTCATTTGAGGCTGATAAAGGATACGCGAAGCTTTTTTCGGAACTTAAGCTCAATGGTGAACCTTGAACCTTGGAAGAGGTCTTAATCCTAAAAAAAAAAGTTTTGAATTCTAATTTCAACAAAATATACACAACCGTAATTAACTTTTTTCATCAATGATACATGAAGTTCAATAGTATTAGTAGTGTATTCTACATTCTACTATAACAACACTATTTAAAGAACATTTGTATACGAAATTTGCAATAAAATAAATAAACTACAATGTTTTTGCTTCCATTGCATCAGCTGTACAAAAAGTAAAAGAAAAAACATCCTGTTGAGTGGAGTTGATATAAAAACACTATCAATATGCACACAAAGTAAAAAATGCATAATTTATATCATATTTTTCCTACATTTTTTTACTAGATTACACAGGAATAGCATTTTTAATTAATCAGTTGTAGTTTAGTCATTTTAGATGCAAATGCTTATTACTTTAGTGTAAATTACTTCAGCTGGTTTTCTTACAGAATTTGAATGATTTTTGTAATCGAAATAATTTGAGTAAATGTCCTTATTTACTAATGGTTACATAAAATATAAGCGCTAAGTGTTTAAAGTTTCTTTATGGTACAACATTTCTATATTGTAGGATGTACATATTAATTACATTTAATTACATTCAGAGCATCTAATTATTGCCGAAATTTTACAAAAATAAAAAATATTATATGTGTGAGAAACACATAATATTTTTTTTAAGGTTTTATATCTTCACACACAATGTCAAATTTAAATTAGGTAGATACGAACCGTAATTATGTATTTTTTTTAATTCAAATTCAAAGCATTTATGTATTTCAGACTATTTTTACATATTTTTTTTTTAATTCCTGTGTCATTGACCGAAATATTGTTCGGAAGCGCCATGACAGCACAATGCGTGCATAAATTAAATATAGAATTACAGATAACATCGGTGATCAGAAAAAAAAACATCGGTGATGCAACTTTTGTTTTTAATTAACGGCCACTAAAACCAGTACCAAACTGAAACATCGAAATATAATTTTGAACTTCGAACTTTAGTTTTTTTTTGTTTGTATAGATATGGCGCCATGATTTTTTGTACAAGTTTTAGCTGGTAGCATGACACATGTTTATCTGCTTCGCCGAACTATGTAGGTAATGTCTTATGATTAAGGTCGTTTAGATAAACAAAGAAATGAGGAAAAATAATGATTTATCATAGATAGGCATCGATGCTAGTTGTAGTCTTATGCATGTAGATTACTTTAAAGAACTAAAAATCTAAGGAAAACATTTTCTTTTTATATCTTTCGTCTGCGAATAAACCAAATCTTGCCGTAAAACATTTATGTTACTAATAATATTCTAACAAAGTATAAGTTCCAAATGTATAGCTTTACCCAACAACTTTATCTATCTTTCTAACATAAAATAAATCTACATAATACCAAGTATTAGTACAGATTATTTCATATTCACCTGTCGCACCGCCATTGTTGTAGTAACCTTGACCTTACAATATAATATGCCATCTGACATGAATACATTACTTGTATGACTACACATATTTATACTTAACCTCTAACTTCCATAAATTTACTGAGTTTTAACTTAGTTTCTTATGCTAGGCTAGGCTATTACGGATCAGCTAGGGTCACGCAGAGCATGCGCCAGCGATCACGTGATGCTGGCTTAGGTAGTAGAAGGGGCCCGGGGTGTTTTTAGTCGGTGGGAATCCGACATATCCCCACGCCGTGCCCTCGGCGTGGTTTGAAGCAGCGTTTCACCATGATAAACAAAACAAAAAGGCTATTAGGGTTAGGGATATTTCACGGTAGTTGCGTTCCCGTGGTCCCTGGTACAAGGGTAGGACGAAGCACTCCGGTGGTTTTAGCCGGTAGGAATCCGGCACGACTCTCTACCTTCCCCAAGGCGGAGAAAGTCCATAAGGATTTCCCAGGATTAAAAAAAGGCTATAGGGATATTGTTATATTTCAATGAAAATTCTTGTAAGATACAGGCAAAAATATCCCCTATCTCTTCTTATTCTGTTGTATTTTCTTCAGTATGTATTCATTGTATAGTTTATCTTTCTATTTGTCATTTCGGTCTACCATAACCAAGTGACATGTCTATAAGTGATAAAACGAAAGACATCGCTCAAGCGTTTGACATGAAATTAAAATTTCTCGTCGATAAATCTCTCGACTTAATTTATCTTTTTAGTATAACACAGAGTTCCTATGATCACTTTCTCGAAAACGTGACAGTTTGCTTAAAAAGCTTGAAATTAAGATACACACGTTTAAGAAAACCTTTAGGTTTTCTTTGTGTTTCGTTATATGAACAGAAGCAATATGACTGTTTTTCGTCGAAAAGCATTGTTTAATGTTCCTTTGATCATACTAGTACGTCATATTAAACATACATGAATAAGCAAAATATCCTCTCAGTAGGATAATAAAAACTGCGCGTGATTTAGCTCGAACAAACAACGTAATAATTGAAATAAAATCTTTAAACACTAGCCACGACAAAACCCGTTCCTAAATAACAAGCGAACTAACAGATTTGTATAGATTTAACACGCACTAAGATAAATCAATGTTAAATATTAATGTGATTTATTTTACTCACTTAGTAGCTTCAAGTCTAATAGCATTATATTTTTTTGTTAAGATTTGTTAACAACTAAATGTGTTCATAATTAAAAAAGATTACAAGGCTAACGGCTATGTAAATAAACACTCAATAAATTAATCATTCTAAGGCTATAAAGTAACTCTTCATGAATATCTTAATACTTATTTACTTTATAAAAATAAAAAAATGTGTTTTACTAAACCTTAAGAAGACAACACTAGCTTTCTGGTCCTTTTGTTCAATATGTTACTGGTTCTTGCGGAAGGCGAACCTATGGCACGCGGCGCAATATTTCGGGCACGTCAATTATCACTACATTTATTATGCAATAACAAAATTTATAAAGTAGCTATGCGAAAACTCCTCTGCGCCAAGCACGAGCTAATTTTTGAGACAGAGGCACATCCGTCACCTCATCGTATATGTCTTGAATAAACATGACACGTTAATATGTAAAGGTTCACCATCCCTATTCTTATCCACAACTTATAAAACGCAATATACCTATGGCTTGTTTAAAAATTACATCACATAAAACAAATTATTGTATAGGTGCTAAATAAGGAAGTCTATTCCTAGAATACTCGTGTACTTTGTATTTACTAGCAACTTGTAGGTTTAGACTGTAATTACCGTCACGCTACCGTTTAAAGTCCGTTGTATATTGACAAGTTACCCAGCCATCATGTAATATCGTAAGTTCGTAACAAGCATGTTATACACAGTAATATGACTCAATACACCTGCCACCTGCTTCGTTTTTTACGAAATGTGATTTTTTTAATCTTAACACTGGAAAACTGATTGTTTAGTAGCCCTGAAGTTATTATTACATTGTTTATTACAGTTTATATTGTAATTAACGTTATTACTTCAGGACTGCAATTTGATGCGAACACATGCTAATAAGCAACTTAATTACTAACGATTAGATATTCTGATTATAAATCCGAAATAAATAACAATATTATCCACATACGACTTGCAAGCAAAAAATATATACTATTCCACATTTAAATCATCCGAAAAGCATTCCTAATAACCAAATGTTAAGGATTACTATCGCATGCCATTCAATTTAAATCTATAACACCTTAAAACATAATTTTAACATGTATACCTCTATTTACAGCCATCAAAAGGTTTCGTGAACATGTTAGACGACGTGGTGATCTACAACGATCCTTACGGCGTGGTCCTTGTGATCGGAGCATGGAACTACCCCCTGCAGCTGCTGCTGTTGCCAGTGAGCGGTGCGATCGCGGCTGGTAACACCGTGATCCTGAAACCGAGCGAGCTGTCCGTGGCCTGTGCTACTTTCGTAGCTGAGATGGTGCCTAAGTACTTGGATAATGTAAGTATACTGTGAACATCTTCCTGCCCTCATCCCGTTTTACTTGGGGTCGGTGCAACACGTTTTTTTCTTTTATACTCCCCTATCAGACGTCACACTATCATTTACTCCTTTTTCTTATATTTTATCCACCTTTTCTTTGGCCTTCCCGTTTCTCTCCATCGATCAACATTCTCATCCATCAGTATAGTATACTGTGAAAAATATATAATTATAGCTATCCGGCTCCAAGGATTAAAATCTAAGCCAACCGGATCCTACAAACCCATGAAAGTTACAAAAACCTTTACGCTAGCTACGAAAATACATATGAATGTTTGACAAATCTTTTTAAACCAGCTAGGAAAACAATCAAACTTGTGTTTGTCCAATCAGAAAATGTGTTAGGTAATTAGTGTTTAAAGTTTGCTGTTATAATCTCTCGATACAAACAGTTGGCACCGATTTAATATATGGAGAGAGGGGATAGAGTATAATATGGGCCGCACTTTTTGGAGAGTTGAATTACTCGTCAAAACTGCTGGCCATTTACTCTCTAAAGCCAAAACATTAAATTTAACAGTAAATAGTCAGATAAATAAAGTAAAGTAATTAAAGGATAAATGAGGAACAAATCACTCCTGTTTTGTACCTACTGGTGTCATAATCACCATTTATGGAGGTATTAAAAATAATTACGTGTACCTTTAAAATAAATGCACCAGTTACGCAAACCGAAAATTTCCCACAATGACATAACCAGCTTACTATAGGTTGAAAATAAAAGTAATTGGACTAATATCTTATGTAATGCTGTTTAAGACTGGTTGGCTGCAAATAGCTTTCTCGTAACCAAAACTTTGGATTAAATTTATCTTAAAACCTGAAATTTCTTATCGTTGCAACTTCGTAACATTTTAAGGTTAATATCACATTGACTTTGACTATATTCATAACATAACAAATTATTTGCCCATTTATATCTGTACTTAATAATTTAAAAAGGAAAAGTTTGTGACGTATTCGTATCTCAGAAACTACTGATCCAATTTCGAAAATGTTTTACCAATAGTTTTGATTGACACTCTTTTACTGTTTATCAGATGCCAAAACGTAAAAATATCGGTCAACAAAGCAGGCATGAGTCACAAACACAAATTGACACTCCTGAACTAATACTTCCTAATCACTCTTTTCCACATTCTAGGACGCCTTCATTGTAGTAGAAGGTGGTCCCAAGGAGACCACTGAACTTCTGCAGCAGAAGTTCGACTACATCTTCTTCACCGGAGGCACCAGCATCGGCAAGATCATATACGAGGCAGCCACCAAGAACCTCACGCCAGTCACACTGGAACTTGGAGGAAAGAGGTAAAGGCAAGCTTCTTATGGTCCTAAGAAAAAGTGTTGTCACCGGTGACCGTTGTATTTGGAGATATGAGCTTATTAGTTTATTACAAGCTATTCGAAGTGGTGTCGGTCACCGATGACCGAAAAAAGATATTTTTATCAGACTTGGTTAGCTTGGCTGACACTAAAACTCTGTTGAGGACATAATTATTGTAACTACTTAAAATAATTTTCAGGATAGAAACTCATTATTCTCATTTAAGTTTCCCAAACTATTAAAATACATAATTACTAACGGCAAAAACTATATTTTTTAAAATTGCCCATTAGATGACATGACATTAACATAAAAATGTACTTCACTAAAAATTTTATAACTTGTATTTTCTATTACTCGACTGTTAAATTATATGGCTTAAGTCTTCACTTTATTCGTATTATGTTAAATGAGCGAATCAAATATCTTATTAATTCTCCTTCATCTCCTATGTTGGACTTAAACATTTATATATCCCTAAGCAAATTTTTAAATCGAATTTTGCCATGTGATTTTTTGTAGAGGCTGATCAATTGAATCTGCTTTCAAATCAACACAATCACAACTGACTGGTTGGCCATAAAACTTACAACCAATCACAGAGCTTAACATAAAATTCGACTCACGATCAACAAATTTTGATCAGCGTTTGAGAAACCAGGATTAACCCGGTAACACCTGTTCTGTATTTTCACAATTTGTGTATCCCCAGCCCGGTCTACATCGACAACACAGGTGACATTATGATCACCGCTAAGCGAGTGTTGTGGGGGAAGTTCATCAACGCCGGCCAGACCTGCATCGCTCCCGACTACATCCTCTGCACCAAGGAGGTACAGGATAAGTTCGTGGAGGCCGCCAAGAAGGTCCTAAAGGAATGGTACGGATCTGATGCGCAGAAGTCGCCTGATCTTAGCAGGATTGTGAACAACAGGCATTTTAGGTGAGATTTTTTTTCTTTTGATGAAGGTTTTTAGGGACAGTCATAATTATAATTGAAAGCAGAGAAGGGTGGCATAGTAAGATTGAAATCTCTGCTTTTCTACTTAAAAAATAAAAAATCTGGTTGCTGGAATTTTATACCACTTCTTGATTTAATTGAGACTAAAATATCTTTATTTAAAGGCAATCTAAACAATTCGTTTGTATTTTCCTTAACCAAAACACGATTAAGGAAAACCAATCATGTTATCTTTAACTCAAAATGCAGCTGGTGATTTACCTAATCATAATTATTCTAAAAATACATAAAAAAATAATCCTTTATCCATTACAGCCGTCTACAAGCGATTGTCGACGCAAGCAAAGACAAAATAGCTATCGGCGGGTCGTACGACGCTAACGACAAGTTCATTGAACCCACTATCCTTGCCAACGTGACGGCTTCAGACAAAGTCATGCAGGACGAGATCTTTGGCCCCATACTCCCCATATTACCTATTGAAAATGCTTACGAAGCAATCAAATTCATTAACGAGAGGTAAGTCTACTCTAAATGTTCTTGGCTCTGTGGTCTACAACTTGTGACGTAATGTGTCGTCGTATCAGCGCTAGGGTTGTAAACGTCTTGCAAATGCCTCACATGTTTTTGAATTACTTTTTTTATTAAATAGTATGAATCACTTGAAAAGGTATGGTATTTAAGAGAAACGTGATACCACGAATATTTCGGTATATATTTAATGCAAATAAAAAAAAAAGCCTTTGCTTCCTCTGCCCGACTAGCTATTGTGTTGCTCGTACGACAAAGCGACCGCTGTAACGCATATAAGCGCCTGGTCGCGTATAATTAAATATATTTACAGAGATTAATATTTATTACGCTGGTATGTGTATAGTTGGCAACACTAAAAGTAATAATATTGCCAACTTATTATCCGCTACAGTTCGAAATTATTAATCATGGTAAAAACTATTTAATTAAATGGTTCTATTGTTGAAGCTTGAGAAGAAATTAAAAAAATATTTTTTTAGATTTATAAACAAACATTTATTAACAAGTTTTCTATAGTTTGCAGACACAGAAACTATAACCAACATGATTAATCGACCATACTCAGTAATTCCATTGACAGAACTTACAAGAACATGAAGTTTGGTTTAAACAATTACATTGATTCATATTTTTTATTAAAGGTTTTAAACGACTCATTATTTCGCAAACATTGAAACGACTAACTTTGGGTTTAGTCGATTTTACACCGTTTTATAATCGACTATTGTTTTGTTGCATAAATCGCCTCTGGGAATGAGATGCTGTTTTTAATCATAAATCTGGCTATCATTTCATTAGTTACATAAGAACTCTAATATTTAAATGCCCAAAATAGTCTATTATTTGTGTGACAAAAACAGGCTATTAGGCCAGTAACATTTCTACAAGCGTTGACAAAGAAATCGTACAAATGTATGAAGTATGTTCTCATGGACTTCACTTTCAAACATTCAACGATCGATGCAGGGGAACAATATTAGCGCTTGTCGAAATCCGCCTTGTCTGTAGAAGAACTTGTTGACAGTTTAAATTTTAACAAGCTTTAGCACTGATTTGCTCAAATGTATGGGAGTGACCTCGCTTGTTAATTCTATACATTTGACCAAATCGATCAGCGCTAATCCTTGCAAAATGTAACTTGTCTACGAGTCCAACTTAAAACTGAACAAAACCAGTCTCCATCAAATTGGGATGCTAAGATGTAAGCCACCAAGTAAACCGTGGTAAATTTTCAGGGATCATCCGTTAGTCCTATACGTGTTTAGCAAACAAAGCAACATACAAAAGTTGTTTACTGAACAGACGCGCTCGGGCAGTATCAGTATGAACGATACGATCATGTTTTATGGCGGTAAGGAGATGATACAAGCAAAGACAGTCTGTTTGTTAAACATATACAATTGTGAAAAATTACTCGATTTAAAACTTTTTCGAAATGAGCTTGAACAACGAACGGTTTTGTAGGGCATTCGTTTGTAATAAAGTAGTTTGTCAGATACATTCAAATGAGGTAAATAGGAATAGCAGAATAAATAAATACAAATTTTGTACTGAGATTAATATACATAGTTACATATTACAGACTATAAAGAGTATAAAGACTACTTACAGAATAGATTAGTTCATCAGATGAAATTACGGTTTAATATATTCAAAATATTGACTGGAGCTTTAGACTAGTTTTATTAGTAAATTGTATACTTGTTTTGATACCATTTATCGATTGCCATTAATATTATTTTTTAAGGACCAGAAAACCTCTGCCTTATAACAGCTGCTCAAATGTAACGACAGTAAATACTGCATCTTACGAGTATGTTGCGTAAGTGTCCAAAATACTTGGAGCAAAAATTAGCACATCAAAATTATATCACTGAAAATGTAGAGTCACTTACCACTAAGACTTGCTACAGGTGTGAGGCAATCAATTTTTGTAGTTTATCCCCAAGCAAGGTCGTCTAAAGACAATTAAGAATATTTCTGCCTAAAAACACAGCATTGAGGATATCAACACATGTTTTATGTACAGCAACAACACATTTGGTGCTAGTATACAAGACATTATCAAAAATACTGGTATTTTTTTTGATTTTTTATAAAAATGTAATTTTTCACTTCTTATATGTTTTTGCAAACAGTCGTCTCGAGGTGATGGTACATAGAGCTTCGCCACTAATAGGTGTCGGCGATAGAGAGGACATGAAAAATATCTATTTAATAATAATGAAAACTTTAATTTTAACTGTACAAATACCTATATTATTACTTTATAATGAATGTGCTGATTTCTACATCCATGTAAAGTAACTTTAACTGTAAAGCATGTCACAAGAACTTGTAGTTTAAAAGCGTTTTAAAAATATTCAAAGTAAACTGTACAAATATTGCCTTGTATGTTGTGCCATAAAAATAAATAAATTAAAAAATTAAAAAACCCGACTGCATAAAAAACACTTTAAATAAAAACTGAAAAGTAAAAAACAAGCTTAGTCTAAAAGTGTAGATAGCAATGCTATTACCACAAAATCAATAAATTCATAATCAATACACAAAAAATAATAATCTTATGCGAAACATAATTGAGTATAACAGTCGGGACCCATATTGAATGATTTTAGTCTAGTTTATTTAATGGGTCCCGACTGTTATACTCAATTATGTTTCGCATAAGATTATTATTTTTTGTGTATTGATTATGAATTTATTGATTTTGTGGTAATAGCATTGCTATCTACACTTTTAGACTAAGCTTGTTTTTTACTTTTCAGTTTTTATTTAAAGTGTTTTTTATGCAGTCGGGTTTTTTAATTTTTTAATTTATTTATTTTTATTTAACACTTTTTAGTTAGTTATAATACGGCTATGTGTTTCTCAAGATTTCACCCGCGACACGAGTGAACTACTTCCAATACCAAGATAATAAAAAAGTAACACACGTCGATCCAGTTATTTTAGATTGATTGCGTAACACAAAGAGAGTAAAGGAATTAGAAAATTAAATTCATTGTAAATAATTTAGTTTAGACGTACTTTTATTATCACTTTTCACTTTTAAGTTCAGAAACCGCTAGTCAACCGCGTCGCATAATATACGAGTATTTAGTTTGGATAATAAAGAAACAATTGCACATAGTATGTTTTTTCTATATGTCAGTGATATACCATTTTGGAATCCTCATGATGAGCTCTTTAATTTGATACCCATATTGTAGCAAATATATATATATATTTTTTTTTACTTCTATCTACGGCGCCTCACGGCCGCCATGTTGGTTTTTGTTTGACGTCACATATCTAAGAACACTTGGGTAATTAAGACGAATCCAACGATGCCCTGATTGTCGAAATCCATCAAGCCGTTTTGAAGATATGAGGTAATAAAGAATATTATGCTCATACATACATACATACATACATACAAGATACGCGCGAAAAACATAACCCTTCCTTGGCAGTCGGGTAATTATCCTCTTTTATATATCTAAAAAACAAAAGTAAATCAAAAAATATAAAAACCACGATGGCGATATCGGTCTCGCACCACTCTGCAACACCCCTAGCCTTACTCTCTGGTGTTGCCCACCTGCGTTCTATCGTGGCGGTATAACAGGGGGCCCATCTTTGAGCCGGCAAGTCACTGCCTGCCAATTTAATTGTTTTTAAAGGCAGGTGCCATAGTTGTCTATAAAAAATATATTTATTCATAATTAAGTAACTAAAAGTAAATCGATTAAATATACCTTCGAATAATAAATACAGCAAAATCCTCATTATTATTACCGTAAATATTGTCCTCAAAATCTAGTTCATAGGTGCATGATTTCTTCATTGTTTCTTGTGGTGATGGGGCGCGGTACTGGTGACGGTTACTAATTTTACATGCATATTTATAAGTTTATATAGCCTGCCCTTTTCAAATTGACTAAATTGTATTATAGAGTAAAATCTGTTGTAAACTAGACTAGATATTAAGAACTATTTTAATTAACTGTTAGGGAATGTAAATATTTCTTCATATTAAGGTAAAGAATAAAATATGTTCCGGAGATGTTTATTTGAACCCTAGGAATCATATAATTCTGTGGAACTAAAAGTTTATGTTATATTTGGTATTATTTACTGCTTAGAAGCAGTGTATTGCAGTTGTGACTGTTGTCTCTTCCACAAATGCAATAATATTTCTTTACAATGTGGTGTTAACTTGCTAAATACAATTAAATGATTTATTACCCTGGGTTTCTATTATATGTAAACAACTTAGGAACTTATTTTAATTATAAGAAGTAGTAATAACTATCCTTCTTCTTCTTAAAACCCTAAGAATGCTCTTTATCCTCTTTACTCTTCTATAGTGATAATAGCCTGATTGGTGGAGGTCTCACACTTTCTGTTGTAATGTAGAGAGAAGCCGCTAGTGCTGTACGTGTTCAGCAAGAACAACAAGGTCGTGTCCAGTATAGTGGACAACACTAGTAGCGGAGGGATGTGCATTAACGATACCATGATGCACATGGGAGGTTTGGATGCTTTTACATTTATGAACTACAAAAAAAAACGACAAAATATAGCCTATGTTTTACTCCGTGATATAAGCTATTTTAGTTCAAATTTTCATTTAAATCGGTTCGTCAGTTTAGTCTTGGAAGCAGGACAAACAAACAGACACGAAAGTTTGACTTTGTACATATTGTGACTAGTGTATTTTTATTATTTTGCTACTGTTTATTGTGAATTAAAATTAACATTAGACCTACGCATATGAATATCAATTAATTGTATAAAATTGATTATCTTTAGTGTAAACTAACTCGCTTTATTATGTAGACTATCTCTTCCTATTTGCATACTGCATGAGTTCGCATGTATTTAGATTTTATTAACTTTATACAAACGAAAAAAAAGTTGCTGAAATTTTCAGTTAAAACATTAGAATTAGCAACAATTAACACGCAATTTTTAGCAAACAATATATTAGATCACTTAATAACTTGTCATCGATTGCTTAAGACACTGAAAATTTCAGCAGCTCACTTAAATTTCAACCTTATCCTGTACTAATAAAATTGATAATCACAGTTGAGACGCTGCCGTTCGGTGGTGTCGGGGCCAGTGGTATTGGTTCCTACCACGGCAAGAAGACGTTCGACACATTTACCCACAAGAAGAGCTGTCTCATCAAGAACTTCTCACCCATCGGAGAGAAACTGGCTTCGTAAGTATATTTTCGAACATTTCTTCCTGTTTTTGGTCACTGGATCCATTTTTGAAATGTACCCATGTGTCTTTTCGGCCAAGTCACTTTTTTATTATTAGAACGATTCTAAAATAATGCCTTTTGTTGTCATGAAATATGGGTCGAACCATGGTACATAAAAACGGACAATCAAAAGAGTCTTGTAATCTCCAGCTTTTGTATAACTCGAGTTTAAACTCGGCAGTTTTACCCTCATATAATTATCGATAAGTATTTTAGAACGTTCAATGTAATGTCTATAGAGCTATAATTATCTTAATATTTTGACTGCAAGGATAGCCCAGTCGTATAGGTCACCACACCGATTACCACTGTACGTGGCGTGTCGCGGATTCAATCCCTGCGTAGAACAAAAATTCGTGTGATCCACTAAGTCTTGTTCTGAGTCTGGGTGTCTTTATGCATGTGAATTGAATGTCTGTGAAACTCCCCACAAAAATAAAAGGTTTGAGGAAAGCGGTATACAATGCTCCATATGACGCTATTTTTGATCGTCACCAGTGACCATTCAACATTCGCAGCCGTTAATGATATTTTTCTTTTCTTTAATTCCAGTGGCCGCTACCCACCGTACACTGAAGGCAATCTGAACATGATCACAATGCTGATGAAGAAGCGTTTCGGCCCCTCTCTCAAGTTCTTGCCGTATGTCCTCGCGTTCGCGCTCGGCGCCGGCCTCTCGTACGGCATCTTCGCTTGGCAAAAGGTAAAGAAGTGATGTCAATATGTGTGGTGTGTCAGGCTTTTAGACGAGGCAAGAAATATCAGACTAGTTGCAATACATTGCCGGCCATAAGATAAAGATCATTTTATTTGTTAGAATATAGTACAATGTAAGTGATACAATAAAACATTATGATGTGCTTATATTGTACCACTTCTGGTGTACAAATATTAACTCAACCTAATATTATATTTACTATAGTTTTGATCTTAGTCGTTTAGGTAATGTGATTTTTGATACCAGAGTATAACGGCTACGCAATGTATTGCAACTCGCACGATAATCCTCGCCTCGTCTAAATATGCCTTTGTTAAGTCCCGTTTGTATTAAAATATTGTTAGTTTCCATTTTAGTTGCATAAGCACACTCGTTTATTTGATACTCCGTAAGAATGCCTAATTTTAAACGTCCAACCATACATACAGTTTTAAGAGTTACGTTTAGTTTAAATCTTGTATTATATTGTTAAGTAAACCATAATTTTATTCCGTAACTTTACATGAAAATATTAAATATTGCCTGCGACTTCGGTCATGTCAAAAATTACTATCTACCATGTCCTTCTTTTAACTAACGTTAGCACGTCACACGCACTCGCTCGTTACCAAATTAAAGGCGGAAGACTTGCGTGCATGTAGCATTTTATAGTTCTAATATAAATGTTTTTTTTTTTATTTTATTTTTTTTTTTTTTTATCTTACTCACACTTTCCAAAGAAAACTGTAAGTGAGAGAAAAACATGCCTAATTTCAATAAAATTATCATTCCTCGTGCTTTTAGTCTTGTGACGGATAAGTAACAGCATGGTATGTAATATTTGATACAAAATATAAAATTAATATACAAATATATGTAAATATTTATTTGTTTACAGGCCGAAAAGTATTTTCGATTTTTATGGATATTATAGTTAACACATTCAGTATTTACAATGTTGTGAAGTGTGCACAAATTGTTAATATGTAGTTAGCAAAACAACAAATTAATGTAAACTTAATCTTTATTCCATAAACAAATTATAAAATAAAGACTTGTTTTATTTACTTAAAATTTCTTTCTTAAAATCTCACAAAAACTTCCTCCCTAAAAGTACCTTAATGAACAATATTGTTCTGAAGCGCCTAAAAACTCAAAGCTTCTAAATATACAAATACTACTACTTACTTAAATAAGAATAATCGTCCAATTTGTTCGAAAAGATTTTAATACTAAAATCGACTACAAAAATATAATGCAAGCACTATTTCGCACAGATAAAAAAACTAACCGTCAAAAATGAATGAATGATTACGACCGTGACCATGAATGAAGAAAGGCACAGACTAAAATATGCTCACTGTCAATATATTAATTTAAGATTTGTATTTCTATTGACCTTGACAATAATTAAAACAGTCGGAACATACCTAATTTGAATAGTTTAATGATCTAGTGGTAATGACAGACAAAACTTAGAATTCGTTGATAATCATAATCATTATTTTAATATAAAAATTATTATTATTATGAAGAAATTATAAACTTATATGGCAATTAGTACACAAAAGATACTGTTTTATAATATTTAGGTAATAAGTATTATACTACTATCAGGTCGATTATTCTGATACGCTTATAATTAACGCGTCTCATTGTTTTTAATACCGTTCTTAATACCTTTATCTTCATACCAGGAATAAAAGCGTCTAGAGAAAAATCGATATACGTAGATGGCCAAATGAGATCAAGTGATGGTTTTGTGGTCCCCTGGGGGGTCACATTAAATGTATAGCATAATTGAAACCTAACGGCAAAAATCGCAAATATAATAATCGCCTTCCGGACCTGCACAGGCTGTATGAGCCCACAATTCGCAACTCTGACACTGTATTCATTGCTCTCCAGGTCTGTCATTTGAATAATTAGCTTCACAGAACACGCAGAGGACATCTATATTTTCAGGAATTCTATTAAAATGTGAATTATCATCATCTGAATCGTCATTTACTGCTTCACTGTCAGAGCTGCTGCTGGATGTAACATCTCTCTGGCGCCGACCAGCTTTGCTAGTGCCTCCTCTACCACGATCACGTCTGACTCCTGATTTTAACAGCTTTTTTGTATCCCATCTGCTTATTCCTCACCGCATCGACCGCTTTTTTCATTTCTTCAGGGTCCCACGTCTTTTGTTTCTTCTCGAAGATGGAGATAATATACTTTGCCTAGGCATCTAACCAAAATACTTAAAAACAAAATTGAACTACTTATCTGATATATTTTATTTAAGCTCTACTCTACAGTATTTTCTCAATAATACCTATAGAATAATTTCTTTTAATTTTCGTCGTACTAACCGAATGTTTCGGCTAACATTAGAAACGGTTGGGCAAATTTTGATACTTTTACTGGGTGGTAGCTCAGAAGAGATATTTGACATTCCAGGGCTTCATATAGACGGTTGTTGGTTAATAGAAACTTAATAACCCTTTTTATTTTCAGATGGCTTCGGAGGAATAACTTGAAGTGACTGAAGTGGCATCGTCTGGGATCGCTGCGAAACTATTGTGATAATGATTTAAACTCCTACAGATACATTTATTTTAGATAAATTACAATATAGAAACGTCTAAACATAGAACACAATAGGTACAAAGAAAACTGATCAAATGCGGTCGATTTCGCAAACGACGAGTCCCATGACCCATCGTATAAAAAAATGTAGAAAATTTGCACTATTTGTACCTATGACGAGTATAATATTGCAAACAGACCGGACAGGGGAGAAATATAGTCTCTTTGGTCGTATAAGTATTACAAAACCTTTTGAAACTTTTAGTAAAACATTTCATTTTGTCGTGTTTCGCGGTAAAATTGACAGTGTCTTTTGTTTATTGTTTTGTTCTGTAGGAGTTTTATACGTCCTGTGCCTTGTATACATGTGATTTCACAACGCACTGTGATTTTAAGCAATGTAGTAATACTATTTATATACTTACACAACTTTTAGATACTTTGACAATGCCATGACTTAAACTTATACTACAAACGTGCAATTTATTTTCTTAGTTTATATAACAATATAATAAGCATTTATTTTTATACACTTTTATTAGCCAAGCATTTTTGTTTGGCAAGTAATTTATTGAATGATAGAATGCGATATAAGATTCAAATCACTTGCCAAACATGTTTGGCTCTTTTTTATGCATTCCGATAGCTCGGTTATTTTTCTCGGAACTCTAATGCATTTAATAAATCAAGAAGGCTAATCAAATGCATTGTTATTATTTGCACAGGCAACACTTGTTACAAATTTGTTTTAACGTTTCTTTATAATCAGAATGTAGGTGCTTTACTTAAGAGTTTAGTTCTTAGGAACTATTTTACGTGATAAAACTTCAAAATTAATATATTTGCATATCAAAGCACGCGTTTTTATTTCTATGTTTATACAAAGCTAAATATTATTATTGTTTTAAATTATGAAGTTTGAATTATTTTCCTAGCTAAGCATTTAATGTAAGGTTGTTGGATAATACGTATATTTCTTAATAAACAGGAATAATTATCAAATATGAGTGCCTTTTTATTTATCAATTTCTCATACCTTGCAATTAATCCCATCCCATATATGAACGAACTCGAAACTACAGGAAATGAAGCGTCATAATTATATTAAGATGTTTGATGATTCATTAATTGAATATAATTTTACCTCATATGGTTGCGTTTGAACTGATGCGGAACTAAATGGAGTAAATCAAAGCCGCGCTGATTACCTATAGTGGAGAATGGGATGGAAAAAAGAGGCTATGTCCAGCAGTTGGATTGCAGGAGCGTTAACAAGCAATTAAAATATTTTTTCTCTCATATCTCATAGACGCAGTCGCCATGCTCGCGGAAACGTAAAGCAATTAAAAATGCCATGACATCACTAATAGTAAGGAGTAGACAGGCACACAACGCATCAATGAAATGACGCACGTAGCTTGCACTGCGACAGAACACGTGTGTCTAACAAAAGACCTTTCATTCACTAACTATGTACTCAGCACATGTATATTTCTCAAATACATAGGTAGCCAATGAAGCTATATCTCTTTGTCAGTTTAGTATTGAGAGTTATGAGACATTTAGCCGCCAAAAAGTCTGTACCTCGCACGTGACTTAATCATCTGTTATAGGTAAGCAAGGCATGAATCATTATTAATCCTCATATTATCATAATTAGGCATCTAATTAAGTAGTTCCATTAAACGTAGACTAAAAATCCTTGTTTGAGGATGTCGAATCGGGGCAAAGAGCAGTCGTTGCCCTTACTTTAAGCTACTTCATTTCAAGTTTTATCAAAATAGGTTCAGCGGTTTGTGGTCAAATTGTGAATTTTTTCACATATTTTTTTTAATTTTGTGACAAACCCTTAAGTGTGGCTACCTATATGACTTTGTTCCTCGCATTACACAGGTACACTACCCAACACCGGTCGACCGGTCAACTACCTTCATAGGGCTCCCGATTTTCATCATAAAGTTACGAAATAAAAGTAATTTCAGATGTTGGTATCGCTACTGACAAGTAACATGGGAATGACTGTACTTATTTATAAAATTCGATCAATATAATTTGACTGGAATTCCAAGCTCCAAGATTATTCTTTTTGTATAGTAAAAAAGAGTGCAGTTGTCTATGATATTGGTACAGTTACTGAATCTAAAATTGTCATTTGCAACAAGTGGACATCCTTGACCCTTGACCTTTGACGACTCTTACTGCGTTTCCAACAGGTCCATGTCACCGACCGCTTCAATGGATTGGCAATTGCTAAAACCTACAATTTCATTAAAACATCTACATTACATAAAAATATATTATTTAGTTTAAAAATAGACAGAATAGGAAGTGACATTATAAGTTTATTTTTAGACCATAATTCTTAGACTGAAATGTCTTTTTAACAGACAGGTCACGAGCAATTTACTCCTACAAAGAAAAACATTTAGTTAATCTAAACACATACCTCCTACGCTTGTTCATCTTTCCAAGCGTAGAAATCATTAATGAATATCGTATGTGAATAGCGTCAGAACGAATGAATGAAAACAAACGAGAATCGTCGTTAGCTTGTAATTTATAGAAACATATTAACTACTCTATAGTATCTATTAGACAGCAGGTATAAACTATTCGCCTACAAACCAGTTTTCCAATTAGACACAATTCGAGCTCAGAATCGTCGAATTGGACTTTATAACGAACTACATAGTTTTATCATAATGGGTTCTGTACAAATCGATTGAAAGTATCGATTCGAATATAACGATTTAAAATTTAGAACTTGTAGTTTATATTTTAAGGAGACTGATCTAGTTTTTAACATGTTGCATGAAAATATTACAAGAGGTAATTTTTACAATTTTTGACTTATAAATAACGTTTAATAATAAAATTAAGTATGTTCTGCAACCCCTCCCTTTACCCATGTTCAATGATCTAATACGTAAAGAGATATGTGTTCTTAAGGTGTTTGCGTTAATACATTAATTCATCATTAGTCAACAAACGTCATCATGATATTGAGATATCCGTCTCAGTCTTGCATGAGCAAAATGACGTTTTTTTGACCTCATGGACACCGTTAGCTATACCAACAAACATTTTATGTATGACCTCATAGTTCGCACTGACGGTGTCAACAGTTTATTTATATCCATGCAGTCATGTCACATAAAGTAATGATTAGACACATGAATGTAGTGCGCCTTTACTTTGAAAATTACATCATTGCAATAGCTCTAACGAAAAGGAATACTCAAGGCTGGCGGTACCCACACAATATTATTTAAGACGTATGTATTTACCATCAGAGTGTTAGTAAAATCATCCTTAATTTACTGATCATTGTTTTTTGAAAATAATTAAAAAGTCATAAAAGAAGAATTAAAAATTTATAAAAATACATGGGAAATCACGCTAAAAGTGCCAGAGTTAGATATCTGGAAGAGGGTATTCAAAAACAAGTAGGCTTTCAAAGCTATCTACTAGCTTGTGTTTTTTATTCTTCATTTCAAGTTTACCTCTAAAATATTTTCGAATCGAATTCGTTCGGTCATGAAGAATATTCTTGGTAACCTGCGTGTATCCGAACTCTCCCAAATGTCATAACATTAAAATTTTAATATGGCAACTAAAACTATTAATGTTATTTAATTTTATACTCCAACGCAAGTTCTAAAAAATATTATTATATAAGAATTTTGTCGCCCGTATTAAAGTGACTTATATTCACAATCTAGTAGTGATATAATTTATGTTTTAATATTTTCAAAATGATAAGTGCTACATAGACCTTGTGTTTTCTACAGTTGCAACATTAGTGACTTACGAACGAAAGTGCTTGTGATGAGCAAAGACGATTAAAAAGTGTCGATAAGCCAATATTCTGCAGAAATTAGCCACAATCTTCAGGTATCTACAAAATATAATAAATAACACCCTCGCATGTGAGGGTACTATGTGGTGGTGCTGTTCTTCTTCCGCTAGTTCAGGTGCTTATTCACATTTGAGGGCTTGTCTGACTACTCCCTACCCATAATCCTATACGGCGGCCATATTTATAAGTCATGAAAGGCGTTGACGCTCGACACCATCATAATTATTTGCGTTGTATTGTTTCACAGGACCGATGGCTGCGATACGCAAAAAATTAGTGATCGTCGGTGACGGTGCGTGTGGTAAAACATGCCTGCTCATCGTATTCAGCAAAGATCAGTTTCCGGAAGTGTACGTGCCGACTGTGTTCGAAAACTACGTCGCCGACATCGAGGTGGACGGCAAACAGGTTGAGCTCGCGCTGTGGGATACGGCCGGGCAGGAAGACTACGATAGGCTGCGGCCACTGTCATACCCTGACACGGATGTGATCCTCATGTGCTTCTCCGTGGACTCGCCCGACTCGCTCGAGAACATACCGGAGAAGTGGACACCAGAGGTAAAGCACTTTTGCCCTAACGTGCCCATCATTCTGGTGGGCAACAAAAAGGATCTGCGCAACGACCCGGCCACTATCAACGAGCTCCGCAAGATGAAGCAGGAGCCGGTGAAGCCGCAGGAGGGCCGAGCTATGGCCGAAAAGATCAATGCCTTCGCGTATCTGGAGTGCTCTGCCAAAAGCAAGGAGGGCGTGCGTGAGGTGTTCGAGACGGCGACCCGTGCTGCATTACAGGTCAAAAAGAAGAAGAAGACTAGGTGTTCCCTGCTGTAATTGTGCTGTTGTCGGGAGAACTCTGATTTATGAATCGTTCGCATACTGCCTGATAACTTTGTTTGAAACGACTCGGACTGTAAAGCAGTCGCGACGTCGGCCACACAGTGCTTCCTTCCGATACTGACTGCTGACGCGAAGTCCGCGGCCCGCGTCGCACGCACACTCACTCAGTATTTGTGTGGCTACTCTTTCACAATTGGTACTTTGTATATTTTATAGATTATCTATAAAGAGTAAGCGTAAATGCCTTAACAAAAGTAGTCGGGGGGCATATGTGGACCTACCGTCTCTGGCAGGGCCACTGGAATTTTTCATGCTATAATATCACGTTATATAATCAAGTAGCATTTCTTCTACATATAGATTATTCCTCGACCGGTGGCATCTCACCGAGACTTGTTTAGTTCGGTATTTTGTATTTTAATTTTTCAATAAAATAGTGGTGTATAAATTGTGTAGGATGTTTATTTGACACGGAGCGCAAGCCCCACTCTCATCTAAGTGCCTGTCAGCTAGACGCGTCTCTGAGACGTCCAATCTGATTCTGTAGGGCAGTTGAATTGTAATCTATTGTTTGTGTGAAATTATAACTTCCTAATATAATTTATTAGTAATAAAGGAACCCCATGTCAACAATTCTTTTCTAAACTCTTTTTGACTTTTTATAAAATTTTAAAATGCAGCATTTATAAAGCAAAGGTGTTTAGGATGGGGATATTTAAGTTAATATGATCATTTATGTTATGTTTCATTAGCCTTGTAAGTACAAAATTATCGTCAAATATAATTAACAAAATAATTATTAGATTTCCTTTTGTATAATTTAAGATTTATTATTTTGGATATATTCCAATTACAAATTTATTAACCAATAATGGAAAGTTTCAATTTAGGCCATCCTCGACATTTTCAATAGTTGTAGAGGGTTGAAGCGGCGACGGGGCGGGTTCATCAGCTGCTTCTGTTGTTGGTGCGGAGTGGCGACGTAGGGCACGGGCACGCCGGCCGGCAGCGCGGGGTCGGGCGCGCACATGTCCGGCGCCCAGTCCGAGTACACCAGGCAGTTCACCGGCTGCAGGTTGTGCGTCGGGGTCACTAAGAACACCTTGCGCTCCGCAAAACTCACACTTCGCACCAATCCTGTAAAATTACGGAAAATTCAGAGAATGCCTGAGTATGTCACATTCTTAGTTATCATGTTGTTTAATCAGCACTTTATAACACTTTTGATAACACATTTTATGATATTAATTATATATTTCTAAGCATATCTCTTATGCTATTTGTTTGAAAATACATTATATTAAAATGAAGTAAATCGCTATATTTTTTAACTGTAAATAATCTGTTTACACCAATTCTGGTGATATGTTAGTCATTAGGACATGCATATTTATTAATCAATATAGTATAATTATCTTATTCTGCTTTTATAAAACAAGTTTTTAATTTTAAATATAGTTCACCTGCTCCATATAAGTTTAAAAATATTAATTGCAATTTTACTCATATAAAATACTGATAAGTTGCTACAGATTTGTTTATTATGAAATCTATATGTTAATTTGGCTATCAATATTCAATATAACTACAGAATTTTGCCAAAAGTAAATCATGTATACAGAATTAGTTTTTGTTTTCTATTCAGAATGTAGTGTGTGCCCCAAAAAGTGGTAGTTATTTAGCTAAAATGACTTAGTGCATAGTGACAAGACATACCGTGTCCGAAGCATAACAGAGGAGTATCTGCCAAGGTCGACACGGTTCCCTTTTCCAAATCGTCGGTTCGACACAGCGCTACTATTTTTCCATTAATTATCTTCAATATATCACCAGTTACTTTCACGTTAGTCATAACTTGCAGATCAGACAGATTCACTCTGAAACAAAATTACATTATATTGTTTGCAAAAGTTACATGTGTAAAAAGAAGTAAGCCACCTGTTGCTACCTTCTGAGATACTTCATAATTTCCAGTAGTGTGTTAAGAGTTGCTGTGTAGACATTTAGATACGAAAATCATACTTTTTAATATCAGTCAATCTCATTTGCCCTAATCTTGTCATTATATGGTTACTCAGAATGTGTACAGTTGGCTATGCATAAATAGGTACATAACGTTGCATTGAAACATGATAAACAATCAGTATAATATTGTAAAGAATGTACCTACGTATACTACATCTACATAATATGCTGATAGTTAACAAGACTATATTCCAGCTGAGTTCTGAAATTACAATACTTTCATAGAAGCTGAAATGATAACAGCCACTGATTGATTAACGAGCCATTGTTAGCCTTCGCATGAATCACGCGCAGTTCCCGGAGACAAACATTATCTTATTACTCATAATTGTGGCACACGGTTATTGTGATAATCGAACATGTCATTCATAACAAAACACCAAATCAAAATATTATAAAAGTATGGAAAACTCCCATCGACGATTGACCTGGATATTGTCGGCAATCGTGCCATAAAACTGCAGTTGATTGGCAATTGACTTGCGACTAGCTAGGAACTGTATAAGGCGATTCTAATAATGCAGTTATATCTAAAATTCCTCAAATACCAACATGTTTCCAATGACTAGTAGTAGCCTGTAGGCCAAGGTGGACAATGAATCATAGAGATAAGGCACGGTAGACAGTACTGAGATTCGACCAGCGTACAAGTGTTGCCGGAAATAGCACGGGATCGTGAAATCGACGAAACAGATGGAGGCATTTATCGAGTAGACTAATGGGTGAATATCGTGCGTCTCGCTCTCACCAGTGCAGGAAATGCACACGCCGGATAGCTAGACGCTGAACACTAAACAGTTACCTATATTCGTGACCGTACGCATGTGGTGGACTTGACAAATTGTGTCAGTGTTAACTTTTGTAGGACATTGTACTTTTTATCTCCTAATGTTTCATTGCTGCATTTGGTTTTAGCGTGTTTTAGATAAATTGACAAATATAAAAGAATATTCCTCAATAAGATGATTCCAATAAGAGTGTAAAAGTAAATTGGGCTTAAAAGAACATAACCTTGGGGTCCTATTCCCCAATTTTATATTTTAACTTGAAACATGATTGCTATTCTACAAAATATAATAGATTCTGTCCCTGTCTTATTTTATGCACTTATATATTTATGTACTGCAATGTATGAATGTATAGCCTGCTTATGCTCTATTTCTAGATAAACAATATGCGCCATTAAGTCAACTGCATAAAGATTTAATTTGAATAACTAAGGTTGACAATCAGCTGATTTGAATCAAGTTGTAGAACTATTTTATTCTGTGTACTACACATTTAGACTGAGTGGGCAATGAAACTAACTTACAAAAAAAATGGTACGAAAATGTTTTTTGTAAGTATCCTACTGCTGCGCTTTGGGTTCGATTCCTGCTGATTCACGAATAATTATTTAGTTTTGGTATTATAGACCTACAATGCATTAATAAGATTTTTTTTGTGACAGTTATGAGGTGATTACGATAGGACATTCGCAATAATATTAAAAATTGAGCAATATTTAAGAAACTTTAGACTTGAGTTAACCAAAACGTGTACCTATCACTACCTAGTTAATAAATATAGACATGTAAAAATATTTCACGATTTTCACACAAAGCCATCTAGTCTAACTAAACTAAGCAGAGCTTGTATTATGAGTACTAGATAACTGATAAACATACATAGTTCTAAATACATACATATTTCAGATAAATTACACCCAGACACAGAACAAAAAAATAATCGTGCTCATCACAAAAACATTTGTCCTGGGTGAGAATCGAACCCACGACCTTCGGTATAGCAGTCAGGGTCACTAACCAGAGTAACCACTAGACTAACAGGCCCGTCTGAGTTTAGGAGTTTAGTGTCCAATTTATTATAATGAAATAATAAGTTGTTTTAGCAATATAGCACATTCTTTTTCACCTTTTTTTGCTCCAAGTATTTTTTAATAAACATAATATGAGCTTTCGATGATAATGGAATGGTAGTGAATATGCATAATATAACATAGGGCTATGGATGTCTCACAGCTGGGCACAGGCACCTTCCCATAGAGGATAGGTTTGCAAATCCGGTTTCCTCAAGATGTTTTCCTTCACTGTTTGTGAAACAATGACACAATTGAATTACCATCGACTAAGTAGACTAGATTAGAAAAAAAACAGGATACTCACTGATAGGGTAAGATTTGCAGCAAGCTCCTTGCGCCGCTATTACCATTCATTAACTTTCCGAAATACGCAAGATAGTTCAAGAATCTATCGTCCTTCGGGGAGCGCGATGTGTTGTGTTTATGGCACCCCTCCATTGCCGCCGCGTGCACGAAGTCATACCTCAACGTCGGCGCGGCGCAGCACCTCAATATCTTGATGTGCTTCCAATTTTCATACAACTCCTGAACTTTAGAGGCAGTTAGATGGTATTCGAAGCGCTTTTTTGGTATCTTTGAGTCAATTTGCATGACGAAGGATGGTTGGGTGTGAAGTATGGCGTGGATCAAGAATCTGAGGCCCATGTAGTTGCACATGCCCATGGTGTTGACGACCCAGCGCAGGCTGCTGTAGCGAGCGTGGCAGCCCACCAGCACCTCGGTCACGGCGTTCGCGTAGCGTGTGCTGTTGTCCATCGGGTTGATCATCCCGATATAATACGTACTGAAAGTATAATACAGTAAGTAAATTGTAGTAAATAAATATATAAAGTGCTTTGTATTCAATAAATTTTATTTTTTTTGGGGATTTACTGGCCATGTGAGTTAAATTAGATTCTTGAGAGTCGAAGGTAACTAATGTTATACCTCTACTGTTCAGTTTAAAAGTATTTTGGTGAGATTTAAAATTTATTAAGATTAATAAAATCCCATTATTTGAAGTGTTACTCTTTGGAATACAGTTTCTATGAAAATATAGCATTTAAAAAAATAAATAAATGTACGTACATATCAGGATTTTTTATGTGCGTGTAATTGGGTCCAAGGAGAGGTGTGGTGACCACCGTTGCAGACACCATGCCCGCCGGAGTGAACTCACACTGCCCGGGGTCCAGATCTATGACGAGTATCGGCCCATCTTGAAGCATTTGGTTCACATAGTATCTTAGGAATGTAGACTTGCCCAAGCCTTTGCCTCCACAGATTACGCCCCTGCTTCGTTCAGCTGTAAAGCAAAAACAGTTTTTATTAGATTTAATCAAGTGCGTTTGTATACTTATATTACTTATCAGTCACAAGTAAGTCATATCTTATAAGAGTCTTATATTTTTTTTTTATATTAACAATTTATATGTTTGTTTTCTATTTATTGGAATATGTTTTTATCTTAGTAAGTAAAAACTTAAATTAAACTCAGTATTCCTAGTTTTAAATCTAATGGTATACTTACGAAGTCCGTATTCAACAGCCGTCTCCCACTCTGCACCCGTTTCAAAGTATCTCCATGGTTGAGTCACATAGAAATTACATTCTAAATCTATAGATATAGGCTTGAGGATACTTTCAACTGTCTTCAGTGACTTCAAACTCAGTTCTGTGTTCACATATTTCTGCACAAAATCAATAGAATTCTCTACCAACATTCTCAGTACAATTACTCCATCTTGGGGTCCCAAGCTTGTCACTATATCCTCAGCCTCTGTTACCGAGAGTCCTTCGGTTGTCAGCCTATGGAATAGTCCATAGTAATTAGTCTCATCTGCTACAGTCGACAGGCACATGGAATGGCTGTTATTTGGAGCATACAGCCTCAGTTTCTGACCTATCTTCATTCTATAGCCGTGAACTTCTATTGGCCCTACTAACAATTTAACTCTTACTTTTCCATTAATAAACAAATTTGTTGGATGTCTTAGCATACATATGTAGCCATTCCGTACATAATAGACTTTTACGGGACAAACAAACGGTCTATTTTCGAAACTGCTGCTAAATGGATCAAATTCATTTTCATCTTCACTTTCTTCAGTAGCCTGAACAGAGTCAGTGGCATTTTCAGATTGTACATCATCATCTACATGGACACTTTCATATTCATCTTGACTCTCAACAACTTGGGCAGTTGCATTTTCACATTGTTCATCTTCCTGAGCACGGTCTCCTGTATATTCGCACTGTTCACCACCCTGAACTTGGTTATTTGTATTTTCATCTTGTTCTTCAACTTCAACCACCTCTTGTTCATTCTGAGGGTTTTTGACATTATACTGAATTTGACCCGCTCGTTTAAGAACTCTAGGTACAGAGCAAGGTGCGATATTTTCAAATTCATTATAACTATTCATAAATGTGCTATTACTGTGCCCAGGCTGGACATCGTGCACATTTTTTACTGTTGAATGAACATAGTCTCCTAAAACATCACTGAGACTTTGATCAGGCATTTCTTGGACTGATATTGACACATATGGTGCAGATTCTGTTGTTGATGTGGTGTCTTCATCATCAGTGGCTACTATACTCAAAGCATTCATTGCAGCAACATTCTCATTTTCAACTGTTTGCTTAGTTTCTACATGGTTTTTTTTAGATTTCCTTTCTTTTGGATCATGGTCCAGTTTCCTCTTTTTTCCTTTTTGACTAGATTTCTCTTTGGCTTTACCCAACCTTTCAAGTATTTTAGATGCTAATATTCCCTGCGGATCGAATTCTTCCGAATCTGTTGAGGCAGTTGTTGATTCATCTGCATTAATCAGAATTGGTATTTCCTCACTTGTGTCAGAAGCCACACTTTCTGCTTCGTCAGACAAAGATTCTATTTCCTCATCACACTCTGATATAGATTCATTACTGAGTGATTCTCTTACAACTACTTCATCATTTGATTTATCAGAGGCATTAGACTTATGGCTTTCTTCATCTTCAGATTCTGTGTCAGTGCTATCGTTCGACTCTTCATCACTGATAGACTTTTTGTCGACAGACGTCCTGTCGGCCTCGGACGCCTGTGATTGACTGGCTTCATCTTCACTTTCGGAGATGACTATTTCTTCAACATCACTTACATGGGCGTCGTCATAACGCGTATAAATATCATTGTCACCACTGGCACTCTTCTTAATAAGCTCATTATCGCTTCTCTTGTAGCCTTGTAACATGGCTTTCAAATTCTTTTTTACTAACTCTTCTGACTTACTGTTTTTCTTCTTAGAAACGTGCGCTTTAGCAAAAAAATCCATATTGGCTTTAATTTCTCACACAAAAACTTATAAATAGACCTATTTTCTGATAGGATGCAACTTAACAAATGTATTGATCGATTCCAAAATGCATGTCCTCCCACAGGGTACTAAATATACAAATATTTATATTGTAAACTCGCCGGGAATACGAACATGCGTGTAGAGCTTAGCACTTGACAGAAAGTTGACAGTGTTGCAACATGATAATTGAAAAGGTGGCTTCATAACAAAATCCTATTTCAAACTAAAAATAAAATCAATACTTTAAAGTTATTGATTCACAATACACAAACTGTGGGAGAACCTAAATAGTTGGTTATTATATTTATTAAAACTTTAATAATTTTGCGACCAAAATCCCTACGGTCGCTCAGAAAATAGCTGATGTTATAGTCCAACAAATCTAAGAAGTACCGTTTGACAGTTATGACAAATAGAATAATAGGGTTGGGAGTAAAAAAATCGATTACTATAATATCCGATTTTTATGAGATCGATTACTATAATGTCCGAATTTTAAGAGATCAATTGTCATAATGAAATAAAAGTTATGTTTAGGATATTTTATTTATACACTACTAGTACTAGAATCGTCATCGTCTTCGTCACCATCGTCATTTAAATTAATGACTAGTTGATTATCTATGAAAATATCAAAGTGTACGTCTCTGTCGAAGTCGTAATTTATTTTAGGGTACCTATGTATTAAGTGCATAATGCGGTCGCGCAGTAACGTGTCGTCAATTGATAATTTGAAAGTAATACATTCGATTTTTCATATATGTAATCGATTTTTTCGCATACAAGTGTATCTGAAGAGTCACAACACTACAAGCAGTGACCTAACTACGTGACTTTGCAATGAGGTCAATAATAGAACTATTAGAAATTATTTACTGTGTATATAGGTGTTATTTTGCTTTGTTTGAAAGTTTTCAATTAAATTAGGATATTAAAAATTGTAAATTTTTAGATACAATAATAAAATCTTTCTAAATTCATGGTTTTATGACAAAGGTTGTCGAAACTGAGTATTGTACGCATGAACAAAGTTGTTTCGGTTTGAAAATGATGAAACGTCAAACGGTACTTCTTAGATTTGTTGGACTATAGTACGGCTATGTATAATACGGCTATATGTTAGCGTCAAATATAATTTACTAGCGACCCGCCCCGGCTCCGCACGGGTGCTATGCTGATACTAAATAGTAAATATTGTATACAAAAACATAGCGGCCCGCAAAGTAAGCGCGAAAAAATATGTTTATTTACGACTTTGCATTAGAAATCTTGAAATTATCAATGGTTATCTAATTTATTAAGCATGTTATTATATATATAAACAATCCTCTTGAATCACTCTATGTATTAAAAAAAACCGCATCCAAATCCGTTATGTAGTTTTAAGGATTTTTATTAAGCAAACATAAAAACGCGGGAAGCGACTTTGCTTTATACTATGTAGTGATTCCAATAAGAATAATAAAGTAGAATCTAAATCGATTTATCCATGTAAGTTCTAAAGACTTATATACATAGATTCCAGATTACATGAGTTTATTCTTGTTAGTACTTCTTGATCAGACTTTCCGAATGAGACTAGGAGAAACTTGAGGATGCATAGTTATTTAACGTATTTACAACAATGCAGATTTTATGTAGACAATTATTATCAGTCTCCCCCTCCCCTTAACCAATTTATGGATTAAGACCATCAGTCAACAAATAACCATTCCGTGTGGTGTCCGGATATAAAGAATAGCACCACCCCATATCCTCCACTGGGTGTCGTAAAAGGCGACTAATGGACCTTAAGACCCAGTGCACTGTACCAAGCACCTTGTGTCACCCGAATGGTGGCGGGTAAACAACCAACAATCACATTCCCAAAGAGGGTTAGTGTCAGGCAGGCGGCCGACTATAAAACCATAGCCAAATCCATTAGCAACATGGTTAGAAAAAAAAAAAACATGTTGCGCCGACCCCAAGTGAAATGGGATAAGGGCAGGAAGATGATGAGTCAACAAATAACCTTCATAAAGAGGGTTGGTCTATGGTGAATAGTATAAGCAGAAGCAATGCACGCATGGTAAATAGTACTGATTTTATCAATGCCTTCGCGCCAGCATAGGCTACATATACAGGGTGACTTTGAAGTCGTGGGCAATATTTTAAACTAAGACACTATTAATGATACTAATTGCGTTAGGGCTATTTTTAATTTAAAAAAAAAATAATAATGCAGGTAGTTACCTAGTTCCCCCCGGCGGGGCCGGGCATCCGACGCCCGGCCAGGCGCCGGAGGGGTCGCGGAAGTAATCGTCTTGGTTTCCCGTGACCCCTCCATGGTGGCGCACGCCGAAAACCCGGGGGTTTTAGTGGGTACGGGGCCGCCTCACGGCCTAAGCCCCACACTCATCCATTTTTTTTGTATCATTAATAGTGTCTTAGTTTAAAATATTGCCCACGACTTCAAAGTCACCCTGTATAGCCTCTGTTACGAGTACCATTCTGATGGTTAGTTACGTAACAATTTTGTTACAAGGGTTAACAAGAGGTTAGGTTTACGTAATAATGAAATAAAAACATAACGCTAATTTTATGACATTTAATAATATATAACCACTCCTGACGTTCGAGATAAATACATTCCATGATTGTATCAACATTCAATACAGTCCATACGAATGACAACTACTATAAGCCTGCTTGTGGAAGCAGCTTGATCTATGTAACGCTTCCATGTGCCGGCCTTTAAACATACAGTGGTGGTTGACACGAGACTGTGCTCAGAGTTTAGGTGTGCCTAAATGCGGATCACAGTATCCCGTCACGACCAAAGTTCGTTAACACTAGACGCTTAGTTCGCCGCCTGGGTGAAGGTCGCCAAGAACTCGGTGACAATCTTCTTCAGGGCCTCGTCAGACTGCTTGGTGATCTGACCGTCCTTGGCGATGGTGGCCAACAGGCTCTGGTGGCTGGTTTTGATGTGCTGGGTGAACTCCTTCTCGAAACCGGTGATCTTGGTGGGGTCCAGTTTGTCGAGGTGTCCACGGACACCGCAGTAGATGATAGCAACCTGGAAAACAAATTGTAAATATGAATAATATAACTCAGAATCTTTAATTATGCCATTGGTATTTGGTTAGAATCACTACTACTCTACCACAAACATGAGTCTTATAGTTTAAGAATAAGTGATACATTACCTGCTCCTCAATAGCCATGGGCACATACTGTCCCTGCTTCAACAGCTCAGTCAAACGCATACCACGGTTCAGCAGCTGCTGGGTGGCAGCGTCCAAGTCGGAACCGAACTGAGCGAAAGCGGCGACCTCACGGTACTGGGCCAACTCCAGCTTCATGGAACCAGCCACCTGGCACACAAGATTACGTGATATATATTCAAATAACGATGTTCGCGGTTGCATTAACCCATTGGCTATCTTGTTAGAATTCTCCTTTGCAAACTGTTTAATAACCGCATGACATGTTACGACTGCCTTAGGTTTATTTTAAGCTATAACATCAGCAAGGTGTATCTTAATGCCATTTATCTAGTTAAAACTTGTAATTAAGTCCTTCAGAGGTAATTGAATGTTATACCTGCTTCATGGCCTTGGTCTGGGCAGCGGATCCTACACGGGACACAGACAGACCGACGTTGATGGCGGGACGGATACCCTTGTAGAAGAGCTCAGTCTCCAAGAAGATCTGGCCGTCAGTGATGGAGATTACGTTGGTGGGAATGTAAGCAGACACGTCACCAGCCTGGGTCTCGATGACGGGCAGGGCGGTCAGGGAGCCACCACCCATCTTGTCGGACCTGTGGGCGATGGATGTTACTTGTAAATTTTGGGTATTATAAGATCATAGGAAAGAATGATATTCTGTTACTTAGCTATAATACTAAAACACTTGAAACTGAAACCTCCTATGCTCTCCAACTTTAATTAAATCTGCCACTTTTTAGAAGTGTCCTTCTCGATATATATTTCGAAGTATTTTTTACCCTTTAGGGCATTGGTACTTACATCTTGGCGGCACGCTCAAGCAGACGGGAGTGGAGGTAGAACACATCACCGGGGTAGGCCTCACGACCCGGGGGACGACGCAGCAGCAGGGACATCTACACACAAAACATTGCCGAGTCAAGTTTCATATTACATATCTTAGTCGCTTGTAGACAGCTGATTGATAAGATAACATATTCAATGATGAAATATGTATGAATAATCTAACACAAATGTTTAAACATACATTATTCTGGTATATGTGAAATTTTTCTACCTATGACTCTTGAGTTTGTTCTGAACCCTGTGAGCTAATAATAAGACGCGCAAAAAGAGATTGTATAAACATATGCTAATAGCGAATTTGAAGTATTTTTGTGTTAACTTGTAAAGTCATAATAAATATTATTTACTTGACGGTAGGCAACAGCCTGCTTGGACAGATCGTCGTAGATGATGAGGGCGTGCTTGCCGTTGTCACGGAAGAACTCTCCCATGGCGCAGCCGGAGTAGGGCGCCAAGTACTGCAGGGGCGCGGCGTCCGACGCGGTGGCGGACACGATGATGGTGTAGTTGATGGCACCTGGTTACAATACAAAGTTTATGAGCAGAGTCTTGAAATGTGAGAAAGGTTGACCGTTAGTTATTTCTTTATTAAATTATATGTTAAACAGAGTTTCAGTTGTAAAATGTAAGTCTCATATTTGTTTTTTCAACATAAGATTTTATGGGTTGTTAGGACATAGGAGACTGTTTAACGAAATAATGGAACATATATCTTCATCATTCTTATGCAAGTTAAGCTAATCTTATGTTCTACCTGAATATTATGTCTAAGATACTTATGTAACTTGTTCTCACCAGCATCAGTCAGCCTCTTCACGATCTGGGCGACGGTGGACCTCTTCTGTCCGATGGCGACGTAGATGCAGTACAGCTTCTTCTTCTCGTCCTCGCCCTTGTTGAAACGCTGCTGGTTGATGATGGTGTCGATGGCCAGAGCGGTCTTGCCGGTCTGACGGTCACCAATGATCAACTCACGCTGACCACGACCGATGGGTACCAGAGAGTCGACGGCCTTGATACCTAGAGGAAACGAGGGATATTGGGGTAACAATTTTTTCGAAAAGTATTCATTTTTAATCTATCTTTAAAATTAGAATCATTTAGGTTTTCTATAGATTGGTGCACAAAGAGTAAAGAGAATGAATCAAGTAGCAAATAGATCAACTTGTCATTTTATTAGCATAGGTAAGGTGCAATACATCAGGCAGCATGTCTGGCGCACCAAGGGTCGATAACCTCGCAAACATGTCATAAACAAATCAACTAAGTCTTGAGCTATCTCATCCTATCTGAAGTCAGAAAAAAAGGAAAGTCCAACTTACCAGTCTGCATAGGCTCGCGCACAGACACACGGGGGATGATACCGGGGGCCTTGATACCGACACGCATACGGGACTTGGTATCGATGGGTCCCTTGCCGTCGATGGCGTTACCCAGAGCGTCGACTACACGACCCAACAGCTGCTCGCCGACGGGCACGTCGACGATAGCGCCGGTACGCTTGACGATGTCTCCTTCCTTGATCAGCTTGTCGTTACCGAATACTACAACACCGACGTTGTCGGGCTCCAAGTTAAGGGCCATACCCTAAAGAAAGTGATCATTGTTAAAACCAATTAGAATCTTGTGATTTATTCAAATCCTCCATGTGTCCTATAGCTAGACTGCTTTGTAAAAGATAAGAACATTAAACTATTTCACATAAGTGTTGGATTTGGAGAAATGCTCATAAAATACTTCAATGCAGTATTGTTATGCAACATAATGCAGACAAAATAACTAATTCTGTCTCTGAATCTTAAATAATTTGTTGATGGTTTTTTCAAACACAGCTATTTATTGGACAGTTTTTAATGGAAGTCTAAATAAAGACTTTCAATACAAGAAGTGTAAACATACACAGATTTCTCAGTGTTAAGAACATAATACTTCAAATGGAAACTGATTGGAATTTTGATGAAGAGCAATCATGTTACATAACATTCTAAAAAAAATGAGATTTTATCAATCATTGGCAATTATCTGATGCATATCAAGAGACTGAGTACATATCAAAGTTACATTAAAATGCTATTGAATGACTATTAGAGTAAAAAAGATTTTTTATTCTTCCTTTTTTTTGTCTGTAGATTCTACTGCGGGGTAAGGACCATCTTGCATTACAGCTTATTAATCCTTATAGGTTCATTGCACAATGCAAGTCTAGTACTCAACAAAATGTACAAACCTTAAGACCAGAGGAGAATTCCACCATCTCCTCGGCCTGGATGTTCTTCAGACCATAGACACGGGCAATACCGTCACCAATGCTCAACACACGGCCAGTCTCCTCCAAGTCAGCCTATTAGAAAAAAAACACCAAGTGTGAGAAAATTTGTAAAAGTAATCATGATCCTTCTTCCTTCTGGAGCTAAGTAATAGGTCACATTGGAGATTATTGATTACAATATGTATAAATGTAAAGAAAAAAAAAGTGATGAAGACCTCAAACAAGAAGAGACTTCTGACATTTTTTAGACCTCAAATATTTTATCCCTTACTATTTATGAACTTAGTGAAGAGAGTATACTTCAATAGCTCATTGCCTAGTTCAAGTACAGGGATAGCATGTTACTAGTTAATAGTTACTTAAGTTAAGTAACTTCAGACTCCCTATGTGCTTATGGCAACCTTTTAAAAAACTACCCCATAAGCTTAATAAGTTACAAAAAGCTTGTCTTAATTTCCATAAATTATCTATTAACATAGATTTCATTTTATGTAAAACTAATTATATCATAGAAATGTCAGCTGTCAATGGTGCTGGAACATTTAGGCTATGTACTAATGTGAATGAACTACAATCTGAGCATCACTGAAATAGGTCATGGATCAATACCATCTTCCTAAAAGTACATTTTCATCGTAAGTAATTATAATAATTCCATAATTTGGTGCCCCTCCAGTGTCCGCGGAGTGATACTAATAGATAAGGATTTATGTAACATGTAACACTACTAACCTTGGGAGCGGCACCCAGGATCCTTTCCTCCAGGATAGTGGAGATTTCGGCGGCCTTCTGGGCGGGAGAGACATGGAAGTTGCGGGCAGCAACCGCCACGGCGGGGGCCGCGACACCCGCGACCTTCGATACCTGCCGACCGACATAACCAACATCAACACATTTAACACCATATTTTCACACTAAGCCGTTACACTAGCACTCCTTTCAGCTTCTCACTAATCATTTACTAATTTATTTCACTAGTTTCATATTTCTGAAGCGCTGAAAATCGAATCGCCCTGTATTACATAACACCGATCATACACAACAGAGTATTTAAATCAAGCAAGTATTCCGGAAATATTGTCCAGAAGAGCAATATAAGGAAGCTAAAACTTATATAAGCGAGACAAATTATGAAATTACGAACATTTAGTTATTATTCTCAACCCGTGGACATTCCAAGATATTTGATAACCGGGTATAATTTTCATGTTACAGGGTTATACACACGTACCAATTATAATCTAAAAAGATAATTACCTGCGAGGCGGCATTAGGCAAACGCCTGGCTACTGAGCCGGCAATACGAGCGGAGATGAGAGACATGTTTCGCTAATTCTTATAACTATGGCAGACGAATAGATAGAGGCCCGTGGTAGTCGAAGTTCTCCGCTCACGACTCGTTGCGGTAGAACAGGAAATGACATAATCGATTCAAGTCTATGGTTATGTCTGCAGCAGAAGATGCGTTTGAAAGCTGTAACAATACATGCGTTGCAAGCTTCAATCTCCAAATAAAACTTTTAGTGTTTACTCCACCTATTACCTAAGAAATAGGTTTAAAGAAAAAAGCATCTTCTTTAATGAATAATATGGAAAAAGTCCGTTTTGAAATGAAAATTTTGGACTTTTATGTGTTAGCAAAATTAAAATTGAACTTCAGAACGCACTTAAAGACGGATGTGATCAATAGTATGGCACACGTTTATTAAGTAATTTGTGAAAAACATAATTGTAGACTGGACAGTTTAAAACAAATGGTATGTAGAGTGATTAATTCAAGAATTAAATTTAGAAGTTATGCACTATTAATGTAGGTAAGTGTGCCTAGAAACTTTTGAAGATCGACGTTCCAGCTCCAACTTTCTTAATTTTTGTTTTAATCTGCAATATTTACAAAAGTACAGTAGATATCCACTATTAGTTTAATAAAACATAGAATGCTGCAGCGGACAGAAACTGTATTTTCTTAGGCGTAAATAATGCAATGACGGTTTAATGTTTAAAATGAAAACGTTGTTGCAATAAGTAACTGAAACGCAACTGTCATGTACTTGTCAGTACTTGACAGTTTTGGATTTGATTGTTTTGATCTGCCAAATTCCTTTTCTATAAATTTTCGTAAAAAATAAAGTTTTTAGCATTCACTATTGCTGTCCCGTACTTTAGCTAAGAAAACCAGTGGCATAAAGTATAAAAAAGATTTGTTCATGCAACATGTTCCTAGGAAGCGGAACGCAGTTGTCAGAATTGCGCGACTAATACGATTCCAATAGAATTAGAATATTTCTCATTATTTTTATTGATAACGATGTGTACTAGTTGTCATATGTGTTTTATTTATCAATGAGTGAATAATACCCGGTGTAATGGCTATATTTGAGAAGACATCGCATACGAAAGCCCTGATAGATGATACTGAAATTCTGAACTGTACGATTGAAAATTCACAAACTGTTAGGAAACACACAGTGAGTACTCTTTTTTGTTTTGAAATATCTCATGGTCTGATGGGCTGTTGAAGAAACCTTACACTTGTCTTATGTATTGATTTCACGGTTGATTACAAGACATCGTAAATCAAAATAATAGTTTGTTGACATTTTGTTACATCGATAAATCTCTCTTAGGTGCTGACTATTAATGTAAATAAGGAGCGATTACCTAAATATTTAATGACTGTCGTCGTTTTGCGCATCCTGTAAGTCTTCAACTTATTTTTTTATGTCGTAGGAATACACATTACGTGTGTACCGAGGTATTTTGAAAGACACGAGCTGGACAGTGTCGCGGAGGTACAAAGACTTCGTAGACCTACACGCGGCGCTGGCGCCGAGCGGGTACGAGCTGCCTCTACCACCAAAGAAGTTTTTTGGAAATTTAGATCCTTCATTTATAGCTGAAAGGCAGATAGCATTACAGGTATGTGTCACCCAATATTATAAAAAAGCCTATAGCCCTGCAAGTCACAGTTTTTGAGTAGGTACAATAAGTGAAATAATAAATTAGTCATGAATCATAGACCTCATTTTGATCTACAATTTTTATTATTTATGCTTGATTAAAAGGTTTACAGATACTTTATAGTTGACAAAGAAATTTACAATGTCCATTAGAGGACAAACATCTTACATAAGTACTTGTTTCTTGATTCCAACAATATAATTATGAATAAATTTATGTTGCTTATCCTCTGGCCTTTGTTTTATGAGGTCTTTACCCTACATTGAGATAAATAAACTGATTTATTTAACATAATCATGAAGCTTCATTACTTTTATTAATATTAAGTTCAGTTGTGGCCTTAAATCTTAAGGTGAATTTAAATTCATTCCAAAATAGATATTGTAATAATAGCGTTAAGGTGTAATTTGCTGTGACTTGATATCTTGTTTTTTCAGAATTACTTAAATGAAATATTGAGGCACGATGAATTGGCGTTGTCTCGTCAGGTTAGAAGCTTTCTGGATCCTCACAATTATTCTGCAAATACAGCAGGTAATTAAATAGCAATTAAGAATATTGTAAAGTACATCAATCTTGATTAGAGTATTGTTTAGGAATAAATATGTAAAAAAAAGATTGCCCAGTTGTGGGCCTAAAGGCTAGCTATTAAAAAAGAAAGACAAATGTTTGGAAAGAGGTAGTGAGCAGGGTAACTCACTGTTAAAAATGTCTTATATTCTAAAGAAAATGACACTTACAAGAAAACATAAATATGGAATTATTATTATTAAGAAAAAAAATAATTAAATCTTTAACTGAATATTTATATAGTCAATGTAATTTTATATAATAAGATGTGTACTCATAAATATTCAAGATTATTGCAAGTGTTATTTATATTATTTGCAAACCATTAAGGATTCTCTTGCACCTCATACAATAAAGTATGACTCATGTTATTATAATGTATGTTTGTGTAGGTATTCTATTCGCGTGTTATCTATGAATGCTCTCAAAATAGAAGGTAATTAACCTATTAAAATGTACTCATTGTAACCTAGTGATTCAATGACCAGCTTTGATTATTTAAGGGTGCAAGCACAATAATAAATTTAGTTGTATGTATTTATTGTTGTAACAACCAAAAGCTTGCAAAGAAAACTTAAATGATTTGAAAAATCAATAATGTTTAGTTTTTAAATATTTAAAGAAATTAAAAACTAAATAAGTTCATATTTTTGCATCTTTTCTAGTAATCTTGAGGTACTTGCACTCTGAATACAAATACATAATTATGACAAGGTAAACAATTTGAGTGCATTCATGAGTTTCTCCAGACTAAATATTTGATAAGACTTATATGCATATCTAGCTCACAATGACTCTTCAATTACTACACACCAGTTGTGTTCAGAAGTTATGTGGGTTTTAAATCCTATGATGTTTTAGTTTAAACCACTAGTCCAAATTGTCCTTAACAATCAGTTTGTTAGGATAAAAAGGAAGTAGGAAATCCAGAAATTCACACGCTAACAACGCGTACGACAGCTAAAAATAATGTCCAAGATCGATTTCGGGCACGACGGCTAGTATTACATAGATACGCGGGACATATTATAGAGCAAACACAGTCTCTGTTGCTTTACTCTCATAGTGCGTGGTGAAACGGCAATGCGGCAAAACCGGAGAGAGATCAGGCCCAGGACCCACATTTTTACATGCCTTCCGAAACACGGAAGGCTATCACAACTTCCAAACGCGTACGACAGCTATGATACATATGTACAGATTCTGAACTTAAAATGCTAGCTAAAACTTTTCATAAAGATCTGAAACTTCATTTGAATCTCAGTACAATGACCTTCAACAAACAACGAAAATTGTTTACTTTACACATGTAAACTAATACTGACCTAACCTACTGGCCTACTTACATAGAAATCTTCGTGGAAGTGCGACAACGCGACGCGTGCGCCGATTTCCATCGCAAATCCAAAAATCTTACTCACATGATTGTATATTTGTAAGTGGTTTGATGGATCTCATCGTAAAAGCATTGCTCCTGACGCCATGTAATGTGATAATGTGTATTGTGACTGAAAAGTAGCTTAACATACGAGCCTACGTTTAAATTTTCATTAAAAACACGTGGAAATAAAACATTGCTTTTCAATTCATTACAACCCGGAATAAATATCAATAATTTAAATTATGGTAATTAAATATCTAAGTAATACTGGTCGGTTGAGTTATTTAAATTTTAATAGATTTACTTATTAGTTATTTAAATGTTTTAATAGATACTGGTTTTACTAGAATATCACACAAAATATCGTGTAAATGGTCCCTCATCAGATGAATTGTACCGAATCTTGTCACGTGACATCGCGGTAATTGTTTATTTCGTCATTGATACCTCGCATCGGGAACTACTCATGAATCATTTGCGCGTGTTACGATACGGAATATAAGGATATGAGTTATCAGCTCTAGATTGGACAACATAATATTTGCGGATTACCCAAATGTTTTTCTTGTTGTCACAAATATTATAATTTGTATGCATATATACTTTTTGCATATTTTTAGGTAACATATTTCATTTGTACAAAGACAGATATTATTGAGGTAATATTACGCTTCGCAAGTGTAATATTTCGTCACATTATCTAGCCGGTGTAAGGTAACCCTCTGGTCAAGGCGGTAAATGATAGTCTGCTATTGGAAGTCGCAATGCATGTCTATTGCTAGAGAATGGCTCAATTGGTATTGTACCTCTATTGTATAGAACTCAACGCAATAACTCTCTTTTATGAAGTTATCTTGATATGTATTTAAAGAATTTACAGCTATCAGTATTTAGAATTCCTGCATAAATATAGATTCTCGATATACGATTTATCCATTCCAGCCTTAATTCAGGGACAACTAAATGCCAGCTCTGCATATTTTTGATTTTTTTTAATTGAGGCCCCGGGGTTGCTTTATACGATTCCTATAGATCCTGGATTGCAAATAATGGCTAGAATTTATTTCTTTTTCGATTGATGATTCTGATAAAGGAAATTGTTGCACCGTCAACACACCTCATATATTGGGATACACAGTTAAAAGAAAACCTTTTTGCATTTGTATCATATACATTTGATAGTATGTTGGTATCTCGTTACAGAGTTGGCGCTACAGACAGTATCCATTGCCCTCCGAGGAGAAGGCCGCTTCGAACTCAAAGGTGCTATCGCCGACATCGGCTGGCGACTGCGGAAACACAACTTCTTAGTGAGTTGTCCAAATCATTTCTTATGTTAAAATACTCTACTTTTAATTGATGGCTTAATGATAGGGTGTCAAAAATGTAATATATTTTACCTGCATGTAGCCGTGAGTTCTAGCAAGGCACGCAATATTTTATACAAACCTAATCAATCTATTTCGTCATACTACTGAATATTGCTTTAAATTATGCAGTACTATGTCTTCTTGAAACAAAATACAAAATCGTGGAAAGCATAAATATCCCTAAAATATATAGATCAGGATATACTTGTACATAATACAAGAAGTTGATGAACTGTACATAAAGAGACGCCTAATCCCTAGTACGGAAGCAAGTATTACAAATTTCGCATTCTTGACGTTCGTTATTTCACTTAAAATTTCATATTTTAAGTTTCCCCAGAGTAATCAAAGCTTAGTAAATTGTGCCTTGTTTAGTCTATCTACATTGTTACAACGAAGTACTATATGGTTTTCCAGCACACATGCACTGTATTAACCCACAATAACGAACGTAGTGACGTGAGAATCCCTTTGTTATGAGTCATGAAACTCGATAGCGTCGTTATCGGGCAATAAAAATGTGATAAATCAGTACTGCTATTCATTGACGTTGTTTTAAAAGTATTATGAAAAAGAAAACTTCGCATTCTTTTCTTAGGTTTTGAATTGTAGTATTTTTTTATCGATTTCAACTATCGAATGTAGTTTGTTTGTTCGCATAACACAACCTTTTCAATTACAATCATGCATAACGAATATTATATTTTTGTATTATATGTCGTATTATATTTTTTATATTATTTATTTCAGGTAACAGACACAAAAACACAAGAAAATTGTATGCTCTCTTGGCAGAACTTTGGTCCGGATAGGTATTTAAATGACAAAAAACTACAGGCTGCCCTTAAGAGTTTACAAAATCTAGTTGTAAGTATACCGTATATATTTTTAGGCTCAAATCAGACTTTTTTTCAGCGATTTAGCAACAAAACTCTTCTGCTAACTATTGGTTTTGTGCCTCCATAAAAAGTAAAAAGCGACTTCACGTCATTGACTTTGTTTAGTTTTCGTTTGTTGCATCTAAACTAACAATAATATCGTTATGTTATTGTAAAGCGCTCGACAAAGTCCTCTTCTCAAAAAGAGAAGAAAAAAAATCTTAAAGTAGCGTCTAATAAATAATGTTATTTCTAAATAAGGTTTTTTTTTATAATTTTCCAGCATCCACACATAGACCCAATATTAGCATTTCAAAATCTAGACACAGGAGTGTACGTAGTCCGGAGTATATATGAAGGTGGCAGTCTTCGCGACATGATCTACCATACGGAGTACAGCGGGAACTATCTCGCGAAGTACTCCAACCCTAAGAACATCAGCCCGTTTGTGGAAGAACAGATATATGACTATGGAAGACAGATCTTGGAAGCATTGAAGTTTTTACACGAAAAGGGTTTACCGCACGGTAAGTTATATTTTTGGCACGAGATTGTCGAGGCTTCAAATTGTTAAAAAATAAGTGTTGCTGTAGAAGAAGGAAGTAATATGTAGTATCTCCTTAAATTTAGATTTCCATTTAGACTGGAAGCCGACCTCAACATAGCTTGGGAACAAATTAGGTATCACGAGAAGCTTATCATGTCAACTCCATTTATATTGTGTTTCCTTAAAATTAAATGTACAATGCGCAACATACACGCTATATTTGATGCACGGATGACCGAGTGGTATACGTTACCACCCCAATTACAGCTTTGCGCGACGTGTCGCGGGTTCGATCCCCGCGTAAGAATTTGTGCATTCCACTAAATGCTGGTTCTGAATCTGGGTCTCTTTGTACGGGTAAATTGAATATCACCCCCCCCCCATACAAGAATTAAAGTGCGGGAGTCGTTCTTTTTTAAACTAAAAATTATGTTTTTGCTTTTTAGACATGAAATATTCAATCTTCATTCTTCTTCCCCCAGGCCACATCCACCCCGGCAACATAATGGTAGTCCAGCACCACGTGTACCTGACCGACATCGAGAACATCCTGCTCGGCGGGCCGCACCTCTACCGCCAGTACTTGTTGCAGCTGCGGCCTAACTATAGCGCGGACAATGTGGACGCCTACTGCTTCGGCAGAGTCTTGTACGAGATGACGTTCGGCAGGCCGTTACCGCACTGCTACTGTGATACATATCCCGATTATCTTAGTGAAGAGATCAGTGAGTGTTTGTTGTGCTTTAGTTTTTTTGTTAATACGTGTTGCGGTAAATCTAAGTAAAATGGGATGAGGAAGATGATGAGTTTTGTTTATGTGTGTTGTCAAGATTGGTGCATGTCAATTGTTTTTTTATGTTAAGTATTGCCAATGCAAGTTTAGTGGGTACGTTTCATGCACATTATTTGAGTTACCATATTGTTGTAAGATGTCTTTAACATTTTGTATTAGGTTTTGCGCCTTCTAACCTAAAATGTCCAATTGCCATGCAAAGTTTTCCCACTTCATTTAACTCAGGAGTAAAAAAAACTATATCTGTACAAAAATACTTTTTCTTTACAATCATTATATCTGTAATCTGTATATCGTTTCTACTCATCACTATAAAAAAAAAAACAAAGTGATCCTATAAGATCCATTTTCTCCTTACAAGATACTTCCCTAAGGGAATAGAGAGCTATTTCTATGTGAGTGTATAGAACCTAACGTAACCTACTTATCCCAGAATCTGTCCTCCGCATCATCCTGTCCCGCGAGTCGTGTCGCAGCATGCCGGCCTCCCTCACCGACCTGCTGATGTTGCCGACGTTCAACAAGCGCCCCGTGCGGCACAAGGACGAGCGCGCCACGCTCAAGTTCCCACTCGCCTTGAAGGAAGAACTCAGGGCGGCCGTGGACCATATAGAGGATAAGCTGAAGAAGGACCAAAAAAAGGTATGTATTTCTAATTAAGCTTTTTTTATTTATTTTTTTGTGGGAAATCATCAAATGACCCCTCCCGCTGTGGTTGCAGCGGGGGGAGTGTCAGACTTTTACTGACTAAAACCCTCTATGTTCCTTCTGGAGTTCTTTGGGTACCAGGGTCGCGGTAACTCTCACGAACATCCCACAGCACACTAATATTAACCTTCAGTAGGGTTTGCGTCGCTGTCTACGTAACACGATATATTATGAATGGTCGGTAATTATTCTATCGTGCTTGGAAATTAATTGTAATTAATGTATTACGTGTGAGTATTTACTGATCACGCGGCACGACCTGCGCGGTCGTGCGACGTTCTGAATATGTAGGTATAATATGCAGCATGCTATTCTCTGAACGTACGACACGACGTTTTAACGAGACGTGCGTGTTTTTACATGCATCGTTGGACAATTTCATGTTAATTTTCTAAGCTACTGCTATTAAGTTCGAGAAATATCGCTTCTCAGCCTTTTGTCTAAGATCAAAATGTAGAAGTTCGAGAAATGCATAAACTAAATCGTTTTTTTCTCCTTAGATGCGCAGTGCCAAAAGAGAAGTACGGATACAAGAAATACTTAATTCTGAGGATGAAATGAAGAAACAAAAGCGAAAAGTAGTAAGTAATATAATAATGTGTTCTTAAAATTAGTTCTTCTTCTTCTTAAAGTTACTTCTTCTTAAACCAAAGAAATAATGATATTCAAATTACTGTAGTAGTAGTAGATAGTAATTAAACCTTAATTTTTTTTTTTTTTTTATTTAAATTGTTTAGTATATAACCTTAAACCGTGTAACCTTTATTTGAATGACAGAAGCGGCGCGAGTCGCAATGGCAGTCGATGTCGTCGATACCAGACATGTACATATCCGCTAGCGTCAGCGACGCATCCTCGCCCACACCACCCACCACAGGTAAAAGTTACGATCTAAACTGTATAAAGACAACTGTGTACTTTAAAAAGTTGTACCGCACTAGCACAACGCCAAACTCGATGTCACGACAATAGCCAAGAGTAATAATTTTGTGTATGAATTTTAGTTTCTGACATAATATATGTATTAAATCACCGCAGTTTTAATATACTTACTGCCTTTTATGGCGTGGCTATTCGTATTGTGTACCCACTTGTTTTTTTTTGACAATTTTTTTGTGTGTTTTGTTGTTTGTACTGAATAAATGTTTTATCTATGTATTTTTGTAGGTGCCATATGCGCTCGCAGCCCCGACTCGCCTTCGACGTACGACCCGCGGCGCTCGCTGCTCGACGCCATCTGCAACTTCGACAAGTCCCGCCTCGCCGCGCGCCACAACGCCGAGCACAGGTAATGCCGCGGCGGCCAGTGGTACGTGACACCAGCCAGCTACGCAGGGCGTGTTATAGTGCACAAGCGTGTGCGCAAACACAGGTGCACTCTCTGTTCCTTTACTCTCACAGCCCGATGGGACGGCAATCCGACACGACCGGAGAGAGATCAGGCGCAGGACCTTCCGAAACACGGAAGCTCCAGTCACTCCAGGTAATACCTACCGGACAGGCCTGAACCCGAAGTGCGAGGAATAGCACTATAACATGTAAAAATGGACCTTAAAGTAATGAACACATGAGTGAACTTTGCGTGCACGGCTGTCAATGAGGGAACAACGTTAAGAAAATCAACTTTATTGCTTTGAATTAAGAGTGTTATGAATATCATTTTATATACTGTTTGCTGTCAAACGTGTGATTATACCTTGTAAAATATAGCTTGATACCTGTGACATTACCGAACGTTTTATGAAGACAGCTACAACCCAAATTTTATTTTTAAAAGTTCAAATTTTTTAACATAAAACCGACGTTTGTGTATAAAAATAAGACGCATTTTTAAAAACAATCATGTAATTATAAAGATACCAGTAAAAATATGAGTAGTTTAAATAATATTTAATATTTCTTAAATAATTTTTGGTTCTTAGCTTACTTTATAAATGCACTTTGAAGAGCTCTAGGGACGAGCAAGTGACTGACAGATGATTATCGATAAAATAATACTATGAAAATTTCACTAGTATAAAATGTAGTTGTTTAGTTTGGCAATAATGGTTTCGCGTGCTGGAAACAAGCGGGCGCCATCGTTTTTGAATCAGTACTAGTGCTGACGCGATGCAGACGCCTTGTATACGCTACCATTGTTTTGTTGATATTTGTGTTACTATGGTGTTATTTGTGTTACTTTGTTTGGTGTTACCTTTTTTTGGTTTGCCAAAATGCCGAAAAGACAAAAAAAGACTGTTTTGAATAGTGAGTGTCGCGAATTTGTGATCCGTTTGCGCGATTATTTTGAATTATTTTTGTTTTATTTCATTTAAATCAACTACAAATACATTTATTTTTAATTTACATCTTTACAATGACAATGATTACAATGTCACTTTTAATAAAACTCATGACGTCACAGACATCGATAAGCTACGAAACACGCCTCCATCCCTAGTAATGTCATTCCGACAAACGTCACAGGTATCAAGCTATATTTTACAAGGTATAGTATATTCGTTATACTGCAGGACATGATAATATGGTAGAAGAACGTGATCCGTATGTGCATGTACAGACGAAGATTTTTAAATGAAATATTATTTTATTAAAATTTTCTATGCTTTACAATAATTTGCGATTTAATAATAAAAAATTAATATTAGAAGCGCATTTAATTAAGTCCAATCGATCTGGGTTAAGACGAATATTTAAATTATATTTTTGGCATTTTCAAAAATAAACAATTCAATTTTTATTTAAATACGATGTGGATATGTAATTTTCATAACCAGATAGAGACAAAGGAGCATTCCTGAAAATGGAAAGTATAAATATTTTTTTAATTCTTTGTAATCTGCAATATGGTGCATTTTATATTCCAAATATTATAACGTGCTATAGGCGTGGGCTATCAAAGTATAATTATTTTTTACTACTTACAAAAACCCTGTGATTCTATTTTCAACCTTAACGGAATACAATAAAGTTATTTTTATTTAAACTTACTTTTACACCAGCCAGTAAATAAGATATTATTTAATCGATCTCTGAAACTTGGTTTCGATATTTTATTGGTGTTTTAATTATTGTATTTAGACTAAAATGTAGCCAAATGAGAATAATTTTAAGGTAACGGTGATAATTTTAATTTACAGGTGATTCATACAAATTATCGTAAGTAAGATTTCTGTCTTTGGTACAATGAGAATATATCCATTTGAAATCTAAACTGCTCCAGTGCCTGTTAAATGTAAGATGCACTAAATACAATGACAATAACTAGACATTATCCATATTCTTTTACTCACCCTTTAAGTATGTAACTTGAAACCAATTATAAGTATTATAAAAGTTGGTGCTCGTTTTATATAAGCTCGTAAATTAAAACTATCACCAAAAGTAATTTATTTAGTACAATATTCAATATTTTTGCAAATCCAATGCAATGTATGAAGTAAGATAAAACGATATCGAACAAAAGAATTACAAAATTCTCAGAGAAACGTAATTATTATTAAATTTAGTTACTAAGTCTCAGATCTTGTATGTTTATGAAGATATTAATTTTATTAAGGCACTTCGTACACAACGCAATGCTAGACACCGGCAATCGAAGATTTAGTTTTAAACGAGTACCGTAATACAAACTATTAGAGGTTTGAATATAGGTACGTGTCTTAAAACTAAAGTCGTCGGATGTCGGAGATTTGTGTAGCCTCGTGTACAAAGGGCCTAATTGTCATAAGTGATATGCGACTGGTCAAGCATTATGTTATTGGTTAATTATGAAATTATTTTTGGAATTGTATCTATTTAGAAGCTTTAATGTCCTAGTGTAAGTTACATAAATGTTTAATATATTTTGTTGTTAGTATAAGAAAATATACAGTTGCGATAATTATTTGGCGTTTTTATTTTTATGAACTTGACATGAAAAGTGATGGGAAACACTAGAAATTGTTTCTCTATTTATAATTTAAACTTACATCTAGGTTTATAAAACGTAACATTGCAATTATTTGAAATAAAATAAAATTCAATCGACTTTTTCGTATATAATCGTGACAGTGAAGCGTATGCTAGGACAGTTGCTAACAATGTGTTTATATCTAGCGGGGCCCCCTTAGCTAGAGCGATGAAAGTGATAAGAGTGGTTAGCTCATTCAATGTACCTACCAAATATAATGAAATGGTCCAATGTACCTCCGTTGTGTCCACAGAAATGACCTCTGAAGTTTATGTCCATCCAGCGCGGCCCTTCGTCGTTATCAGGCAGGGATACCTAAAAGTGATGTCAGACGAAACTTGGCCCAATGTACCTTTCTAGTAATGTATTTATTCTTAAAAGTTTGTGATCATGTGTGTTTGTATACTACTTTACGTTGAACAAAACGATAGCGACGTGCGTTCTATCACGTATGGAGTACCACAGGGTAGTATTCTGGGCCCTACATTTTTCCTGATATACATCAACGAGCTGTCAGCTGACATGTCTCATGAAAATTAATAGCTGTAAAATTATTTCCTAGGCCGATGACACCGCTCTTATAGTTGACGGAAAAGACTGGGCCCAATGCTATCATAACGCAGAAAAGGCGCTGACGTGTGTTATGAAATGGCTGTGTAACAATTTACTAACGGTAAATGTAAATAACGTTTTACATACCGTTTGCTATTAGATCGAATCTTAGTCCACCATCCTTAATATACTCTGAAGGCTCACTCATGTATGTCTGCAAATTTCTGTGACTGCCCCACCATCGCTAAATCACCAACTGTTAAATATCTTGGAGTACATATCGATCAATATCTAAACTGGCACAAACACCTTGACACTTGTGAGCAGAACTCGTAAGCAGATTTACGTTTTTAAAAAACTGTGTAATTCTGCCGATGCGAACACACTAAAAGACGTGTACTTTGCCTTGTGCCAATCGATTTTAGCGTACTGTATTCCAGCCTGGGATGGAGCTACTGGAAATATATTCTTACGACTAGAACGTAAGTTATTAAATCCGTATATTACGCATTATATTATATTTTACGCTCTCACTCATTCTTAGATACAAACACACCCTCACTTAACTTACAAATTTAACATCAATCACACACACCCACTCACACATCCACACATGCATCTTCACACACCCACCCACACATCCACGCTTACATCTTCACACACACCTACCACACATAACTATATTACTTCTTTTGTTTTTGATTGTGTTCTCTCTTTATTGGTTCCGCTATCAATATATTTTTGCCCTGGATAAGCTTACTTTCTTATGTTATTAACGCTTTCAATTGTTTTTTAGGGTAATTGTAATTGTCTTGGTTTATGCGCATAATCTATACTTATATTATAAACGTGAAAGTTTGTAAGTATGGATGTATGGATGTTTGTTACTCTTTCACGCTCAAACGGCTAAATCAATTTTGATGAAATTTGGTATGAAGTTAACTGGCGCCGTGGAATAACACATAGGCTACTTTTTAACCGACTGCGTCAGAGAGGGGTTACGCTTTTGCCACTAAATCTGATATTTGCGCGAGCGAAGTCGCGGGCAACAGCTAGTATTATATAATTCTGAAGGTATCTTAAAAGTCAGTGCAACTACTAAGATACAGGTTTTACCTAGTTTAGAAGTCAGGGTCTTTATGCTCTGGCCCTTATAGCCATGATCAAAAAAATTGTAATCTTTGTGTTATTTTTGGTATTAATAAAGAGTTATTATTTGTTTATTATTATTTATTACCTTAACATGAAAAATAAACACACAGTACACATACCTGAACATTTACACTGAATCTTAACTGAAATGAACCGAACTTGAGATTACTTCTGCACTCAATATTAAAATTACTGTTATTTTAAAATAGAACTGTGTAATACTTACATTAACACCTATTTTATGACTAACTCGATTAATAATACACTATTAATATAAGCAAATAGGACATAAATTCTTAAAACAAAAAAAAACATACTTTATCACAATGGGAACAAGATACCTTTTGAATTGAAACAATGAAATCAAGTCGTAGGCTAGGCTACTTTACTGCCTACTTACTAACTCTTTATACATCTTCGTACATAAAACTTAATCTAGAGTAAACATTGCAATTATTTCTAAAAATATTCCTTAACTCGAGAAAAATATATAAAAGATTTTGCGTTAGAAGTAATAAAAGGCACGCAATCAAAAGCCTAAACTGTTATTGGTAAGTAATTTAAGCAAGATTAATACTCGAGCAGTCGATTCGTCGTTTCCTACTGTTAATCGCACGCACATAGCAACAACGTGATACGAAACTCAACCTTACTACTTTGACATAAATGCTATAAATAACTACTGAAGTGCATTCGACTGTGAATCGACAAGTATGTTTCGACACAAGCGTAAATAGAACATAAGCGGCGCGCCTCTATTTGTTTAAGTTACTTACCAATGTTAGAAAAACAGTTCCGTAATTTAAAATACCAAGGTATCCAAGCGTCCTGGTAGATAAATTAGCGAAAATATTTCAATAACTATTCACAAATTTTCAACTAACAGTCAAAATTCTACCTACTGAGTTCGTAGAGGCGGCAACCATATTCTACTTGCTGACTTTAGCCTCAAACGATATGTCTCTATGTAAACTATATGTGTTAGTCTATCGGTATTAGCTCGGAGCCTTGCTTTGCTTCGTACAATTGCTCAAACACAGACGTTAGTGAGTTCTACATTGGTTGATAGTGTCGATAAAACAGATATAAGTATACTGTTTTACCGACTGATTTAACTACTACAATAATTCTATGTAATAAAATTGGATACCTTATGCTATACATATAAAACAATTAATAATTTGAATCACATACAATACAAATCGTACCATTTTATAATACAGAATTAACTCTCTTATTTTAAAGTGTCAGCTATGGTATTGTTACAAGAAATGAGTATACTACCATTCATTTAAATGTAACTTTTGCAATAAAATATATTATCGCCTGTCAATATCTCGACATTGAAAAAGTAACGTTATGCCCAAATCCATACAGTTCAAAATGAATGTGTTGAGGTCCAAATCAAACACAAGTCATTTTGTACTTTATGGACTTGGTTATAGAGTCAATAATTCAATGTCAGAAAATCCTATCTTTGAAGTAGATATCTCTGAATAATTTTTAATTTATACAATCAATTAATTGTATCGTTCGACATTGATCAGTTTACATTTAGGATCTAATAAGCATACACATATTTTATACCTTGTGAAGTTCTAAACTATTAAAACTATGAACATTGACGACATATTTAAAACTTGAGTGCCTTTTACAAATGAAATCAAGTTTAAAACATTCTTTAAAGTGTACATCATCACATTACGTCTTAATGATACAGACAGCATGAGGCCCCCAGTTTTTTAATAACATTTAATATACCATACCATCATTTAATTTACCATATTAATTATACGAGGAAAGAACGTTTTATTTGGGTAGAAAGGACTTGCTCCGCAGTGGGGCCTTTCAGGCTAGTTGAGGTTAGAATACACCGTGATTTTTAGGTCGTTTTAAAAAAGTCGTCCACACAATGTATCCGTCATAAAATACCTCTAGGCGCGAATATAATTTTTTTATCATTAATTAAAATAATATGCAAGGAAAAAAATAAATAATACATTGGAAATATGAAACATCCTGTTAAAAATGTTTACGTATCAAACTGTTGAAGATACATGCTACATACTTACTGCAAACATTATGATTGCAATAGTAAGACAGCTGTTTTACGCTAAGGTGAATGACCTATGATAAGACGCCGCCGCGCCGCCCGCGCGGCCCCTTTGGCACAAGGCTCGGACCGCGCTCACTACAGAGTGTTCGTAAGACTGCCTTGTGTCATAATAATGAATAATATTTTTATTCATTCAAATCTTAAAAAAACATATTTTTTTTATTATAATCGTTTACTAGTCATTGGATACATGAACTGGGCTGCTTTTTTAAAACGACCTAAAAGTCACGGTGTATATAATAAAGTATCAAACACCAAGGGTAGCAACTAATTTTTTAACAATAATTCCAGTGAAATTTGTTCGTCGAAGTAATTAACAAATCTATAGATGATGAGTGTATCTGTTGCCATTATTTTACCATCTGAGAACCTATCGCCAAGTAAATTGCAGTTGTGAAAGCGTGACAGAGCACTACTTTGCATACAGCGGCGTCTCTTTTCCACAGCTGCAATGATAATATTGTCAGACAAAAACATGTATACTTGATTAAACAGTTGCAGTTTAAGTCCTAGACAAATAATTTATGAAATCGTGAATTTTCTTTAAAATTTAACATTTTATGTTAAGTTTAGGTACAATATCAGAAATATTTTATAACAGCTTCAGAAATTTCGCACAAGGAATGTATTGCAAGTATTCGGTCAAGTATACATGTTTTTGCTCGTGACTGAACGACGTTCCGGAAGTTATTCTGCTTGTGCTTTTGAATATAGGATTGTACGCCGATAGAGTTGGTAGTTATAACGCACGGCAGTGGTCCTGTCATTACTCGAGCTCAATGATGTCGTCAAAGTCGTCCAGATCGAAGTCCTTCAGAGACATTGCTGAAATAAATATGCATCTTGTTAATTGTGGCACAAAGTAGCTAGTAGCTTGATTCGTGGATGAGTTGACAACATAAGAAAGGTAGCATAAATATTTTATTGTTTTAAGTCGGTTAGTAGTGGTGTAGCCAGCAATGAAAAGTGAATGTTTAAAATGAGGTAAAAAAAATATGCTAAATAGAAACATCCTGTGGGAGGGTGGGTTGACGATATAACAAATTTTATATCGATTCTACAAGAGACTGGACCAGCACCGGAGAGAACGGCACGTACTGAGGCCCGTGCCTAGAATAGTAGGCTTACTCCCGACAGAATCGAGCTCTTTTTAAATCGAGTTCGAGTCGGTACTTGGGAACTCGGCACTAGTGCTAATTGGTGCAGTGGCAAGAGTTTGAACTAGATTTGATCAAGAAATCTTTTTGTAATTTCATTCGATTTCCTTTGGTTTAGAGAGTAAGAGGGCAAGGTTAACTAGAGGCAACAAGATAAAGGTAATACAAATTTATACTCACGTGTTGTTTTTTTCTTTTTGGCGGTCGACTTGTCTCCGGTAGAGGACTGTCTTTTCGTGGCTAATATGCTAATTGGTGACGCGTATGTGACCGGTAAATTCCTGTGAACATTATGATACATTTTGAATATATTGCAGTCGGTAGGTAATAGCAAAGTATAATAATATAATCCGTATGAAGTCTTCATATAAACGGGTGTAATGGGCAGCCCTATAGCAATTGCTAACCGCGTGGTTGTAGGAATTTATATTTTAGAAACGGCCAAGTAAAACTACTGTAAGCATGTATTTATACAGCGGTTCTTCTATAATCGACGAAATCAAGAACAACGCACAGACGTATAGTAAAATGTTGCCCTTAGTTGTCAAATAGAAAGCAGAGACAGGTATATTGCTACAAGGATGTTTTAGAAGGCGAAACCGAAACTAATGCCAAAATATAATATGAAAAACCATCACTATTGACAGATTGATTCTTGTTGCGAATATGCACACCAACCATGTATGTTGATGTCATCCACGTGTCAAATGATCCTTGTAGCGCTATTACATTGCTAGGTCCCGTTCTTGGTATTGCAATCGCAAAAATCAATGATTCTCGATCTACGGATCTACTATGAAGAGATATGCATAACATCGATATTTTCGCAGACCTATACAATAACTTCGTAAGGCAATATTTTTTCACGAACTTAAAAAAACTGAAATTAGCATGGATATTATACTTTTTATGATAATAGGACTTACGTGAGGTCCACAGAGGCTGAGGCCGAGGAGGTGCTAGCTTTAGCTTTGGAACTACTACCCTTCTTTGCCGAACTTTTTCCAGCTTTTTCCGGCTTAATAAAGTTGCTTATCGCTTTTTGAATAATAATGTCTTGTTCCTTTTTCTTAAGCTTGCTAGATTTATTTGACCCCTCTATTTTTATTTTGACTGCTGCGTCTATATGTTTCGGTACCTTATTTTGCGGCACCTGTGTTAGTTTTTTGCCCTTCACCGTCTCAACGGTGGTCGATCTTTTATCATTAGTAGATTCGAGATTTACACATATTTGGGTGTTATTGCTTTTTTCTGCTTTCACAACACTTGTTTTTTGTTTGATTTGTTTCCGCCTAGGTGTGTCCGAATAGTCTGACGCTTGGATCTGTATAACGTCCTTGAAGATAGAGAGGGAGTCGTTGGAACTAGAGCTGGAGTCTTCACTTATTTTCCGGGCTTCTGTAGATGATGCTTGCTTTTGTTCTTTCTTTATTGGCCGTTTTGGCGTTTTACTTACCTCTTCTGTTAAGTTTACTGTCACAGTCGGGACATGTTTAGAAGTACTTGGCTTGGAAGTACTAGGAGCTACTTGTTTATCAAGTTTGTCAGTAAGGTCAATGGACTTCACAGGTGACTCCGCAGTTACCTTACTCTCAGGTTTCGTACCGGATTTTGATATTTTTACTAAATCTTCTTTCTTGCAAACGGGCAAATATTGGTTAGAGTTTTTCTTAGTGTCATGTTGAACTCGTAGCAAGCTGACTGGCGTCTGCTGTGTCTTCGACGGGGACGGCTTAGGCGTCGGCGGCTGATCGGGACTTGAAGGTGTATTTTGCAAGGCCACCGGCGGCACCAGGACGTACCTTCTGTGGAGACCCGTCGTGACAACTTGCTTCAACACTAACGGTGGCCGCCGTGTCGGTGTTACGGCAGGCGAGATGTCCTGTGGCAGCGGCAGAGACTCGCCGGGAGCGGTCGCCGTAGACAGCGACACGGGGACCGGCCCCGAGGCTGCTTGGTTCTGTGTGAGTGGTGCGTTAGTCAGCACTGGTGTCACGCTCGTCTTTGGTTTGCTACTTGTTGGCGTTGGTGTGACTTGGGGCTGGGTGGGCGCGGGCGAGGGTGCGGGCTGCACTGGGTCCTCCTCGTCGCTGTCCAGGCAGATGTAGTTATTTGCGGTGTTATTGCTACCAGGCGCTGGAGCTGGCGCTGGCGTTAGCACCCCCGCTGGGACAATCACCTTATTGACTAGACTTTCTACTTTTGACAGGATTTTCCTGAAACGACTATTTGCGGTCTTGTTTTCGTTTGATTTCTGCTCAAGCGTTTGTTTCAAGATCCCAGAGTTGTTGGACGGGGTGATAGCCAAGCGTTTGATGTCGACGGTCGCTTTCGCGGGGATCTGGTCACTGGTGATGGTGTTTTCGCTGTCCGGTAGAATGCTTTCGCCGCCAGATTTACCGAACGAGTTTTCAGCCAACTGAACCCTGAGTAAATAAAATTATACATTGATTTTAAGAAACATATTGCATAATCCATGCTATAGATTTATAGAGTAAATAAATCCCAAGTTACCCATACCCATTAAGAAAATTAGTCGATCTTTAGATAGGACTATGAACAAAAATAAGTAGGTTACAACTACTTTTAGTGTTGGTTTTGTAAACATTAAGGATTACATTTAAGTGCAATTTAATGCTTTATTTATTCAATCAAAGACGGAACAGACTGCGTTCCTAATGCATAGAAATTTAAACATTATTATGGATGTTTTTATTAAATTTATAGATACTCACAAGTTGCCAGGCACAACACCGCGCGGGACCGGGGTGACAGTTGTCGGTTTAGGGACCTGTTCTGTGTTAGCACCAAACTTCCCCTTGATGACGTCATCTCGGAAGGCCTCGGCAGAACCCCTCAGGTTGTCAGGAGGTATCTCCGAGCTTCCAGGTTGCTGTGAGGCTAGCAGACGCTTGTTCACGTCAGTGTCAGCTGATGAAGTGTCGGCAGTCTCGGCAACTGCTTTATCGTTTATGGCCCGCATCTTTTTGAGTACATCTTTGCCTATGACCTGTTGAAGGAATTGTGATGCAAGACGGTTACTTAGGGATCGACCTGTTATGTTCTAGAGTCTTTAAAAAAATTGTTTACCCACGTGGTGCGTAAAACATACGATATGTAAACATTTATAACATAGGTATACAGATTTGACATAAAGGACAAAATTGGGCAAGGATCTCGATAGCTAAAATGGTAAAGCGGTTAATGTTTTAAACAGTGGTTTTAGTCTAGGGCCATGATTGAGTTAAAAACATCCAATACACAGACAACAAGTTGAGGTGTCGGGAGTAATAAATAAAAGAACGTCAAACGGTAGCGAGCGTATATTGCGAACTGAGCCGGTGACAATAGAGTAGGCTTATTTAAATACGATCTTACTAACTAAGTTTCATATGTGGGTAACCTAAATATATTACAATCCTCCACCTTAAATAATACATATCCTAAATTATATAAAATTAAAATGAACAAAATATAAGCCTTAACATTAACTCTTAAATCTAAACACTGTTTACAACTTTCGACAAACATAAATGTAATAGGAACTTAGTCTTATTAGCTACCAGTATAACTTAATTCTAAAATAAGTAACACTAAATTTTTAGCTATCATAATATACGGGCGGTCGTTTTAAGCGACACGTCCGTACAGGACGGGGGCGGACTTCTTCTGGAACAGTATCCTCGGATTGGGAAACTACCACCCGCTCCTCAAGACTAGGTTACTCAGGTCAGGTTACTAGGTCAGGACATTACTGAGAGGTACTGATCCAGAAGCAGATGTGGACGGCAACTCAAACGTAGTCGCGGTTCGAACCGGACTGAACTCCCTCACGTTCCGAGGGCTCCTGGTCTTTCCGGGGACTGAAGCTGGCTTCGTCACTTCGGTATTGTCGGGACGTTCCACATCAAGAGAACTCCGTTCTGATGTGCTAGTCGGACAAATCAATGAACTTCGCGATCGCTGTCTTAACTGGTCAATGTGTCTATGGCTTTCTTTGCCTGAACAGTCCATAACTCTATAATCTGTTGTACCCATTCTATCTACTACCTGCCCCGGACTCCATTTTTCATTTCCCCTATATTGTCTCATCCATACTTCCTCTCCTATCTCTAAAGAACGCTTGACGTCCGTCCCTACTTTCTGTTGTCGTTCTTGTGCCTTCCTGACTTTATTTTCTATATTTGGTTTCAATGCATCTAATTTGGTACGTAAATTCCTACCTAGCATCAATGTGGCTGGACTTTCCCCTGTTGAACAGTGCTCTGTATTACGGTAATGCAAAAGGAAGGTATTTAAAAATAAATTAATGTTTTCTTTTTGTTTAAAAGCTTTTTTTATAACTCTTTTAACTGTACGCACTGCATTTTCTGCCGCCCCATTCGATGCGGGGTGGTACGGAGCAGAAAAAACGTGATCTACACCCTGACTAGCCAAAAAGTCTGCCAATTCCTTGCTCGTGAACGGTGGTCCGTTATCTGAGACTATTTGTCTCGGTAAACCCCATCTAGAAAAGACTTCGGTAAGCTTTTCAATCGTAGGACTAGCTGCCGTACTAGGCACAGGAAATACTTCTAACCATTTAGTTCTAGCGTCAACCATAATTAAATACATTTTTCCAAATATAGGCCCTAAAAAATCAAGATGCACCCTCGCCCAGGGTCTAGATGGCCAGGGCCACGGCGTGACCGCGTGCCGCTGCGGCGCGTCCGCCTCCCCCGCGCACACCGAGCACTCCCTGCACGTGGCCTCAATCGCCTCGTCTATGCCCGGCCACCACACATAGCTCCTAGCTGACGCCTTCGTCTTAACTATGCCCATATGAGGTTCATGTAATTCCTGTAGTACCCTGGCTCGACCACTTGCAGGAATCACTACCCTGTGCCCCCACATCACGCATCCTAGCTCCTCGTACAACTCCTTACGACGGTTAAAATACGGTTGTAATTCTCGAATATCATTATCCGTTGGCCACATATCCCGAATATAATTTAAAACCCTACCTAATATTGGATCTACCATAGTTTGTTGTTTAATTGTATTATAATCTAATAACAATGCATTCTGTGCAAAATGTAAATACGTTTGCTCGGGGACCCGCAGTGACTCATCGCTACTACACGGAACCGGCAGTCTCGACAGCCCGTCCGCCCCGTTTTGTTTCGTGTTTACATATTCAATATCGTACGTATAAGCCGATAAAATAATTGCCCAGCGTTGTAATCTACTCGCGACCATCGCTGGTACACCGTGTTTTGGTCCAAATATACTTACTAATGGTTTGTGGTCGGTTCGCAAGACAAAACGTCGACCATATACATACTGATGTAATTTTTGTAAACAAAATACGATAGCTAACGCTTCTCGATCTATCTGTGAATAATGCTTCTCGGCGTTATTCAACGCGCGTGACACATACACTACCGGGCGGTCGCGGCCGTCGGCAGCCGGCTGTGTGAGTACACCGCCTATGCCCCGCGCGCTTGCGTCGCATGTCAACACTAACGGCTTGTTTGGATCATAATGAGCTAATACCTCTGCGCCTACCAATATCTTTTTAACTTTTGCAAACGCCCTTTCGCACTCCGCACTCCATCTCCAATTGACCTCTTTTCTTAAAAGTTCATACAGTGGGGACAAAATAGTACTCACATTCTTAACAAATTTAGCATAAAAATTAACTAAACCTAAAAAGGAACGCAACTCTGAAATATCTCTTGGCCGGGGAATGTTAACTATTGCTTTTATTTTATCTGAATCTACTTTAATCCCATCTTTTGATATGATATAGCCTAAATATTTTACTTCGTTAACCATAAAAAAACATTTACTCCTTTTTAACTTCATACCGTGGCTCTGTAACCGCTGGAACACTTTTTCTAACGTTCCTAAGTGATTATCCTGTGTTCCCGTCGTTCCGATAATGATGTCATCTAAAAATACTTCTACCCCCGGAATATCACTAAGTAAATTCGACATAATACGCTGGAAGATGCCCGGACTAGAAGACAACCCAAACACAAGTCTATTGTACTTAAAAAGACCTCGATGTGTGTTTATTACAGTTAAATCTTTAGTGTTATCCAATTCCACCTGGTTGTAAGCAAGGGATAAATCAATTTTTGAGAAATGACTAGCACCGTTTAAACTTACTAATAAATCATCTATCTTGGGTAATGGATATCTATCGACCAGTAAGACAGGATTTAAAGTTATTTTGTAATCAGCACAGATACGGAGTCCTCCGTCCGCTTTACGTACCGGTACCAAAGGCGTCGCCCAGTCCGAGCACTCAACGGGCTCGATGATGCCGGCGCGCAGCATGGCGTCCAGCTCCGCGTCGACCTGACCCCTCAGAGCGTAAGGCAGCGGCCGCGCGCGGCAAAACACCGGCCTCGCGCCCTCCCGCAACCTTAGTGTTGCTTTGCCGCCTGTGAACCGCCCCAGTCCCTCGCTGAACAATTCTTTATATCTGTTTAACAAACAATCGACAGTATCAGACATTTTGTATACACTATGGTTAATCTCTTGTTGAAGTGGAGGTATTTTAATACCTAATTCTATTAACCATTGCCTGCCCAATAAGGAAGTTGTACCCCCGTCTATTACAAACAGTTCTAGGTATTTTATTTTATCTTTGTATTGAACTTTCGGTCTTATAACCCCTAGTGGTCTTATATTGCTACCATCATAAAATTTCAACACCAAATTAAATGGTTCAATTACTTTATTGTTAAAAAGTTTATCATACGTTTTCTTACTGATGCATGAAATTGCCGAGCCTGTATCTAGCTCCATTTTTAATGTTTTATCATCAATCAGTAACGATAAACTCACCGGGTTGTAGCCGCTTAAACATAGCTGATGAAGCTCCTCCTCCAGCTCGTCCGAACTGGAGTCTCCCGCTCCTGCTCTCGGATGGTCGCTCGTAGTGGCATCCACGTGGTTTACTCCACGCCTCTTCCCTCTGCCCCTGTTCGCCTCCGTCCGCGGGCAAACCCGCCTCAAATGTCCGCTTTGTTTGCATTTGCTACAAACAAAATGCTTATAGCGGCACTCGTCCTTGCTGTGTCCGCGCCAGCCGCACGCCGTGCAGCCTCCCGCGCCCGTCTCGTTGCCCCGCGCCGTACGCCCGTGGTTCGTTCGTTGGCCCGCTGCATGGTCGGCCAACGGACCGCGTCCACGTTTTTCCCGCAACGTGTTCACGATTGCCGATGCCTCCGCCGTCGCCTTCAGTTCCACGACTGCCGCATCCCGCTCGGCCGCCTCTAGCCCAACCGCCAATTTGACTGCTCCTAAGTACGTCAAATTGTCTTCCGCAAACAACCTTTGCCTGATGACGTCACTTTTCACTCCGCATACGAACTGGTCACGCAAATTCTCCTCCAAATTTGAACCAAACTCACAAGTTTTTGAGAGTTTTTTTAACTCGGTCAGATATTGCGTTACTCTTTCGTCATCTTTCTGTCTTCTTTGTCTGAACCGATACCGTTCCGCCATGACCGCAGGTTTCGGTTGTAGGTGATTTTTCAAAATTTTAACGGCCTCTTCATACGTTATATCCACTGGTTTTCTTGGATTGCACAACGTGCTCAGCAATTCGTATGTCTCATCACCCACGCCCGTGATCAGCATCGGCAGCCACATGTCCTTCTCGACCTTATTGACCTTGAAAAACATCTGTAACCGCTCCTCGTACAAAGTCCAGTTGCCTGAGTTCATATCGAACTCGCGAATCTTCCCGACTTTGCCGACCGACATTTCCTCGAATAATTTGTAAACGAACTTCGATGAATATTATAATGCACAAATAGTGATCCTCGTCGCCACTGAGGTGTCGGGAGTAATAAATAAAAGAACGTCAAACGGTAGCGAGCGTATATTGCGAACTGAGCCGGTGACAATAGAGTAGGCTTATTTAAATACGATCTTACTAACTAAGTTTCATATGTGGGTAACCTAAATATATTACACAAGTGTAATCGGCAATTTAGAATTAAAAGAAGGTATGCAATCTGTAATTGTTAAATTATACAGTTTAATGCCTGACTAGTTTCAGATGCAATCGGAGTTCTTAATCATGAGCTGACGCGGCGGCGGGGTCGCGATTCAAAGTAAGGCCAAGCGCAGCAAGATGCGCGGCCGCCGACGTCACCCATATGTTTTAACAATATCAAATCCGCCTCACAAAGTTATTATAAAAGGTGTGTAATCTTACCTTGACAGCTATATCATAGATCGGTCCGCTGCAAACATCCTTCCCAGTCCTTATAACTTCATCGTAAGCCTTCAGCGTACTGTACTGCGCGGCAAGTTTCGCGGCATCTACATCCAGCATAGGGTTCCCAGACAAATATGTATGTGCGACTATGTTGATAAAGTTCTGGTTCTTTAGTATAGCTATAGGTAGAGGCACGATCTCGTCGTCCACAGGCGTTTCTGCTACTTTTCTCAGCGGTTCGCTTGTTTTCTTAGGCGGCTCTATCGTTGTTTTCAGGGGTTCAATTGTTATTTCTGGCTTTGGCTTCGTCATCTTTGGCGGCTCCTTAGCTGTATCCAGCGGTTCAATTGTTAATTCTAACGGTTTCTTTGCTGTTTTTAGCTCCTTTAACAATTTCGGTAGCTCTTTTGACGTTTTTGGCGGCTCCTTTGCTGTTATCGATTCTTCCTCATCATCGTCACTTAACAGAATGCTGTCACTTGGGTTTACTGGAAGAGATATAAATTTAGTCTTTTTATTTACTGTTAACTGATTTTCACCTTTTTTATTTTCTAATTTAACTTTGAGCTTACTGCCACTTGGTGTAGCGACATTCAAATTTTTATTAGTATTAGGAGTGACGTCATTCATCTTACGACGCGATTGTAAATCGACGCTTAAAATCCCGGCATCATCGCTATTTGCGTTTTCTAAAAAATCGCCGTTTTTTGACGTTTTTTTTTGGCTTTTATTCGGAGTAATTTGTGGTTTTTCTGCCGGTACGAAGTCTGCGTCTCCTGAGTCATTGTCGTCATCATCCAGGTCTATAACGACATCTTGGACTAAGGAGTCGATATGCTTCTCAGCTTGTATAGCTGCTCTCCTTTTAGGTTTTATCTCGTTCACTTCTGTTTCATTTCGAAATACGGCAGTTTTCTTCCTTGACGCGGGTCCAGGTTTTTGTTTTACTGGCGCTGGGGGAATTTCAGGTTCGGTCTTGAAGCAGGGAGCTGCGGAGTTGTTGATAGACTCGCACATGATGTCAGTGGCCGCTGGTACTGACACTCGCTTCGGCAGTAAGATATTCGCTATACTAGCCGTCAGCTCGTCAGATGTGTCATCGTTGTCTATATGACCTTTGATTACAAGATTCCTGACCTTCGCTACAAGATTCCCGATATCGGCTCCCCCTTTTTTGTTTTGGAAGTTGTGTTTGATTAGTATGCTCGTTATTTTCTCGACCATGATTTCTTCTTGTAAATTGTAGTTGTTAGCACTGAGGTCGGGGTCAGGTGACGGGAAATCTTTGCTGGTGGTGGGAGTTGGCTCTTCTTTGATATCTGGCACTATCTCTGGCACTATATCATTGCTATCCTGTATGGGTATACAACACTTGATGAGTTTCTTTCCCTTCTTGGGTTTGGGTTCGGTTGGTTTGAAGTCTTCGCTTTTGTCTTCAGTCTTGACGTCACCCGGCGCTGGTGACATCGCGTAGTCGTGACCGTGCAACCTTTTCGTACCAGTGTTTGAAACTTCTACTTCTACCAATTCGTTTTCGATTTCTGTAATAAGAAAGTAATGTTTAATTTAACGGCACTATGCTCATAATATTAACTTTTCTTAAGTGTAGTTCGTGTATACAGCACAAGCGCTGGGAAGACGAGCTAAAGCTTACTGAGGGTCCCAAATGGAGAAGAGTTGCTCAAGACCGAAAGCAGTGGAAACTACCGGACTTTGCCAACAGCCACACTGAGCTGAGAGATATCTTTTAGCAAATCTGCAAATCTAACAGTCAACAAGAATCAATTCTCTCACCCAGTTCAAAGGGCTTATTATTATTTATTTTAAGTGTAGTTTCGTATCTACGTGCGTGCGCGTGCGCGTGTATGCGCACTCGTGTGTACTTGCGTGTGTGTACGTGTGTGTGTCGGTGGTAGTAGTGCAGGTATGTGTACGCATTGCCGCGCACCGATCAAACGCGGGAGACGTTGCATGGCGGTACAGGTTTAGTCAGTATGAGTCTGACACTACCGACTTCCTCCCCTGAGGATGTGGGGGTCCATGAGGATTCCCCAGCCTAAACAAAAAAAAACGGTATGTGTGTGGTTACGTCTGTGCGTTTGCTCCTGCTGGAACTGCATCCAGGCGGCGTTGCGCTCGTGCTCGGGCAGGCCGGGCTCGCTGGAGTCGCGCAGCAGCGAGTCGTGCTCGTGCACGGCGTGCAGCGCGGCCAGGCGTGTGTGTGTCGGTGGTAGTAGTGTAAGTATATGTGTGTGGTTACGTCTGTGCGTTTGCTCCTGCTGGAACTGCATCCAGGCGGCGTTGCGCTCGTGCTCGGGCAGGCCGGGCTCGCTGGAGTCGCGCAGCAGCGAGTCGTGCTCGTGCACGGCGTGCAGCGCGGCCAGGCGTGTGTGTGTCGGTGGTAGTAGTGTAAGTATATGTGTGTGGTTACGTCTGTGCGTTTGCTCCTGCTGGAACTGCATCCAGGCGGCGTTGCGCTCGTGCTCGGGCAGGCCGGGCTCGCTGGAGTCGCGCAGCAGCGAGTCGTGCTCGTGCACGGCGTGCAGCGCGGCCAAGCGCGCCACGCGCAGCAGCGCCACGTCCGCCACACCCACCGCCACGCCGCCCGCCACGCTGGAACCCAACTCGTCGAACCTACACGGAAAGAAAAAAAGAAAATACATTTAATTGCGTAATTCAACTGCCATGCTGTATGAACCTAACTTTATGCAAATCGTCCAACCTACAGATCGATCAATCACTATGAGTGATCTGTAGGTTGGAGGTGCTGTGCGTAGTGGTTAGATTATAGGTAGATCACGACAAAAATGATATATGTCCAAATTTCATAAGAAAATCTCTGGGTTTCCTAACATTTAAGAGAACCCCCACACTAGCGTCGTCGTCGTGCCAGCGTCCGCGCAACGTCCACCTGACGTCGACGTCGCGGCGACGCGGCGACGCGGCGCCAGCGCTGGCCGCCGAACGAACGCCGTTGTTGTTCACAAAAAACGTTGAACTGACGCCGCGGCGACGCGTTGCCAGCGCCGCGCACGCTCGGCGTTTGGCAGGCGGCCAGCGCTGGCGTCGCGTCGCTGCTTCATCAATTACAATTCTCACTTCATCATTCATTCCCCTGCCCTTATCCCAATTATTATTATTTGGGGTCGGTGCAGCATGTCCTCTTCTTCCACACGTTCCTATTTGACGTCATCTCGCAAGTCACGCTCTTTGCAGCCATATCATCTTTCACACAATCCCGTCGCCTGTGGGGTACGCCCTAACCCTATCGCTCATTTCGTTAACTTTACCCATGCTGCTGAAGCATTGGCTGTATATTTTTACGGCCAGCCGCCTGCCTGACGCCAACCCTCCTTGGGAATGCTGTTGCTGGTGGTTTACTCCCCACCAGGAGGTTGATCCGAGGTGCTAGGTGGTATGCATCGGGTGGTAGTTTACCTTAGTCGCCTCTTACGATACCCATTGGTGGATAGGGGGCAGCCCTATTCGCACCGGGAACTGCACGGTAACAATACAATACAATAATGCACGGATACACATTAAAAGCAATAAAAATGTTACATACTTGTATAGCTCAGTGAGGTCGGCCATGTTGTAGTGGCGGTCGATCTGCTGCTCGTCCACCACGCGGCAAGCCACGGCCTGCTTCGTGACGGAGCGCTCGTATATCTTCTGTTCCATCGTACCCTGGTGGTATAAATCATAGATATTAGCCAAAATAAAACGGGTGTTTACGAATACGAAATTTCGGATTATCCGTTCATTTCGGTTAAAGGTATTATTACTACTATTAGGTACTATTCGTTACCTAGAACAAAAAATAAGGGAACATGATTCTTGCGTGACGGCTTGGTCGAGTCACAACTTAACAATAACAATGAGTATGTTTGTTGAGGTTTAGATGACGGCTTATATTTCTTCTTAAGGGAATCCCTGTTATTACAGTTACGTGCATATACATCCTTGATAAATAACATACGCACAAGACACACGTCTCACAATAAGCCGGTATACGAAGCTCTCTTTCGGCACCAGGAACAGTCTAGCAGAGCATGTGTGACTCACCATAGCAACGAGCCGGTAGATGAAGCAGTCCTTCTTCTGGCCGAAGCGGTAGACCCTGAAGATGCTCTGGATGTCGTGCGCGGGGTTCCACGACGTGTCCATGATGATGACGCGGTTGGCCGCCGTCATGTTCAAGCCCAGGCAGCCGGCGCGGGTCGATACCAGGAACAGTCTGGTCGATGAAACAATAGGTATAGTCTTTAATAGTCATCAAAATCTGTTAAGCCACGTCAGAGGCCTATGGGGAGCCTAAACTTTGACACCAGGTCGTACATTGACCATACGAAAGGAACCGTCATTATTATTCTGCCTATCAGTCTTCTAGGATACTGTGTTACTTGATAAAAAAATGTGAAGCTTCCATAATGCTTGTGTAAAATAAGATTTTTATGTGTTGATACTGAACACTGTACCCAAAATAGCCTGACGAAGAGTAACGCAAAAACACTTTTTGACCATTGTTGACCAGCATATTTGTAACATGTGATATTTAGTACAGGTTCTGCTTCTATAGTCCTGTGTAATAAACTTGTGTAGCCAATATATAGCTAATTGATATATAAAAACTCACTTAGTCTTATAATTGTTATCGGCGTTGAACTCCCGGCACCACTTCTGCCGCACCTCGGCGGGCACGGAGCCGTCCAGCCGGTAGTACTCCTGCCCGAGGCTCCACTTGTTGATCTTTTTCAGGAAGTACTCCAGCGCGTCCAGGCAGAACAGTGATGTTGAGAATATAAGCCTGTGAGATAAAACACATTCGAGTACTGAATATTATCCACTGAATAGAGGCAAAACTGTAATTTTAATACTGATTATGCCATGTTTCTTTATTTTTATGTAATGAATAATGATTTTACTGAACCCAAATTCGCATTTTGCTGATGATAAAAGTAAGTATTCAATGCTATGAACTACAAATATTTTATTTTAATTTCATTACACGATTAAAATGTTGTATGAAAGTAGAAATTTGAAATCAAAAGCTACAACTTAAAAATCTCTCTGGATACAAAGTTATAAAAGGTTTCTTTTATAACTCGCACACGGCAACAACTCTATAAGGAACATCAAATAGTAAATTAAATATTCGCAATAACGCCATACTCTTGATACAGTTGCAGTTATGGAGATACCTGGATACATCCTGGACTTAAATATAGGCAAACTTTTTAGCTAGTTACCCATATATATCTTACCCTTATTCTTAGGATTACTATGCCACTTTCCATCCATTTTAACTTAAACCAAAAAGATACCGTCCCTCAGGACAGGATACACAGGATAGGATACACAGGATACACCATAGGATAAAAAAAAGTAGTACAGTCAATATCAGAAGTCGGTTAACACAATTTGTTTTACAAAGTGTCATAATTTTTCTATGACATGTAGTAATTGGTGCTTAGTATTTTTTAACTATACCAGGTGTCAAGCCTATTTACAAAGCCTATATAGATAACAAGCCTTGTTACCTAAAAGCTTTTAAATGTGGTAATCGGCTTTTAATGCTGACTGTAATAATAAGGCCCCTTACACTTTATCTCCTAGTGCGATACACTCGTCTAGTATGCGGAAGACCACGACGAACTTGTTGGAGCTGTCGAGGGTCTCCAACATACTGCCGCCCTCCAAGTACTCCAGCCACCACAGGTCTGTGGGGTTGGGCTTTATCTCCTCCAAGTCTTCCGTTGCCAAGTCATCTTCTAGTTTCTCAGCTGCAATAATGATTTTAAATTAGTTTATGGTGGTATGAAGGCTATGCGGTTGACCTACAATAAGTTGTATCTCAATAGTATAATTGAAAATCTGGTTTAATAGGTCGAAATTTTAGGCGGAGAGTCTGGAAGTAAAGCTTTAACCAGTATCCCGGGCTCTCTCTGCGAAGGTGATGTGAGCGTGACGCTGGGGGTTTTTAGTGGGTATATCGGGAGCCTCTACGCTCCCAAGGAGTCCCACATACCCCTCCAAAAAAAAAACCCGCTCGACAATTGTCAGGAATAGTTATCGCTATTGTAGAAGTAGGAAGGTCTATTTACTGACTTAAACTAAGGTACCAAGTGTACCAACAACTTAATAACACTTTTTAACAAGTATTGAATTTTAACCGAATTAGTAGGATGATAAAAAATTTCGTATTAAAAACTCAACATACCTTTTATTTTATTCCTCTGATCCTGCGCCTTGGTCTGGAAGTTATGCAACACTTGTGGGTGCGACCAGATTTTCTGCAGGATATGGAAGTCCTTCAAAATGCTCTGTTTCGTCTGGTTCCCGTAGTGGGTCAGGTAATGCTTGTAGAGTTTCCACTGGCACGCCGTCTGCGTTATAAACAGCGTGTATTCGTGTTTCTTTGGTAAGTAAGGGTATAGGACTGATGCTTCCTGCCTTTGTAAGCAACCCTCTAAGACCTTATGTAGGATGTGAGTGCGCGCTTTCATTAGTTTGATGTCTTCTTCTCTTGAGTCGCGGTGCTGACCGTTCATTATTGGATTTTCGAACCTATTGGGTTGGAATAGAGATTAGTATTTGAATAAGAGTTTTCTTCGCATTAAGCTTGTTTAGTCAAAATCAAAAGGTTTTTGTTTCGGGTAGACCTTCTCAGGCACTTTCAAAACGTTACTGATTCTAGTTGCGCGGTTTCAAAATGTCATTCTTATGGAGAAGAACCGGCAAAAAACTCGATCGATTGAACTAGTATCTTAACATCGCTTTAAAAGTTTTTTTTAAAGCGGTGCTCAGTCTTCAGAAGACATGTCTAAATAGATTTAAAAGGTTTTCTTAAATGTTTAAAGTATGTAGTTAAATACTGCACATATGACTTAAAGGTATACACTAACCTGTTAGAATACTCAGCGTACGTCCCCAACAGATTAGGCTTAACAAAGTTCACCATACAATAATACTCTCTCAAGTTATTCTGCATGGGTGTGCCCGTCAATATAATTCTGCGCTTCGTGACAACCCTGCTCATGGCTACAGAGAGCACAGAACTATCGTTCTTGAGGAGATGTCCTTCGTCACATACGATGATGTCTGGGCCGGGGTCTAATAGGGCTGTGCGTATCTTGTTGATGATGGTCGGGCGTATGTCGTCGAGGAACGGGTCCAGGGTTGAGAGGCTCCGGAAGAGCTCGTAGCCTATGATGAATATGCCGCCGCCGTTGTACCAGTCTTCTAGTTGGTATGCGCGCTCGTATGTCTTCTTTAACTTTGATAGTTCGAATACCTATGGAAAATTTGTCTTTTGTGATTGTTTTAGGCGCTTGGATTGGTCGTAAGTATTATTTGCCAGTACGATTATTATTACTTTTTTAGGCAACTGAAATATAGCTGTAGCTACGTAGCTACAGCGTGAATATTAATACATCATACCTGTAGTTTCCTTCTTAATTTGCGTTGCTTGAAAAAGTGAAATAAAACAAATGTAAGATTCGAATATAAAAGTAAAATGATATTGGTGTTAGATTAAATTTGAGATACAAGCGCATAGTCAATTACGTTGATTTACGACTACATAAAAAATCGGCCGTATTTAAGTGTTTTATATTTACTCGTACATAGATGTAGTTATTTGTATGTAGCATGAAGAAAACTTACCTTGATTTTATTGGTAACGGGCCCGATCCACTTGTGTATCTCGTCGACCCAGTTGAGTACGGTGGATAGCGGGCAGACGACGAGAACTCGCTTTATACCGACGCGGGGATGCGTCAGGACCTAGCAACGAGAATTAAAGTATAGGTCATCTTTTATGTAATTAATTTGGTGTATCACAAAAAAAAAATCCTTATCTTTACATTTTATTGCTGCTTCTATTAAAAAAAAACCGTTTTTTTATTTACAAGCGGTAAGACAAAAAAGGACGAAATATAAGAAGGACAAACGTCCTAGATTATCTTTTATCAAACCCCTCCGCCACGTTCCCGTCCTACTCCTCACATAGCTCGAAATATGACTCTTACAAACTTCAGCGCACCCTATACACGCATCTTTGTATGATATCCTGGTAAGAGTTCACCGACTGCCCAGTAACTATAAGTGGAATAGTATGTTGTATGTTACCGTGTGCAGCAGCGCCAGCACCTGCAGCGTCTTGCCGAGCCCCATGCAGTGCGCGAGGATGCAGCCGCCGCCGCCGCGCCCCGCCTCCAGCTCCGACACGCTCTCGAAGCACGCGTCCCACATGAACTTCACGCCCTCGTACTGCGTGGAATGTTAGTGCGACATGTTACCGTGTGCAGCAGCGCCAGCACCTGCAGCGTCTTGCCGAGCCCCATGCAGTGCGCGAGGATGCAGCCGCCGCCGCCGCGCCCCGCCTCCAGCTCCGACACGCTCTCGAAGCACGCGTCCCACATGAACTTCACGCCCTCGTACTGCGTGGAATGTTAGTGCGACATGTTACCGTGTGCAGCAGCGCCAGCACCTGCAGCGTCTTGCCGAGCCCCATGCAGTGCGCGAGGATGCAGCCGCCGCCGCCGCGCCCCGCCTCCAGCTCCGACACGCTCTCGAAGCACGCGTCCCACATGAACTTCACGCCCTCGTACTGCGTGGAATGTTAGTGCGACATGTTACCGTGTGCAGCAGCGCCAGCACCTGCAGCGTCTTGCCGAGCCCCATGCAGTGCGCGAGGATGCAGCCGCCGCCGCCGCGCCCCGCCTCCAGCTCCGACACGCTCTCGAAGCACGCGTCCCACATGAACTTCACGCCCTCGTACTGCGTGGAATGTTAGTGCGACATGTTACCGTGTGCAGCAGCGCCAGCACCTGCAGCGTCTTGCCGAGCCCCATGCAGTGCGCGAGGATGCAGCCGCCGCCGCCGCGCCCCGCCTCCAGCTCCGACACGCTCTCGAAGCACGCGTCCCACATGAACTTCACGCCCTCGTACTGCGTGGAATGTTAGTGCGACATGTTACCGTGTGCAGCAGCGCCAGCACCTGCAACGTCTTGCCGAGCCCCATGCAGTGCGCGAGGATGCAGCCGCCGCCGCCGCGCCCCGCCTCCAGCTCCGACACGCTCTCGAAGCACGCGTCCCACATGAACTTCACGCCCTCGTACTGCGTGGAATGTTAGTGCGACATGTTACCGTGTGCAGCAGCGCCAGCACCTGCAGCGTCTTGCCGAGCCCCATGCAGTGCGCGAGGATGCAGCCGCCGCCGCCGCGCCCCGCCTCCAGCTCCGACACGCTCTCGAAGCACGCGTCCCACATGAACTTCACGCCCTCGTACTGCGTGGAATGTTAGTGCGACATGTTACCGTGTGCAGCAGCGCCAGCACCTGCAGCGTCTTGCCGAGCCCCATGCAGTGCGCGAGGATGCAGCCGCCGCCGCCGCGCCCCGCCTCCAGCTCCGACACGCTCTCGAAGCACGCGTCCCACATGAACTTCACGCCCTCGTACTGCGTGGAATGTTAGTGCGACATGTTACCGTGTGCAGCAGCGCCAGCACCTGCAGCGTCTTGCCGAGCCCCATGCAGTGCGCGAGGATGCAGCCGCCGCCGCCGCGCCCCGCCTCCAGCTCCGACACGCTCTCGAAGCACGCGTCCCACATGAACTTCACGCCCTCGTACTGCGTGGAATGTTAGTGCGACATGTTACCGTGTGCAGCAGCGCCAGCATCTGCAGCGTCTTGCCGAGCCCCATGCAGTGCGCGAGGATGCAGCCGCCGCCGCCGCGCCCCGCCTCCAGCTCCGACACGCTCTCGAAGCACGCGTCCCACATGAACTTCACGCCCTCGTACTGCGTGGAATGTTAGTGCGACATGTTACCGTGTGCAGCAGCGCCAGCACCTGCAGCGTCTTGCCGAGCCCCATGCAGTGCGCGAGGATGCAGCCGCCGCCGCCGCGCCCCGCCTCCAGCTCCGACACGCTCTCGAAGCACGCGTCCCACATGAACTTCACGCCCTCGTACTGCGTGGAATGTTAGTGCGACATGTTACCGTGTGCAGCAGCGCCAGCACCTGCAGCGTCTTGCCGAGCCCCATGCAGTGCGCGAGGATGCAGCCGCCGCCGCCGCGCCCCGCCTCCAGCTCCGACACGCTCTCGAAGCACGCGTCCCACATGAACTTCACGCCCTCGTACTGCGTGGAATGTTAGTGCGACATGTTACCGTGTGCAGCAGCGCCAGCACCTGCAGCGTCTTGCCGAGCCCCATGCAGTGCGCGAGGATGCAGCCGCCGCCGCCGCGCCCCGCCTCCAGCTCCGACACGCTCTCGAAGCACGCGTCCCACATGAACTTCACGCCCTCGTACTGCGTGGAATGTTAGTGCGACATGTTACCGTGTGCAGCAGCGCCAGCACCTGCAGCGTCTTGCCGAGCCCCATGCAGTGCGCGAGGATGCAGCCGCCGCCGCCGCGCCCCGCCTCCAGCTCCGACACGCTCTCGAAGCACGCGTCCCACATGAACTTCACGCCCTCGTACTGCGTGGAATGTTAGTGCGACATGTTACCGTGTGCAGCAGCGCCAGCACCTGCAGCGTCTTGCCGAGCCCCATGCAGTGCGCGAGGATGCAGCCGCCGCCACCGCGCCCCGCCTCCAGCTCCGACACGCTCTCGAAGCACGCGTCCCACATGAACTTCACGCCCTCGTACTGCGTGGAATGTTAGTGCGACATGTTACCGTGTGCAGCAGCGCCAGCACCTGCAGCGTCTTGCCGAGCCCCATGCAGTGCGCGAGGATGCAGCCGCCGCCGCCGCGCCCCGCCTCCAGCTCCGACACGCTCTCGAAGCACGCGTCCCACATGAACTTCACGCCCTCGTACTGCGTGGAATGTTAGTGCGACATGTTACCGTGTGCAGCAGCGCCAGCACCTGCAGCGTCTTGCCGAGCCCCATGCAGTGCGCGAGGATGCAGCCGCCGCCGCCGCGCCCCGCCTCCAGCTCCGACACGCTCTCGAAGCACGCGTCCCACATGAACTTCACGCCCTCGTACTGCGTGGAATGTTAGTGCGACATGTTACCGTGTGCAGCAGCGCCAGCACCTGCAGCGTCTTGCCGAGCCCCATGCAGTGCGCGAGGATGCAGCCGCCGCCGCCGCGCCCCGCCTCCAGCTCCGACACGCTCTCGAAGCACGCGTCCCACATGAACTTCACGCCCTCGTACTGCGTGGAATGTTAGTGCGACATGTTACCGTGTGCAGCAGCGCCAGCACCTGCAGCGTCTTGCCGAGCCCCATGCAGTGCGCGAGGATGCAGCCGCCGCCGCCGCGCCCCGCCTCCAGCTCCGACACGCTCTCGAAGCACGCGTCCCACATGAACTTCACGCCCTCGTACTGCGTGGAATGTTAGTGCGACATGTTACCGTGTGCAGCAGCGCCAGCACCTGCAGCGTCTTGCCGAGCCCCATGCAGTGCGCGAGGATGCAGCCGCCGCCGCCGCGCCCCGCCTCCAGCTCCGACACGCTCTCGAAGCACGCGTCCCACATGAACTTCACGCCCTCGTACTGCGTGGAATGTTAGTGCGACATGTTACCGTGTGCAGCAGCGCCAGCACCTGCAGCGTCTTGCCGAGCCCCATGCAGTGCGCGAGGATGCAGCCGCCGCCGCCGCGCCCCGCCTCCAGCTCCGACACGCTCTCGAAGCACGCGTCCCACATGAACTTCACGCCCTCGTACTGCGTGGAATGTTAGTGCGACATGTTACCGTGTGCAGCAGCGCCAGCACCTGCAGCGTCTTGCCGAGCCCCATGCAGTGCGCGAGGATGCAGCCGCCGCCGCCGCGCCCCGCCTCCAGCTCCGACACGCTCTCGAAGCACGCGTCCCACATGAACTTCACGCCCTCGTACTGCGTGGAATGTTAGTGCGACATGTTACCGTGTGCAGCAGCGCCAGCACCTGCAGCGTCTTGCCGAGCCCCATGCAGTGCGCGAGGATGCAGCCGCCGCCGCCGCGCCCCGCCTCCAGCTCCGACACGCTCTCGAAGCACGCGTCCCACATGAACTTCACGCCCTCGTACTGCGTGGAATGTTAGTGCGACATGTTACCGTGTGCAGCAGCGCCAGCACCTGCAGCGTCTTGCCGAGCCCCATGCAGTGCGCGAGGATGCAGCCGCCGCCGCCGCGCCCCGCCTCCAGCTCCGACACGCTCTCGAAGCACGCGTCCCACATGAACTTCACGCCCTCGTACTGCGTGGAATGTTAGTGCGACATGTTACCGTGTGCAGCAGCGCCAGCACCTGCAGCGTCTTGCCGAGCCCCATGCAGTGCGCGAGGATGCAGCCGCCGCCGCCGCGCCCCGCCTCCAGCTCCGACACGCTCTCGAAGCACGCGTCCCACATGAACTTCACGCCCTCGTACTGCGTGGAATGTTAGTGCGACATGTTACCGTGTGCAGCAGCGCCAGCACCTGCAGCGTCTTGCCGAGCCCCATGCAGTGCGCGAGGATGCAGCCGCCGCCGCCGCGCCCCGCCTCCAGCTCCGACACGCTCTCGAAGCACGCGTCCCACATGAACTTCACGCCCTCGTACTGCGTGGAATGTTAGTGCGACATGTTACCGTGTGCAGCAGCGCCAGCACCTGCAGCGTCTTGCCGAGCCCCATGCAGTGCGCGAGGATGCAGCCGCCGCCGCCGCGCCCCGCCTCCAGCTCCGACACGCTCTCGAAGCACGCGTCCCACATGAACTTCACGCCCTCGTACTGCGTGGAATGTTAGTGCGACATGTTACCGTGTGCAGCAGCGCCAGCACCTGCAGCGTCTTGCCGAGCCCCATGCAGTGCGCGAGGATGCAGCCGCCGCCGCCGCGCCCCGCCTCCAGCTCCGACACGCTCTCGAAGCACGCGTCCCACATGAACTTCACGCCCTCGTACTGCGTGGAATGTTAGTGCGACATGTTACCGTGTGCAGCAGCGCCAGCACCTGCAGCGTCTTGCCGAGCCCCATGCAGTGCGCGAGGATGCAGCCGCCGCCGCCGCGCCCCGCCTCCAGCTCCGACACGCTCTCGAAGCACGCGTCCCACATGAACTTCACGCCCTCGTACTGCGTGGAATGTTAGTGCGACATGTTACCGTGTGCAGCAGCGCCAGCACCTGCAGCGTCTTGCCGAGCCCCATGCAGTGCGCGAGGATGCAGCCGCCGCCGCCGCGCCCCGCCTCCAGCTCCGACACGCTCTCGAAGCACGCGTCCCACATGAACTTCACGCCCTCGTACTGCGTGGAATGTTAGTGCGACATGTTACCGTGTGCAGCAGCGCCAGCACCTGCAGCGTCTTGCCGAGCCCCATGCAGTGCGCGAGGATGCAGCCGCCGCCGCCGCGCCCCGCCTCCAGCTCCGACACGCTCTCGAAGCACGCGTCCCACATGAACTTCACGCCCTCGTACTGCGTGGAATGTTAGTGCGACATGTTACCGTGTGCAGCAGCGCCAGCACCTGCAGCGTCTTGCCGAGCCCCATGCAGTGCGCGAGGATGCAGCCGCCGCCGCCGCGCCCCGCCTCCAGCTCCGACACGCTCTCGAAGCACGCGTCCCACATGAACTTCACGCCCTCGTACTGCGTGGAATGTTAGTGCGACATGTTACCGTGTGCAGCAGCGCCAGCACCTGCAGCGTCTTGCCGAGCCCCATGCAGTGCGCGAGGATGCAGCCGCCGCCGCCGCGCCCCGCCTCCAGCTCCGACACGCTCTCGAAGCACGCGTCCCACATGAACTTCACGCCCTCGTACTGCGTGGAATGTTAGTGCGACATGTTACCGTGTGCAGCAGCGCCAGCACCTGCAGCGTCTTGCCGAGCCCCATGCAGTGCGCGAGGATGCAGCCGCCGCCGCCGCGCCCCGCCTCCAGCTCCGACACGCTCTCGAAGCACGCGTCCCACATGAACTTCACGCCCTCGTACTGCGTGGAATGTTAGTGCGACATGTTACCGTGTGCAGCAGCGCCAGCACCTGCAGCGTCTTGCCGAGCCCCATGCAGTGCGCGAGGATGCAGCCGCCGCCGCCGCGCCCCGCCTCCAGCTCCGACACGCTCTCGAAGCACGCGTCCCACATGAACTTCACGCCCTCGTACTGCGTGGAATGTTAGTGCGACATGTTACCGTGTGCAGCAGCGCCAGCACCTGCAGCGTCTTGCCGAGCCCCATGCAGTGCGCGAGGATGCAGCCGCCGCCGCCGCGCCCCGCCTCCAGCTCCGACACGCTCTCGAAGCACGCGTCCCACATGAACTTCACGCCCTCGTACTGCGTGGAATGTTAGTGCGACATGTTACCGTGTGCAGCAGCGCCAGCACCTGCAGCGTCTTGCCGAGCCCCATGCAGTGCGCGAGGATGCAGCCGCCGCCGCCGCGCCCCGCCTCCAGCTCCGACACGCTCTCGAAGCACGCGTCCCACATGAACTTCACGCCCTCGTACTGCGTGGAATGTTAGTGCGACATGTTACCGTGTGCAGCAGCGCCAGCACCTGCAGCGTCTTGCCGAGCCCCATGCAGTGCGCGAGGATGCAGCCGCCGCCGCCGCGCCCCGCCTCCAGCTCCGACACGCTCTCGAAGCACGCGTCCCACATGAACTTCACGCCCTCGTACTGCGTGGAATGTTAGTGCGACATGTTACCGTGTGCAGCAGCGCCAGCACCTGCAGCGTCTTGCCGAGCCCCATGCAGTGCGCGAGGATGCAGCCGCCGCCGCCGCGCCCCGCCTCCAGCTCCGACACGCTCTCGAAGCACGCGTCCCACATGAACTTCACGCCCTCGTACTGCGTGGAATGTTAGTGCGACATGTTACCGTGTGCAGCAGCGCCAGCACCTGCAGCGTCTTGCCGAGCCCCATGCAGTGCGCGAGGATGCAGCCGCCGCCGCCGCGCCCCGCCTCCAGCTCCGACACGCTCTCGAAGCACGCGTCCCACATGAACTTCACGCCCTCGTACTGCGTGGAATGTTAGTGCGACATGTTACCGTGTGCAGCAGCGCCAGCACCTGCAGCGTCTTGCCGAGCCCCATGCAGTGCGCGAGGATGCAGCCGCCGCCGCCGCGCCCCGCCTCCAGCTCCGACACGCTCTCGAAGCACGCGTCCCACATGAACTTCACGCCCTCGTACTGCGTGGAATGTTAGTGCGACATGTTACCGTGTGCAGCAGCGCCAGCACCTGCAGCGTCTTGCCGAGCCCCATGCAGTGCGCGAGGATGCAGCCGCCGCCGCCGCGCCCCGCCTCCAGCTCCGACACGCTCTCGAAGCACGCGTCCCACATGAACTTCACGCCCTCGTACTGCGTGGAATGTTAGTGCGACATGTTACCGTGTGCAGCAGCGCCAGCACCTGCAACGTCTTGCCGAGCCCCATGCAGTGCGCGAGGATGCAGCCGCCGCCGCCGCGCCCCGCCTCCAGCTCCGACACGCTCTCGAAGCACGCGTCCCACATGAACTTCACGCCCTCGTACTGCGTGGAATGTTAGTGCGACATGTTACCGTGTGCAGCAGCGCCAGCACCTGCAGCGTCTTGCCGAGCCCCATGCAGTGCGCGAGGATGCAGCCGCCGCCGCCGCGCCCCGCCTCCAGCTCCGACACGCTCTCGAAGCACGCGTCCCACATGAACTTCACGCCCTCGTACTGCGTGGAATGTTAGTGCGACATGTTACCGTGTGCAGCAGCGCCAGCACCTGCAGCGTCTTGCCGAGCCCCATGCAGTGCGCGAGGATGCAGCCGCCGCCGCCGCGCCCCGCCTCCAGCTCCGACACGCTCTCGAAGCACGCGTCCCACATGAACTTCACGCCCTCGTACTGCGTGGAATGTTAGTGCGACATGTTACCGTGTGCAGCAGCGCCAGCACCTGCAGCGTCTTGCCGAGCCCCATGCAGTGCGCGAGGATGCAGCCGCCGCCGCCGCGCCCCGCCTCCAGCTCCGACACGCTCTCGAAGCACGCGTCCCACATGAACTTCACGCCCTCGTACTGCGTGGAATGTTAGTGCGACATGTTACCGTGTGCAGCAGCGCCAGCACCTGCAGCGTCTTGCCGAGCCCCATGCAGTGCGCGAGGATGCAGCCGCCGCCGCCGCGCCCCGCCTCCAGCTCCGACACGCTCTCGAAGCACGCGTCCCACATGAACTTCACGCCCTCGTACTGCGTGGAATGTTAGTGCGACATGTTACCGTGTGCAGCAGCGCCAGCACCTGCAGCGTCTTGCCGAGCCCCATGCAGTGCGCGAGGATGCAGCCGCCGCCGCCGCGCCCCGCCTCCAGCTCCGACACGCTCTCGAAGCACGCGTCCCACATGAACTTCACGCCCTCGTACTGCGTGGAATGTTAGTGCGACATGTTACCGTGTGCAGCAGCGCCAGCACCTGCAGCGTCTTGCCGAGCCCCATGCAGTGCGCGAGGATGCAGCCGCCGCCGCCGCGCCCCGCCTCCAGCTCCGACACGCTCTCGAAGCACGCGTCCCACATGAACTTCACGCCCTCGTACTGCGTGGAATGTTAGTGCGACATGTTACCGTGTGCAGCAGCGCCAGCACCTGCAGCGTCTTGCCGAGCCCCATGCAGTGCGCGAGGATGCAGCCGCCGCCGCCGCGCCCCGCCTCCAGCTCCGACACGCTCTCGAAGCACGCGTCCCACATGAACTTCACGCCCTCGTAC